>JAJHZJ010000358.1:1945914-2248414 GCA_023548195.1 Bettongia penicillata ogilbyi
ACAGTAGTTTAGGGGAGTGTATATAGTTCTAGTTGGGGAGCGGGGTTATAGGAGAGAGAAAGCATGATAACAATACTCCATGTCTGAGGAGGTCCTGGAGGCACCATGAAAGGGGTGTGGAAAGAAAGAGGAAGAAGGAACAAACTAGAGACAACCTTAAAATGCTTCACATTTATTTCCCAAGGATTGACTGTCACTCTCCTGCTCAAAACAAACCAAACAAAAAACTTCAGTAGCTCTCAACTGCTTTTAGAATAAAACTCAGACTCCTTAGTTCAGCCCTCCCCAATCTGGAATTAACCAACATTTCCAGCTTTTTCTCATATCACTGCTGTTCCCTTTAACCCACTCTGTATTTTAGCCAACCAGGACTACAAGCCACTGTTTCCCAAGCTCAGTATTTCAATTCTCATGTTTTTTGCCTTCACACAAACTTGGCTTGTATTCCCTCATCACCTCTATCTCTTAGAATCCTTATCTTTCTTCAATGTCACCTCATTCTCTTTCATGATTCCCACTCCCTTTTCTAGGCATTCTCTACCTCTATTTACATTGCATTATATTAAATTTTGTTTTCTGCTATTTATTTGCATTACTCATTTAAGTAAACCTTCTTATCTCTCCTTGCTATTCTTTGGAATTCTACATTAGATTAAGTATATCTCTCCCTTTCTTCTTTATCTTTCCCTTTCCTTCCTTCCTCAGTTATTTGTAAAAACCTCATCCATCAGACAGCCATTTTGTTTTCTTGCTTCTCTTTTTCTTTTGAATGTTTCTTTTTGTTGCTGCCTTCTCTACAATATTGGGAATTGCTGTCCATAGTACTTCAGGCACTCTGTCTATCAGATCTAATCCCTTTAAATCTATTCATCACCTCCAGTTCATATACATAAGGGATATTATTTAGGTCATACTTATATGATGTGATGGTTTTCCCTACTTTCTTCAATTTAAGTTTGAATTTTGCAGTAAGAAGCTCATTATCACAGTCAGCTCCAGGTCTCATTTAACTGACTGGGTAGAGCTTCTCCACCTTTGGTTGCAAAGTATATTATCAATCTTATTTCTATAATGACTATCTGGTGATGCCCATGTGTAGAGCTGCCTCTCAGGTTGTTGAAAAAAGACCAAACTTGCCTGTTATTCCAATTATCTTTTGATTTCCTACTTTAGCATTCCAATCCCCTATGAGGAATGTGACATCTTTTTTGGTGTAATTTCTAGAAGATGTAGATCTTCATAGGAATGATTAGCTTTGGCCTCATCAACTTCTGTGATTGGAGCATAGACTTGTATTATTGTGATGCTGAACAGTTCTCCTTGGATTTGAACAAATATGATTTTTTCATTTTTGAGATTATATCCAACTGAATATAGAATTCACCAAGGAGTGATAAGGTTTTCTTTTATCAGAAATGCAAAGAAATAGAAGAAAACAATAGAATGGGAAAGATAAGAGATCTTTTCAAGAAAATTAGATATATCATGGAGACTTTTCACACAAAAATAGGCAGGGATTTAATAGAAGCAGAAGAGATTTAGAGGAGGTGGAAATAATACACAAAAAATGATAAAAGAAAGATCTTAACATCATTGATAATTACCATGGTGTGGTTACTGATCTAGATATCATGTACCAGATATCCTGGTACATGAAGTTAAGTGGGCTTTAGGAAGCATTGCTAATAATAAGGCTGGTAGAAATGATGATGTTCCAGTTGAGCTATTTAAAACCCTAAAAAATTGCTGCTACTAAAAAGGTGCACTTAATATGCCAGCAAATTTGGAAAACACAACAGTGGCCACTGAATTGGAAAAAATTAGTTTATGTCCCAATCCTAAAGAAAGGCAATGTCAAGGAATGTTCAGATTACCAAACAATTGTACTCATTTCACATGCCAGCAAGTAACATGTGAACTGAGAAGAGCAGGCTGGTTTTCAAAGAAGCAGAGGAATTAGAGACCAAATTGCCAACATTCACTGGATTGTGGAGAAAGTAAGGGACCATGTGGACCACAAGAAAATGTGGCAAGTTCTCAAACAAATGGGTGTACCACATCATCTTATTTGTCTCCTGAGGCGCTTGTATATGAGTCAGGAAGGAACAGAACTAAACATGGAACAATTGATTGGTTTAAGACTAGAAAAGGAGTATGACAAGGCTATATATTATCCCCTTATTTATTTAACTTATATGCAGAGTACATCATGTGAAATTCCAGTCTGGATGAATCAAAAGCTTAAGGTTGTCAGGAGAAATATCAACAATCTCAGATAGGTAGACAATACACTGATGGCAGACAGGGAAGAGGAATTAAGTCTCTGGATGAGGGTGAAAGAGGAAAGTATAAAAGCTGGCTTGAAGCTTAATATAAAAAAAAAACAACAACTATGAACTTGGCACTTGGTTCCATCACTTCCTGCCAAACAGAGGGAAAAGAAATGGAAGCAGTGTCAGATTTTATATTCTTGGGCTTAAAGATCCTTTCAGGTGATGATTGCAGCCATGAAATTAAAAGATATTTACTCCTTAGAGGAAAAGCTATGGGAAATCTGGAGAGCTTGTTAAGAAGGAGAAACATCAATTTACTGACAAAGGTCTGTATTGTCATAACTGTGGTTCTTCTATTAGCAATGAATGGCTGTGAGAGATGGATTATAAGGAAAGTTAAATGCTGAAGAATCGACCCTTTCAAATTGTGGTGCTGATAAAGACTTCTAAGAGTTCCTTGGATAGTAAGGAGGACAAATCAGCCAATATTTAAAGAAATTAATTCATGCTATTCACCGAAAGGTCAAATACTGAAGCTGAAGCACAAATAAATAATGAAAAAATGGAACTTGTTGGAAAAGACTGCTTTTGGGAAAGATTGAAGGCAAAAGGAAAAGGGGAGAGCAGAGGGTGGGATGGATGGAAAAAATGAACAAGAACTTGGACAAACTTAAAGAGATGGTCAAGGATGGAAGGGCCTGGCATGTTATCTTTCATAGGGTCATGAAGAGTAGGACACAATTAATGACAGCAACAAAAATACTAAATTTTTACCAGATGTGCTCTGTGCATCCCCAGTGTCTAGCAGAGTGCCTGGGGTACTCATTCATAGTAGGCACCTATTTCTTGTTGAAGTGTCAGCTGACTCTTCTTCAAAGTATGTGACAACGACCATGATTTACTGGATATTCAAAGTTACTGTCATTGCTTTCTGTGATGATACAGATTAGGCAGAAAGCTACCTGGCATTCTACTGCCAGTAACTTTCTGGTACCATCCCCTAAGGGTTCAAGGTTTTCTCTGTTTTTGACTTAGTCTTAGGGTCTTTCACATTTTTCTCCTAGGTTGGTTAGGGGTGATTCAGTTGAACCTTTTTGAGGTAAGGAAACTGAAATTTGAGAACTGGAGTAAACCGAAGCTCCAGGAGTAGGAAATGCAGGAAGCAGCTAGGTAGCCTAATGGAGGGCTGGAGACTTCAAATCCAGCTGCAGACACTTACTAATTGTGTGATTTTGGGCAAGTTATTTAACTTGTGCTTGCCTCCATTTCCTTGACTGTAAAATGGAAATCATAACAGCACTTACCTCACAGGGTTGTTCTGAGGATCAAATGAGATAGTATTGCTACAGCACTTAGCACATTGACTGGTATATAGTGGGCATTATAGAAATGCTTATTCCCTTTCCCACCCAAGGAAGTGGAAGAGCCAAGATGCAAATCCAAATCTTCTGACTCTAAGTCTATTGTTCTTGTACAATACTGCTACTTGTATAATATTCTTTGTGAGGGAATCTCAGGGCCACAAACTATATGCAGTTAGAAAAACTGAAAATACTCAAGTTTATCACCTAAACTATTTTGATGCAGATTAAATCATTAGTCAGACCCTTAATGACCCTCCCTAGGTTTCTTTCCCAGATCAACCAGCTCACTCCTTTAGCCTTGATCCTTGGTTTACAGAGGTCTTTCTTTATTGGGTACCAAGTCTATCTCCTTGGTCCAAACTGCTCTCTTCATAGTCAATTGTATCCATATTAGTAGTACTATTCTCCTCTAGGTTTTGCCCAGAGATACTTTAAAAAGCCCTGGTTATATGAGTAGTTAACCTACTTAATTCAACAATCATTTATTAAACACCCATGAAAGTACAAAGCACTTCATTAGGCATGAGATTGAAAAAGCAAAACCAGAAAAACTAAATAGTATCTGCCTGCAAGTAGCTACATTCTACTAAGAACATCTGTTAGATAAATGGAGGAAGAGAGCACTAAAATGTGGGGAAGAGCAGGAATAGGAGAAGCCTTCTTAGAAGTGATAGCCTGACCTGGGCCTTGAAGGAAGGGTGTCTGGAGCAGAAGCAATTCAGGCAACAAGAGCAGCAGAAACAGTTGCATGCACTTGAGAGGGAAGACTAGGAAATGCATCTTTTTGTTAACTGAGAGGCAGCTCACTTAATGGATGGTGTGCTGAACTTGGAGACAGGAAGGTTTATATTTGAACAGTACTTCAGACACTTGCTAGCCATGTGACCATGGACATATCACTTAAAGTCTCTGAATTTCAATTTCCTCATCCATAAAATGAGGATGACAGTACCTGTAGAATCTATTTCACAGTTATTGTTGCTCAGATGAGAGAATGAATGTGAAGTACTGTGAAAACTTTACAGCATGATTTAAATGTTAGTTACTATTCTAAGACTTATTTGGAGAGTGCCCATTTTAAGGCCAAGGAATCTTGTACTTCAGGAATCCTACTTTGGTCACTTGCTACCTTTGTGAGAAGAATGGGAGAGAGAACAGGAAGTTGGGGAATGGGGATCAGGGTTTGTACCTCAGCACTTAGGGGTTCAAAATCCCTGGGATGGCGAGAGTGTGAGTGGAGGCACATCTGTTAACCATTGAGGAAGAAGTTCAGACTGGGTATCAGTGACTGGAGAGGGATCCATCGAAGATGGTAGATAATCAGACTGTTTAAGACTCACTTTGACCTTGTAGCAGGTGGCAATGTGGTATCCAAGGAGGCCTGCTTCATAAGAGGCAGGATCAGGGGAAGGTGCAAACCATAAGAGTCTGGTTAGGAGACAAGAGATGGCAGTTTGAGATGGGACAGGTCTGGCAAAGACCTCTGGAGCACTAGAGAAATTTCTGGAGAGGAGGAAACAGAAGCTAGTGGCTTAGGTCAAGGTTGACACAGGCCCCTAGGAAGTCTCTAGGGGCAAAGACAGATACTGGGAGGCAGGTAACCTAGATCTTAGATCTTGAGCTGACAGGTAGGTTTACATCTAGGTGTGACTCAGCTGAAATATGTTCATATTTTTGCTCAGCTGGTCTAATTTCTTGTAGGATGCTTTAGTTTTCAAAGTACTTTTCCTATTTAATCAACAGTGGATTTTCAAGTGCCTGCTATGTACCCAGTACGATGTCAGGCTCTGAAGATAGACAAAATTGAAATGGTCCCTGTCCTCAAGAATCTAGCATCCTTTGAGTGGCAAGGAGAAGATAACATATACATATATTAAAAAAAAGTAATAGGTAGAAAGTACTTTTTTGTGAGGGCACTAGCAGCTATGGAATTAGGAAAGCCTTCATGAAATAGATGGCTAGAGCCAAACTTTGAAGGAAACTAGGAAGTCATCCTGGAGCTAAGGCTTTGCTTCTGGTACTGGAGAACTAAAAAGAGAAGAGAAAAATTAAATATTTGACATGACTGTGTAAAAGTAATGTTGATAACAATAGTTTATTTAAATTCTTGATTCTGGATAATTACTATATACACAATAACTATTATTCTTAGGTTAGATTGATTCTGTTGTAAGTTTTATTTGAATATTAACACCAACCTCTCTTCACTTATATTTGGCTTTCTCTTACTTATATAGAATCATATCTGCTCAAAATTAGAGGAATATTTGGAAAGTGAAATAATGCTGTATTAACTAGGATGAAAGTTAGTTTAAATAAAATTAATTGGTGATGTTGTCAGGGAATTTTTAACAAATGTTAATGACCGGCTGTGTCATTCAGTGGAAAAACAACAGCCTTGGAATTAGGAAATTAGTTAGAATTCAGACTCTGCCATTTAATAGAGTGGGTAAGCCTCTCTGCACTTCAGTTTTCTGATGTGTAAATGAAGATAATAAATAATGGCTTTATCTACCTCATCAGATTGTTCTGAGGGTAATGTGAGATAATTATGTACAAAGTGCTTTGTAACTACTAAATTGTTATATAAATGCTAGGCATCATCATCATTATTATTATGTAGCTGCATGTACAATATTGTTCAGTGAGTTGTTCAAATTTGTTAAAGAATCAGGCTGACTAGACAATACTACCAAACACAGTACATATGGAGTTTATTGGCTTAATTCAGTCAGAGCTATGCCTTAGGTGCTAGGACATGCTCTTTGCCTTCTGGAAACTTAAAATGAAATCCTCTATGTGTCAGCTAAGGTAATATACTAAACCTCATTGCTCCAGTGTTTGCTAGAATTCCTAGTTAAGGTTATCAAAATTTGCCTTAACAATGCCTGGAATTTGTATTGTCAGGTTCCTTACAGAAGGAGACATATCATAGCTCTTTTATCCTTCTTTTGAGGGGATAAGGGAAACTGTACCAGAGAAGCTAGGTGATTAGCCCAAGTTCACACAGCAAGACAAAAAAGATAATGACGGAGCTGGGAATGTATAATACTACAGAGCGCTCCCAATTCTCTGTGCCATACTCTTTCTATGAAACCATCCAGCCTCAAATAACCCATTCTTCAACTGCCTCCTTCCCCAAACATTCCCAAGTCCTCATCTTTCTCTTTCAGTTCCTTCTTCTCTTTCTTTTACTACTCAGCAAGGGTCTTGTTTGCCCCATGGCACTGTATGAAATGAAAGGAAAGGTGGCATCTGAGTCTGTTTGACAGTGGGCTCTGTTACAGAGTTGTCTTTTTCTTTCCTGTAAAATGATCTACACATTCTCTATTGGTGCAAAATAGATGTGTAAAGTCATTTTCTCTCAACCTGTTGTATGGGTAAATTAATCTAGCATCACACACTCAGTAACAGAGTTAGGTGATCTGTGTATAATAGGTTTAGGCAGTAGGCTCGGAGCTGAGCCTGTTCAGCATATAAAAGGCCATAGAAATCTCCTTCTCTGTGAAATCTACTCGCACACATTTCAGGAAATGTACAAGACAGGGGGAATGCAGTCAACCCATTGAGAGATTTTTTTTTTTTTTTGCCCTGGAGAAAGTATAAATGATCATGCAAAAAGAAATGGATGATTTGCATTTTTTCCTACCTTGATAGCCAAGGTGTCATGCAGCTGCCAGTTATATAATTCCAAAGGTTAGTGGGGAAGGTCAGGGCATTTAATAAGCTGTCAATATTAAGTTACATCATAAATAATCAGAGCTTCCTGTATATTTAATGGGATCTTTGTGGTAAGAATTTGGAAACCATCCAAATGGAGACAAGCCTCCTTCTGTTATTGTTTAGCCTTCTGGGTCCAACTTATTGTGGGGGCTTGGTTGTTGTCTCGAACTTTGGTACCTTTACCATATAATGAAAAGAAAGGTCAGAAGCCAAATGGTTTCTAGGATGTGCTGTTTCCCTCTTTTTGTCCCCTTCCTGTTTGTAATTTATATAGCCTAGATTCTAATACATAAATAGAATCAAAATAAAATAAAAGATCAAAGCCAGGAACTGGATACATTGAAATCTGTTTGATCTTCAAAGTATTTAATATACTTATAGGTAGTAGGGGGCTTAGCCAAGATTTACCATTTCACCCACTAGGAAATCACTATCCCAACATTGCTTATTTTTATTTTGTTTTGTTTTTACTCTGGATTGATTATTTTCATCAGTGTGAGTGATTCCCACATGGAAATTCCCTCCATCAATGCAGATGAGTAACTCATTTTTTTCTTTTATTAGACTACTGCCTGTGAAGGGGGATGTAGGGAACATTTATCAAGCACAGACTATATGCCAGGAGCATCCATTTCCATACCAACTTTCATCCTAACAATAGGTTACTGAAATATACCTGACCAATAGGGCCACAGAATCATAGAATTAGAAGTCAGATGGGACTTTGTAGGCCATCTAGTCCAGTCCATACCTGAACAAGAATGGCCTTTATAGCATCCTAGGCAAATGGTCATCTACCCTTTGCTTGAATGCCTCCAATGTGAACCCATTATTTCCCAAGGCATCCCATTCCATTTTAGGGTCACTCTTATGATCTGGGTTTTCCTTACAGCTTGGGCTTAAAACTATCTCTCAGGTAGAACACACCTATTAGAATTCCCTCATCCATGCTACAGTTCTTCATGTATTTGATGACAGCTACCATGTCCCTCCTTGTTTTTCTTTTTTTTCTGTTATAGGTGAAACATCCCCAGTTCCTTCAAACCAATCCTTTTTTAAATAAATTTTATTTATTTTTGGTGTTCTGCAATCACTACCATATAACTTAGATTTTTTTTCCCTCCCTCCTACCTCCCCCCCTGAGATGGCATACAATTTTATATAGGCTCCTATTAAATATATTTTTCTCTATAGTCATGCTGTATAGAAGAATTAAAATGAATGGGAGAAATCATATAACAAATCGAAATGTAATACACACACACAGAAATGATCTGCTACATTCTGTGATTGAATTCCATAGTTCTTTCTCTGGATGTGAAAGGCATTTTGCCTTAAAAGACCATTGGGAATTTTTTAAGTCCTTGCATTGCAATGAAGTTCCAAGTCTACCAGAAGAAACTCTCGTACACTGTGGTCGTTGCTGTGCACAAAGTTCTCCTGGTTTTGCTCTTTTTGCTCAGCATCAGCTCATATAAGTCTTTCCAGGCCTCTCTGAAGTCTTCCTGCTCATCATTTCTTATAGTGCAATAGTATTTCATTACATTCATATACCATAATTTATTCAGCCATTCCCCAATTGATGGGCATCCCCTTGATTTCCAGTTCTTGGCCACTACAAAGGTGCTGCTATAAATATTTTTGTACATATGGGACCCTTTCCCATTTTTATGATCTTGTGGGGATACAGTCCTAGAAGTGATATTGCTGGATCAAAGGGTATGCATATTTTTGTAGCCCTTTGGGCATAGTTCCAAACTGTTCTCCAGAATGGTTGGATCAGCTCACAGCTCTACTAACAATGAATTAGTGTTCCAAATCTCCCACATCCTTTCCAGCACTTATCATCTTCCTGTTCTGTCATGTCTGCCAATCTGATAGATGTGATGTGATACCTCAGAGTTGTTTTGATTTGCATCTCTCTAATCAGTAGTGATTTAGAGCATTTTTTCATATGACTACAGATATCTTTAATTTCTTCCTCTGAAAACTGCCTGTTCGCATCCTTTGACCATTTATCAACTGGGAAATGACTTGTATTTTTATACATTTGACTCAGTTCTCTATATATTCTAGAAATGAGGCCTTTATCACAGACATTAGCTACAAAAATTATTTCCCAGTTTTCTGCTTCTCTCCTAAGCCTGGTTGTACTGGGTTTGTTTGTGCAAAAACTTTTCAGTTTAATGTAATCAAAATTATTCATCTTGCACTTCATAATGCTGTCTATCCCTTCTTTAGTCAGAAATTCTTCCCTTTTCCATGACACCAATCCTTGTATAGTATGGTCTTGAGGTGATTCATCATCTTGGTTGCCCAAAAGTACACTTTCCATGATATCAGCGTCCATCCTAATGTAAGGAATAGAGATAATTTCTTCTCCCTGCTCTCCTAAATTCAAGCAGGTTTTGATATTTTAACTAAGTATGACATCCTATGATCCTTCTATGAGATGTGAACACTTCTGAATGAGTTAAGAAGGGAACAACACAATTGGCCAAGAAAAAAATCTGCAGTGCCCCTGGGGATTTTAAATACTTAAGCCCTAAATAAATTCCAGCAGTTGGAAAGTGAGAGAGATTGCAAGTCAGGATCTGCCAGTGTGGCAAGATCCCTTTATGGGAAGAGGAAGGTCTTCTCTTCCACCCTTCATGGACTTTACAGATTAGAAGAGGTATTACTTGACCAATAGAATTCATAGCATCCAGCAGGGAGCAGAAATGCCCTCTGCAGGTAGACACAGATACCGGGAGATAGTCACTGAAGGGAAGAAATAACTATGAGGTAGGGAACCCCTGGCAATGGAGCTGATGGTGCAGAAGGACAAACTCTAGGAACCCATCTGTGCAACCTACCTAGCAGAGATCCTGTACCCAGTGAGAACAACATGAAGCCATCTAAGCCCTGAAGGAAGGGGAGTTGTGAATGGCATGTCCTCCATATGCGCCTACTACCACTATACCTACTCATCCCATAAAGCTTCAGTGAATATTTCTTAAAAACTCAAAGTAAGGCTAATTGCCTAAGCTCAAAATTCATCTATTCCTGTTATCATCCAGAATCTTCTTTATCCCCCATACATAGTAAGAGACACAAATCCATTAATTTAGAGACTATGTGTATACTTCTTGGAAAGTATAGCCTGGGATTATAAAAGGAATATTTTAGGACTATAATTCTTTTTTATAGCCATCTACAGCTAAGTGGCACAGTGGACAGAACACAGGACTTGTACTAAGGAAGATACGAGTTCAAGTACAGCCTCTGACGTGTCTCTTAGCTGTATGACTCTGGGGAAGTTACTTAAACTCTCTGCCTGTTTCATCTGTAAAAGGGAGATAACATAATAGTACTTGTCTCCCAGAGATTTATGAGGATCAAATGAGTTAATATATGTCAAGCACTTTGTAAACCTTAAAGTACTATATAAATGTGAATTATTATGGGGCAACTAGGTGGCAAAATAGATAGAGTACCTGACCTGGAGGCAGGGAGACTCATTTTCCTGAGTTCAAACCTGGCCTCAGACACTTACTAGTTATGGGACCCTGGATGAGTCATTTAACTCTGTCTCATATTCTCATCTGTAAAATGAGCTGGAGAAGGAAACTGAAAACGACTCCAGATGCTTTGCTGAGAAAACCCCAAAAGTGGTCACAGAGAGTTGCATACAACTCAACAACAATTTATAATTTTCTTTTAAAAAATTATATATTTTAATCAACAAAATATGCCTTTTCTCCCTTCTTCCCCATAGTGAGAATGAAGGAAAAACAAAACCCTTATATAACTATAATCACACCCAAATATATGTATTGATTACCATTTGAGAAAATGCCTCTGCTAAGATTTAATTGAATCGATTGGCTAATTGCTATTAGGAAGCACACCAATAGGGTCTTGTAAGCTATCACTTTAGGAACATAGGCTCATTAGGGTGTCCACAGAACTTGAGGAAGCAGCTGTCCTCTGGGGACCCAATCTTCAAGTGTAAGTTTGAGGAGTACTCTAAAAGTGTCAATACACTAAAATGTATTGCCTCTACGATATTTCAGCTGTAGTCTGACTAAGGAAAGTACAATGGGACTATCACTTTCCAGGTCCTGGGCACTATACTTCTTCAAATGTAGGCTCAAGATTGCATTAGTTTTTTTTTTTGTTGTGATAACATAATTTTAATTCATATTGAGCTTGCTGCAGGTCACTAAAACCCTTTGATCACAGGATCTACTTAGATCCAGAGTTATAAGGGATCTTAGAGTCCCTTTCATTTTTTAGGAAACTGAGGCCGAGAAAGGTTAAGTGGCTTGTCTGACGACACAGGTAGCAGCAGATCTGGAATTTAACTATGAGTCCAAATATAGCATCTTTCTCACTGTATCAGACTGACTTTCACATCTTTTCTCAGTCAAATTATTATCTATCCATGATTCCCCCTTTTGAGTTCCACTGTAAGACTTTTCCATTTTTGACTTCATCAATATGGATTCAGATTGCAGTCTGTCCATGTCTTCTCACTCTATGTGACTATTGTTCAGGTCCTTCTACAAATTCTTTACAATAGAATCACTCAACTTCCTGGGGACATTCCTGTAGATCTTTTGATGTTTCATAGTTATTAACAGAGGACAAAGGTGGTCCACTGCTATGTCTCACCTTCAGAATATGCCTGGCCCACCTACATTTCCAATCGTACATCTCTCGGATAGCATCTTTTAAGGCGCTTCTCCCTTGCAATTCTTTACTGGTAATAGGTTACTGCTTACTCATGCCTACCAAACACCTTTCAAATTGCCTTTTGGGTAACACTCAAATTTTGACAATTTTGAAGTTGCTGAGGAATTCAAGAGAACATCAATACCTTCTGACACATGTGATGACTTTGCCAACTCTACAACATTTTTCTGAGAAAAATTTACACATGTATTGAAGACATTCTTCATGAAAGCATAAGGAAACAGGCAGCAGAATTTTGCAAATAATATTCTATAACAGAACAGATCTATACAGCCACATAACTGACTTTAGGGCATAGAGATAGAAGATTTCTTTACTTTAAAAAGCATATAAACTGGTAGAACAAAATACCACTTTAAAAGATCTTCTCCAACAAGGAATTTTCTATGCATGTCAAAAATCATACAAGAGTTCCTCAAGGACAGAACAGAAATAACTTGGATAGAAGATCCTTTGATTAGTAATATCCAGAGAGACATAAAATAGGGAAACATGTTTGCCACCACCTTGGAGCAGCTGTTCCTCATTGGATTACTGTGAGTTCTTTGAAAGCAAGGGCTGTTTTTACTCATCTTTGTACCCCCAGTTTACCCTTGTGCCTGACACTTAGTAGGCACTTAATAAATGCTTATTGACTCAAGTGGACTTGAATCCAAGGATTCCATTGAAATGGCAGGTCCTCTGAATGCTTTTGTTTGTGGATGACATTTTGCAGCTTTGGTCAAGCCCTGGTACATTGCGGATCCGCCCTAAACAAGTTCCACAATCACTCGAAAATTTGGCCCATATAAAAAGAAAATGCAAGGGGATGAAGAATGCCCATTGTCCCGACTATGATGAATGGGCAATCATGTGGGTCCAGAAGCACATGAAATTCTTTGGAAGCGCGTCAGTGAAAATGTAGGGGAAAGTTAGAAGGTATTTTCTATTTCTCATTAGACGTTTTTTTTCTGTTGCATTTATGCCTTCAGTCGTTGCTTGCTTCTGGGCTGCAAGTCCAGCAAGACACACGAGACCTCTGAAGAAATGGGAAAAGAGAAGCATAGGGAGGGTGCGTGTGTGTTATGTGGCATCTGGATCTACTGAAAAGGCCGTTAGGAGGACTGCGAGAGCAAAGAAGTGCTAGATGGGTCAGGGCTCGATTTAGCTGATGACTGCAGGGTTTGGCTGATGACTGCAGGGTTTGTCTGAGACTGGGGAGACAGGCTGAAGGTGGGACCTCCAGCAGTCCCCGATGAGGAATGTAGCCTGTTCCATAGAAGGACAGGTGAGGGGTAGGCTGTGTGTGAGGGTTATGCGGATGGCAGGATAAACATTTCCCCTCTCGCAGTCACCCCATAGGGCACCTGTATTCAGAGACTGCTTAAAGTATTCTACCTGTGGAGCCCGCGGAGAGCGCAGAGACAAGAGGACTGTTATCCCTCTATTAGCGCTCCTCCCGAGCTTCTCTCGGATTTGGTATGGCCCATCTCCCCCGCCTCCTGTAGTAGCTCTGGCAAACTGCGCGCGCCGCCAAGAACACGCCCCCCCCCCTTTCCCCGCCCCTCTTCCACAGAATGGACAGTGTATCCCTAAGACCCGCCTCTTTCTCCCTCACCCAGCCCCTCTAGCGGCTGGCCTAGTGCCGGCGGGGTTACGCGCCCGCGCGCCGCCGCCGGAGCTCGGCGCGCGCCCACGGGGACGCGCCCTTGGCCCCGCCCTCCGCTCCCCGCCTCCCTCCCCCCTCCCCGGTGCCCCGGCTCGCGCCCGAGCACGGGGGTGAGGAGAGTGGGGAGCCCGCCGCCCACCCTCTCGCTCGCCCGCCCTGCTTCGCGCTCGCACGCACCGCCTCCGCGCCCCCGGTGTGGGAGGCGCCGCCGCGCTCTCCGGGCCGCTCCTGCCCGGTGGATGGAGGGGCCCGTCCGCATCGCAGCCTCAGCCGCCGCCACCGCCGAGCTGGGGGATGACCTGGGGGTGGCTCCCGGAGCCGGCTGCCGCGCAGGACGTCTGTGGGCTTAGCCAGCCCCGCTGAGAGGTGCGGGGGTCCCGCGGGGCACGCGGGCGGGGGGCGCGCGGAGGAGGGCGCGGGTCTGGGGGAGGCCGGGGGCGCCGGCGGGCGGAGGTGTCAGCAGCCCGGCTGGCCGAGCACGCTCCGCCCGGGCAGGTGAAGAGCGGGCGGCGTGCGTGCGGGGTGGGGGCGGCCCCCCCGACCCTCCCTCTGCGCTCTCGCTCCCTCCCCGTCGATCCCCGCGGAGCCCCCGAGGGGGACGGTGATTTATGTGCGGGGAGAAGCCGGACAAGTTTCCTCCACCACGTATCTTCTCTGTCCAGCCCCGGGGAGTGCGTTTTCCTTCTGGGGAAAGCTCTCTGCGGTTTGCATTATCGTTTGCTAAATACATTACGGCTCACCATTGATTTCAGTCTGCCGTTGCCAGACCTTTGTGTGCCTTTCCCCTCACATCTAGGAATTCAGTCATAAATCACCCAGGGGGGTAGATAGGCTCCCTCAGCCTTCCCCCTTATTGTTCTCCCCAGCCCCTCCAAATCAGGTGGAAGGCTGGAGAGACGGCTGTCCAGGGGGCTCCCAGGACCACGAAGGGTGGCAGGTGCTTTGTAGACGGACTCCCCAATAGCGACTCCACTAGAACTTGGAGGCGTCGTCAACAAACGCTCTTTCCTAACTCGAACACCTTGGAAAATAAGGTTTGGACTGAGGGGGCTTGAAATTTATGCTTGCCGGTGGTGAGCACAAGGAAGCCAGGCTGTTTAACATTGGATAGAATCAATTCACTGACGTGATAACCCCCAGACTGTCAGGTAACTAATTTGAATGAGTTAAATTAATTGACACTGAAACTAATTGAAAGCTCTCAACTGACCGTCATTTGGGGATTTTGTAGTTGTGCTTGTCTGTTTTTACATACCTGTGGAGACAGTCCCGCTTTTGCGATACGATAGAAAAACTTTGGAAGATTTCTGGAAATTTCAAATTAGATGCTGTTTTAATATAACTACTCAACTGGAGAACATTTCTAGTAACCTGGAGAGGCACAGAATGCTGATCTGTTAGGCACATGTTGAAATAAACTGCCTCATACTTTTAGTTATATGAGAAGGATGGAGAAAACCTGTTTCATTTTGTAAAGACATATGTCCCGGGTGTGTGTTTGGCATTGTGTAAAGCTGAAACATTTTATATCTTTATTAAGAAATGCAGCAAAGACGGTTATTGTTTAAACTTCATGTAAAAACTTGGTTGTAGAAATTGTGCCTCTATTTGAATAGTTTAGTCAACCAGGAAAAACAATTACTATAAGTACTATGCCATTGTTTGTCTAGTAACTCACATGGGATGGATGCTTTGATTACTATGGCTCTCATCAACCTTTTCTGTGCAAAGTGCTTAAACGTTCCAACTTGAATGCCAGAAAGTACTATACAAAGAATCATAAGACTTTAGATCATGTTAATCTAGCATGTGGCAGTTGCCTTCTAAGACTTTCACTACCTCATGTCCCTTGCAGGTGCTTTGGTTTTGGTGTGGGAGGAATTAACACAGACCTTTTCTTCAGATCAACAAGGTAGCTAGATCAGTCCAGAGTGCTAGAAGAGCCAAGTTCTATCATAGGGCTTTGCTGCTAAAAGGGCCAGGGTAACCTTGTTAAAAAAGTTCTTATTTCTGCTTCTCCTCCCTACTCCCAAGCTTGCTGAGTTTTAGTAACTTCATTTGCTCAGTTTAATTCTGTTTTAGGTTGTTTTATTGAAATAAAGATTGAAGCAAAATCTCTACTTAGATGTTTCTTACATACTGAAAAGTGGCTACATCAGTGCCCTCTATACTTCTGGGGAAATAATTGCAAGGATTACATACTGTTTCAGTGATCAGAGGACAGAGCTAATAGGGATGGGCATTGAGAAATGACCGAGTTTTTTAAAAAAAAGGTGAAAAACAGCTTTTGTCTTAAAAAGTTTAAATAAGACATCATCTTTATTAGTGATTGTGTTGCATAAAATTACAGATAAGGAGACACAGTTAGGAAACAGAACTAGACTGACAATAAAAAAAAAAGATCTTAATATTAATGGAGTTGGATGAGTGTTTTTAAGTCCAGTCTACTAAATTTATGTACAGCTTTGAAGGATATGCTTATATTTTTCTTACTGCCTTTTTAAAAGTGAATTTTGTTGGGTTGAATTGATGAAGAATGCTTTGCCGTTTTCACTTTGGATTACATTGAGAAAATCCATTTGAAGTTTGTTTCTGTGTGCTTTTCATTTTCAAGAGAAGTGGGAGGGAGGGGAAATAAAGAAGGGGGAAGAGATTTTACTTTATCCTTTTCAGTTAAAATTAAGGAATCATGATATGGGAAATACAGCATGTCAGTTTGAAAATCTTGGATTAGAAAAAAAAACCCAACCCTGTCTCTTTTCCCCTTCAAGTTTTCCCTTATTGTCTGTGGGCTTTCCACCATTGTCAAGCTTAAAACATACAGTATCATTGTCATCTGTCTTCTAAATAATAGTCCTGAGGTGATATTATTAATGTGGCCTTTTAAAATCAAACTAATTATACTTGCCTAAAAGAGCCACATGTGTGTGATTCTAGCTGCCTGGTGCCTTTTGAGAGCCCTGGAGACAAGCTAGTGAATAGAGCTGAAAATTCATTCTGTATTTGATTAAATGGAACAGACTCGCTGCTCCTTACCCCAGCAGGGGCTATGAGATCTCTTGATCCCCGAAGCGGCTCCAAGACCCTGGGAATTCCATTAGCGAGCACCTGAGGAATTTCTGCCCTGCAGTGCCTTTTTTGTATGTGTGTATGTGTGCGTGTGTAGAGAGAACATAGCAGAGTGGTGATGGGCGGGGGAGGAGGCTACATTAGAAGACTCCATATGTTAGCAGATCTAAAATCAAGGCATGACTTAACAGCTTATCTTGTAAGAGAAAAGCCAAACCCAAAGGCAGACTTATAGTCAGGACTTTATTAAAAGTGGAGCTATGGTGGTAATGTCTTTTACATTGAAATGAACTTCACTTTAAGGTGCAGAAAGTGATTCTTCTGCTGTCTTGTCTGAAGCTAGCACAGGCATATGTACACCTACAAACGGTAAGTTTTTTGAATGATTTGTTGATAAGTATATAAAGTTGTATGAGAAGTTGTTCTTGCCTCTAAATGTTGATGCCTTTGAAATGAATTTTGCAGGTGAAAGCAAATCAGACTATTTCCATTGAAACTGATCTTGCAGAGGTGGCAACCTCAGTTGCTTAGGCATTAGTTCAGTTTTTTTTTAATCTAATTATTTCCATATTTTCATTCTATTCCATATCCATTGTGATGATAGCATTTTTACTCATTTAACATTTTAATCTTTTCTTTTGATTTATTAAGAATTTATATTTGTTATTTGAGGGCATTTTTCTAGAATTGCTTCAGGAGTTTTTTTTTCAAGCTCTGCCATGCTGTCTTGGTAGGAGACAAAACTAAATTACCATGATTAACTATCATAAAATCTTAAAAATTTCAATATTCTGAGTAACGGCGTATGGATATGAATATTATTCAGAATTTGTTAGTTCACTTTGTTTCTCTTATGCTTTTTTTTTGTGGGGATTAGTTCTGAATTATAACCTAGGCTTCCTAATTACTAATGCTAATGATTTTTGTCTTTGGGTAAGAGAGCTAATGCTGATAGTGAATTTCACCGGTACAACTTGCCACTGTATCTTGCCTTGTATCTTTGGGCAAGTATTCATGTTTGAAAATTTACTGATTATATTTTGTCATTAACAGGATTTCTTCCCCCTCACTTTCCTTTCCTGTCATCTTCTACCAAATTTTACCTCACATTTAGTTGAATGTATACTATCTACTACTCATAGCCAAATGGAAAGGGCTTACCTACTGAATGGAGTAAACAGTGAAGTTCAACATTACATTATGTCATGGGTTCATATTTGTTTAGTTGCTTCTGTAAGATATATTTTGGTGGCCAGTATATAAAAAAGTTCTTGAAAGACCATTTTATATTTCCAGTAACCATCTGTAATATGAGTAGGGACTTCACTTCTGAAAGTCATTGAGATACTTTTAAAACATGATTCTAGGATTTCGTTTTGTTTAGTAAGAAGGAGGTATGAAGGAAGTTGGCCGGTCTGACCCACCTTACTTGACAAAAAAATACAGTGGTTACACTGAGTTGTCTATTTAGGTAATGCTACTACTTATTTATACTTGAAAGTGGTTAGTTTATTTTATTTTGAAATTACCCACATGCAAACAAAAGGTTGACACAGCATTTTATTTTTTGCTATCCCTGAGAATGTGCTATCCTTTTGTGAACTTAACGTGCTCTGTTGCCCAAATTTACTGTCTTTGAGCCACTCTCAGATGAGGAGTTTTTAGATGTTGGCAATAATGTAGAATTATCTAAATCTATAATCTCAGAGTATTGTTAGCATGTTAAAAATTCTGAATAAGTACTGTCTTTTATGAAATATTCAGTAGCCTGTTTTATTAACATTTTTTATTAGGTTTCTGGCCAATGAAAAAAGATCTTTTTTTCCAGAAGAAGCATAAAATCAGTTCCTATTGGCTATCTTTTGTGATAATAATATTCTTACTTTTGTTTAGGGTTTTATAGCTTACAAAATGCTTTGACTTATAGTGTCTCATTTGATCCTCTCAACAACCCTATGAAGTAGATGAGTTTTTTTTTTTTTAATCTCCGTTGTAAAATAAGTAAACTGATACTCAGAGAGGATTGAGGTGATCTACCAAAGGTCATACAGCAGCAGAAGTCAAGACTCTCTTCCAGGTCTTATGATTTTTGAGTCCAGTGTTTTTTTTTCCCATTGTACCCTGCTATTTTTAAGAAAATAGTTATGTTATTTGAAAAATAGTTACTAATCAACAAATATGTGCTGGCTCTTATAAAACCACCTCAAGGCCCTCATGCCACAAAATCTTTCCATATCTTCTAATTATCAGAGGACAGAATTTGGGAACTGGACAATAGGAGATATAAAGTGTAGGCGTATCAGAAAGGAGAAGTGCTTTCTAAATTATCTAATATTTTAACTGCTTAGTAGACCACAGTTTATAGTCAGAATTGTAAATTAGCAACATTTGTCTCAAGTAAAGAAAATTTGCATTTTACCTTACAATATAAACAAGAACAACATGATACATGATAGAGGGTTACTTGTTATGAAAATATGAACAAACTGAACACACTGGTACTATGCTCTTGTTTTTCAACAAAGATCCTTATTTAGGTTCAAAACTCCAAGCTACATCATAATAAATATTTCTTAGACACTACCCTTCCTAAAATTTACTTTTATACCATGCCTAGTTTTTGAGGTTTTTTGTTTATATTGAAATATTTGTTTATATTTATATTGAGTATGCTGAATTTTATTATTGTATCTAGAAAAGCTTATGAAGAAGCTGAGTCAGTTTTTTATTTTGAGTAGGATTAGGGGAAAACAAAAATCAAACCCCTTCTGTGTTATCTTCCTCCCTTTCTACAAAATGTTGATGACATCTTCTAGTTGTGTTATAGATTTAGAATTAGAAAGGACTTTAGAAATCATTTCATCCTACTAGTCATTTTACAGATGAGAGAAATGAGGCACAGAGGGGGTCTGATTTGCCCAAGGTCACACAGAATAGGATTTTTAGAGTCCAGATCTAATGCTTTCTCATACTCTGGAAGAATCTTACATTTAGTTTAAACACTAGTCTCCTCCTTCTCCCCTTTCCCCCATTATTTTTTTTGGTGGGGAGGCGAGGAATGTGTTTTATCTGCTGTAGGAAGACTTGGTAAAGGCATTCAGAAGCAATACATAGTATTACTATCCTCCAAATTATGTTTTGCAATTCAAACAGCTTTTATTGAGTGCTCACTATGTTTATGGCATTGTGCCAATTACTAAAGATGCATGCATATACACATACACACATACACATGAAAACAAGCCTGTGCCTGTCCTCAAAGAGCTTGCGTTCTGATGGGGGAAGATAAACATAAAGGGGAACTGGAAAGGCACAACTTGGAGTAGTTTGGGAAGTAGAGGTAAATAATACAGGCAAAACGCATACCTATCAGGACTGGGGCCTAGGGACTGAGTTCAGGTTACTAGTGCATAGAAAATGGGTGTATAAAAGTTGCCAGGTCATCAGCAAAGGTGGAAGCTCTTATAACCCCAGAGATTGAGAGGTGCTCTGAGCCATTAAATTTCTTTTCCAAATTTCACTGTTTCAATGCAAGGTAAAGTGAAGAGAGACAAATTCATGGTGCTGAACTATTAAGGTGGTATTAGATGTGTATTTAAGTTATATTTGGGTTTAAATATGAAAGATAACTCTCTTACCTATTTGCACCAATCATAGCATGTATCCAAGGCTGTCCTGGGGGAAATGTAAGGCAATAGGTCCATGGAAGCTGGAAAGCTTTCAAGTTAAGGGGTTGTTGGAAGACCTGCTTAGTTAAGCTTGGAGAAGCTCATGACCAGTGGACTGGGCCACCAGCTGATGAAAATTTTTGACTGTAGCAACTCAAGAATATGTATGGTAGGGTATATCCATGTATATCCTATCTGGAGCAACTGTGGGCTTCCATCTGCTTTGGAGGAGGGGGTACCCATGTTGATGAAATACAAATCCTTGAAGTGTGGTAATTATAGGGATATAAATTTTAGTTCATCGTAGGAACTTTGTTGTTTGAGGGCTTAGCCAGTTCATTATACAGACTAAAGTAATAAGTTTTCCTGTTTTTAGAATTGTTCAATATCAGGGTTATTGCAGAGTGGTTTCTCATATAAGGTCCCTGCTAATTGTATTATTCTATAAATCTTTGAAATAGATTTGTAAAGTGGTCTGGAATATAACCACCTTTTATAACATTATTTTTTAAATTTTTTTTAATTTTATTTTTATTTTTTAAAAATAAATATAAATTTATTTATTTAACTTTTTACATTCATTTTCACAAAATTTTGGGTTCCAAATTTTCTCCCCTTTTATTATCCCCCTCCACCCACCCCAATACACTGAGCATTCTAATTTTCCCTATCACCAATCTGCCCTCTCTTCTATCATCCCTCCCTTCTCTTGTCCCCATCTTCTCTTTTGTCCTATAGGGCCAGATGACTTCCTATTCCCCATTAACTGTATTTCTTATTTCCTAGTAGCAACAACAATACTCAACAGTTGTTCCTAAAACTTTGAGTTCCAAATTCTCCCCATCTCTCCCTCCCCACCCATTCCCTTTGGGAAGGCAGGCAATTCAATATAGGCCATATCTGTGTAGTTTTGCAAATGACTTTGATAATAGTCGTGTTGTGTAAGACTAACTGTATTTCCCTCCATCCTATCCTGCCCCCCATTGGTTCTATTCTGTCTTTTGATCCTGTCCCTCCCCGAGTGTTGACTTCAAATTGCTCCCTCCTCCCATTGCCCTCCCTTCCATCATCCCCTCCCTTGCTTATCTCCTTCTCCCCTACTTTCCTGTATTGTAAGATAGGTTTTCATACCAAAATGAGTGTGCATTTTATTCCTTCCTTTAGTCGAATGTGATGAGGGTAAACTTCATGTTTTTCTCTTTTTCCCTCCACTAAAAAGTCTGCTGCTTGCCTCTTGAATGAGATATAATTTACCCCATTCCATTTCACCCTCTTTCCTCCAACTATATTTCTCCCTCACCATTTACCTTAATTTCTTTTAAGATATGGGTCCCATGCTATTCAATTCACTCTGTGTTCTCTGTCTCTGTATGTGCGTGCATGTGTGTATGTGTGTGTGCGCGCGTGTGTGTGGTCCCACCAACTACCCAGATACTGAAAAGTTTTAAGAGTTACAAATATTGTCTTTCCATGTAGGAATATAAACAGTTCACCTTTGGTAAGTCACTTATGACTTCTCTTTGCTGTTTACTTTTTCATGCTTCTCTTCATTCTTGTGTTTGAAAGTCAAATTTTCTTTTCAGCTCTGGTCTTTTCATCAAGAATGCTTGAAAGTCCTCTGTTTCATTGAAAGACCATATTTTCCCCTGAAGTATTATACTCAGTTTTGCTGGGCAGGTGATTCTTGGTTTGAGTCCTAGTTTCTTTGACTTCTGGAATATTCTATTCCATGCCCTTCGATCCCTTAATGTAGAAGTTGCTAGATCTTGTGTTATTCTGATTGTATTTCCACAATACTTGAATTGTTTCTTTCTATCTGCTTGCAATATTTTCTCCTTGACCTGGGAATTCTGGAATTTGGCCACAATGTTCCTAGGAGTTTCTCTTTTTGGATCTCTTTCAGGCGGTGATCGATGGATTCCTTCAATCCTTATTTTGCCCTCTGGTTCTAGAATATCAGGGCAGTTTTCCTTGATAATTTCATGAAAGATGATGTCTAGGCTCTTTTTTTGATCATGGCTTTCAGGTAGTCCCATAATTTTTAAATTTTCTCTCCTGGATCTGTTTTCCAGGTCAGTTGTTTTTCCCATGAGATATTTCACATTCTCTTCTATTTTTTCATTCTTTTGGTTTTGTTTTGTGATTTCTTGGTTTCTCAAAAAGTCATTAGCCTCCATCTGATCCATTCTAATTTTGAGAGAACTATTTTCTTCAGTGAGCTTTTGAACCTCTTTTTCCATTTGGCTGATTCTGCTTTTGAAAGCATTCTTTTCCTTATTGGCTTTTTGAACCACTTTTGCCAATTGAGTTCGCCTATTTTTCAAGGTGTTATTTTTCTTCAGCATTTTTTTGGGTCTCCTTTAGCAAGGTATTGACCCACTTTTCATGCTTTTCTTGCATCTCTCTCATTTCTCTTCCCAGTTTTTCCTCCACCTGTCTAACTTGATTTTCAAAATCCTTTTTGAGCTCTTCCATGGCCTGAGCCCACCGGACATCCACCTGGGATGTCTGGGATATAGAGGCCCTGACCTCCACGTCTTTCCCTGATGGTAGGAATTGTTCCTCGTCATCAGAAATGAAAGGCGGGAACATCTGTCCCCCAAGAAAGTAGCTTTCTATGGTCTTATTTTTCTTCCCTTTTCTGGGCATTTTCCCAGCTAGTTACTTGACTTCTGAGATTCCTCTCCACCCCCTGCCTAGATCTGCCCAGCTAGTGCTTGGGGTCTGAGATTCAAATGCTGCTCCCCAGCCTCTGGGCTTTCCGCGGTGGGCGCGGCTGCTATTCAATGTGAGCTTAAGTTCTGGTGCTCAGGTAGGGGCAGGGCCGCCTCCCAGGCTCAGTTCCCTCAGGGAGTTTATGCGGAGACCTTCGGTAATGGCCCTGAGCTCCTTTCAGCTTGGGGAGTCCCGAGCCACCGCTGCCTCTGCCGCTGCCTCCGCGGCTGCCTCCTGAGGGGGCCCGAGTCACGGAGACACCCCGCTCCCCTCTCGGCCAGCCCAGACATCTCTCTCACTGACCTGTAGCGCCTGTGGCAGAGGGACCTTAGCAGCCGCCGGAGGTTCCGTCCCTGAAGCCTGCTTGGGTCTGCTCCTCTGGGGTCATGGTGCCAGGGCAGCACAGGGGTGGGCTCCACATCCGGAGCGCAATGGACTCCTGGGTATGGCTTTCCAGGGCTCTCTGGAACGGAAATTTCTTCCACTGTGTTTCTGCACGGATTCCACTGCTCCAGAATTTGTGGGGAGTTCTTTTTACAAAAAATTTATGGGTTTTGGGTTCGGAGCTAGCATACGTGAGTCTTTCTACTCCACCGTCTTGACTCCTCCCCCCTTTTATAACATTCTTAAGAGAAATTGTATCCTGACTTTCAAACAAAGAAGTTAACAAATGATCTTTACGGAGTGTATTTCTTTTATAAATTGGGATTATCTTTATTTATTATCCTTTTTCGTTTAAGGTACTCTATTAATGATCATATTATCCCAACTAGTTAAGTGTTAAGTCTGTTTGCTGTACTCTCACTAAAGGGAGAGTGGGGGAAACAGAAGGGAAGGAATTTTCTGAAATATATCAATACATGCCCTTCCTATTTAGTATTCTCTATTTTAAGCACACCTGCAAACTTTCAAAACATTCTCTGACACTTTGGAACACCCTCCTCCCGTCCTTTCCATAGCCTACCTAACTTATACCACAACTGTATAAAGCATGAGTAATAAAAAAAACAAAAACCACTAACTCGCTCTTAAGTAAACCCTCACTCCGGTTAACCAGATTTTTTTCTTCTTCTATATTTGACTATTAGGAGAAAGAAGCAAGTCATTTAAAATTGCTTTTTAAAAATGAGAGATTTATTAAAATCGTTCACTTTCTGATGTATATTGAGGTCAGTGTACTCATTTAGTGCAGTATTTTATACCTCCTAATCTACAGCTATAATATTTTTCAGTGACAGTTGATGTTTAGAATGATGAATTGGAGTCACTGTAAATCCCTGAAATGCCAACGAAGGGTTAAATTATGTCCTGTACTTTATAAACCAATGTGTTGTGCCCTATAACCTTGGGCAAGTCACTAATTTTTCTGGGGCTTAATTATCTCCTCTTTCAAAAGGGGAAAATAATACCTGTCATCCCTATCTCTTTGTTTTATTCTGAGGATCAGACTGTATAATATATGGAAATTCATTGAAAGCTGTAAAAATCCTGCAGTTTAACAGAAAGCAAGCAGTTTAAATGTTCCCCTCAGCGTAGACTTTAAATATGCATGTAACTATTATATGCATAGGTATGTACCATGCTCTCTCCTCACTTGACCTTTTTGTCTTTACCATCACCCCGCATCTTGTAGGATGATGAAACTCAGAAGGGTGTGATGTGTCATGGATGTCAAAGGGTCTCGACTCCCTGGAAATAGAAATAGTTCCTTGGGAAAGCCTATCTTTTAAAGTGAACAGTCCAAAACTTAACCAGTGAAGTCTATTGAACTTATATTCACCAAGCTTAGAATAGTAATGGGTATTAGAACAAACATGAGAATAAAGAAAGAGGAGAGGTAAAAAGAATAGAAAACTCTAGGAAAATCTGATGTCACATTATCAGAAGGCTTTCCTAGTACTTATAAATTTAAAAACTATTTAAATGGATGTATATGGAATTGATGTTTGACATATATGTCTGGGTAGGGTAATAAAAAACTGGAAAGAAACTAGATGCCCACCATTTGATGGAGTACTGAACAAATTGTATGAATGTCATGGAATTTATTGTGCTTGAGGAATAATGAATATGATAAATTCAGAGAAATATGGGAAAATTTGAATGAACTGAGGCAGAGTGAAGGAAGCCGAACCTGGAGAATACACACAATAACTACAATAATATAAATGGGGAAAAAACCACTAAAAGCCTACTTGTTCTTCCTGTTCAGGAGATCCCATTTCTGTTTTTGCTCAGGCTGTCTATTGCTGGAATGTGCCTCTTTACCTCTTCTTTTGTAGAATGTCTAAGCTTTCTTCAAAGTTCAGCTCAAGTGTCACTTTCTGCAGAGACCTGTATTGATTCTCAGTAGCTATCTACTCCCTCTCCCCAGCAAATTACTTTGTATGTACTTTGTATTTACTTTTGTGTATACATGTTTGTTTTTTCCCCTCACTACAGGAAGTAACCTCCTTGAAGCTAGGGATGATTTGTTTTTGAATTGGCACTTAATAAATGCCTTTTAAATGAACTCAGATTAAATGCAGTGACCTGGCATGGTTCCAGAGGCTAGATGAGAAAACATACTTTTCCTTCTTTTTCTAGAGGCGATAGACTATGAGTATGAAATGTTGCATACCCAGTCTCCTGTGACTAGTATATTGGTTGGTTTGCTTAGTTTTTTGTTACAAAGATGGGCCCTTATGGGTAGGGGGAGAAAAAAGTGAGAGGACAGTGACTGTGCTTTAAAAATAAAAGGCAACAGTATAATTTTAAAAATACATATATTATGGTGTAATATTTGGAATTTAGTGGCATTATTGACTTAAAGTCAGACTACCTGGGATTGAATTCTAGCTCTGACCCTGCTGTATCATTTAACTTCTTTGAGTCTCAGTTTAATCAATGGTATAATGATGTTAATAATAATTTCACTAGAGGCAGAGTTGCATAGTGCTTAAAAAGCTGGCCTTAAAGTTAGGAACCAGGCAATTGAAATCCTCCCCTGACACATACTGGCTCTGTGACCCTGTCAGTTTGCCTAATCTCTCAAGTGTTCATGCACCTTTGTGAAGCTTATATTTAGAAATGGTGCTGCTCTGCATTGGAAAAGAAAGTTCTCTGTAGTTATCTATAGTAATAAAAATCACAGGTCTGGTAAAAAATAATACAGATTTGTTGCAAGGAAAGTGCTTTGTAAACTGCAAAACATAAATGTGAGCTCATGTCATTCATGGTGTCTTACATTGTCTAAATATGAAAACTATGTCCTGGTCTCTCTCTTGCCAAGAAACAAATTGAGCATTGTTCTCGGTGTATAGTAACAGAATGCAAGCAATTAGTATTTGGTCTTGTACTATAATTTGATGTCTATCTGTAGATAATTGCATACGCTACCTACTTAGAGGTGAAATTGGCAAGGGAAATGATTAATGGATAAAGTGCTACTTTTATTAGGCTGTGAAATTGTTGTGACATCAAAACTTGGCAGTTTATTTTTACCTCAATAAAAAGAAAAATAGTATCATGAGCTGTGGGTGAGGCATTAATTCTTTTCTCTCATTTATTTTGGCTTATTTTCATGGTCTTGGCCTCTGGGCATGTTTTGTACAGTGAGCTAATATCACAGTTGATAAGCGGTAAGACTGAGGTGCGTGTGTGAGGGGAGAATAGTTTCAACAGATATTCATTTGTTTTACAAACTGCTAACTAGTCAACTTTTTTAGAGTTTAAATTTTTATCTATATTTTGTACCCTTCAGATTTCCAGTCTGATTTGGAAATACAAGGAGAACATACATGTTTAATATGGAATTTAACATGAACCATTGTAACATAATAGCTTGAAGTTCTGTAGAACTGTGTTCCCTAAAGAATAGCTATGTATAGAAAAAGCAAGGTAGTCTACTTCATAATATAGTTATCTCTTACCACTAGACTCATAGAAAGGGATTCACTGTACCCATGCCATCATAGTAATTTATGAGAAATGATTATTTGTGTAAAACATAGTCATCTGTATAAAACACTGAGCTTTTGAGGGAAAGGTGCTATAGAAAGTGTTAATATAGGCACATATCTGTTTTTCTTCTCATAGCTATGTAGTCAATTACATCAATCTAAAGTGTTTTTACTTGCATTTTTTCTTATTTACATGCATAGTTTTCTCTATTTTAATAGAATTGGAATTTAAGATCTTTTAAGTTGAATGATGAACCTGTCAACTGCAAAAAGAAGAAATAGATAATTTTCATGTTCTAGCAGAATGAAGTCTCTAGAAATCACTAAATATAAGGAAATGAATAAATTTAAGTTCCTGAATTAAATTGAAATATATTTAAATTCCTGAGTGGAATGACATTTTTATGCTAAGATGTCTCAATTGAATTATGCTGGAACCTATATGATATTGTCCTTAGGGTCCAGGTTTGTGGATTGCGCATTGTAAGTGAGACAACCTTTATTACGATGCCATTTTGGTATTTCATTTTTAATTGCTCAGGTGCAGTTCATTAATAATTTATCTTAAATTTTTATTTCTCCTCTCTAGAAAATTATAGCAAGTTACCCTGCGGTTTGTTCTGAATGGGTTTCAATAGATTCTAAACAAAATTCAACATCTTACTTCCACTTGAACAGATTTTTAAAAAAATTCTAATATGTAGCATATTAGAGCAGTTTATGTAGTTTTGAGGTTTTAATATATTTTATGCTATTAAAATATTAAAACCTACTTCTGTTTCAATTTAAATCAAAATACCATCAGTTTGCTTTTGTTCCCAGCCGTCATTAAAGAGATCTTGCCCAAAGGCTTCCATAAAGCCTTGTCTAGCTCTTCCTTTAGGATTGATCTTTTCTTCTTTCACCTAAATGACCTTGGGCAAATCACTTAACCTCTGGGCCTTAATTTCCTCATCTGTAAAATGAGAGAATTTGGACTAGATGACCTTTAAGATTTTCCAGCTCTAAATCTATTATCCTTTTAAAATCTTAAATCATTAGTCACAGTTGAACAGATAATATTAAGCATTTGGGGATACATGAGTGGAATTTACAGTCTAATGTAAAGGGAAATAAAGATGCAGAAATGATACAAGGTAACAATAAATCAGTTATATTATAATTTAAGACCCATTTTTTTTTTTTTGGAGAGGCTGTTGGAATTAAGTGACTTGTTCACAGTCACATAGCTAGTAAGTATCTAAGGCTAGATTTGAACTCCCTCCTGACTTCAGGACCAGTTCTCTACCCACTGTACCACCTAGTTGCCCCAAAATATTTTCTTAGTAACAAATGAGAAGAAATTTGGAGTGAAGAGTTTCAGGCTTAGAGTCAAAAAAGTCTGTGTTCACACTTGCCTCCAACACTCAATAGCTATGTGCCACGAGCACTCTTTTTCATTGATAACATGAGTATAATAATTCTTATAATAGCTGTCATTCAAGGTAGATGTGAGGCTCAAATGAGTGGAAAGATCATTGAATTCAGAGTCCGAGGATATGACTTCAAATTCTGCCTCTGTTATTGCCCATGTGACATTAGAGAGGTCATAAAACCTCTCTGGGTTTCATTCCCCCCCCCTAAAATGATAGAGTTGGATGAGATAATCTCTGCATCCCCTTTAGATCTAAAATCTATAATCTGTAAAGGTAACGTATGTAAAATAATTTGTAAACCATAAAGTACTATATACGTATCAATTATCATTTCTTAGTTCAAACCTGTGATTTCATTGGTGTAGAAAACTCCCAGTGGAACTTTCCTTCACTTACACAGATAGGCAGCTCTTGAGTAGCTCTGGTCCTAGAGTCTTCTCTGGGGCACAGAAGTTAAGTGATCACATGCCTGATGGGTATTGGAGGCAGATCTGAATGCAGTTGCTTTTTACTCTGAGATTTTCTCTGTATCCACTGCTCCATGTTGCATGTCATTTGTTTTTGTTGTTATGATAGTGATAATGTAGTACAAATGTTATTATCATCATTTTAAAGATGAAAAAACAAAACACTGAAGCCCAGCATTGTTAAAGTGACTTGATAAAGCAAATAAGAGTTAGAAACAGGTTATAAGGGTGAAGGAGTGTTCCAAAAAATGTACTACTAAAAAATTGGGGAAAGAGAGCATTTTGGACTGGATGGTTCCCAAAAGCCTTCCTGGAAGTAGAGAGAAGGATATCAACAGATAGGAGAACTATAGAGAAGATTGTAGTGAAACTTGATGAGGGGTGGGATATTTGGGAGAAGAATGTGTGTCAATAGGTAATGTAGTCTACGTGTACTGTGGAGTATAGGAAGTGGGGGAGTTCAAGTGAAAAAAGACTGAAAAGATAGACTGGAATAATATTTAGTTCTTCTGAGATGATTATTATTTTAGCTAGATTTCTGTTGAGAGCTTAAATATCCCTGGGTCTTGTTTTATCTGTAGGACTTTTTATGATTGATCTTCTTTGAAGTGATATTTTTCAGTACATATTTTGGTGCCGAAGTTTCTAAGGGCACGAAAAGACAGTTTGAAGTTATGAGTGTTGTTGATTTAGTGTGTTATTAGTGTTGCCAGCAGCATTGTAAGTTTGTGTTTGAGGTTGATTTTTAAAGTCTTTGTCATGGTGGTAAGTAATTTGACAGTTTTTACATGTGCCAGCATCCATAGTAGGGCTTTTAATTACATAGCACAGCATATTCAGTGATTTGATATTAGTGTTTTGCAGAATGGGATACATTTTCAGCTCAAGGAATTAGCTGCATGATTTTTATTAATACTAATAGGAATTTTGCAGCTAGATCCCCCTATGTTAAATTAAATGTGAATCTTGATAAATCCGGGGTATGGTTCTCTTCCCCCTTCCCCTCTTGCCTCTTTGAGCACCACAGTAAACCCTTTTTAAAAAAATGCCTTATTTTGATGCCTTCAGTCAATTCTTTCTTTAAATAAGTAGGTTAACTGGGAAATGAGAAGAACCTTATCAACACTATTGAACACTAATGGCTGAATGTTCTCTGCTTACCTAGATAGGGATTATATCCAGAATACTGAGCTGGTCATGATTATAGATGTTAGTTGGCTGTAGAGTCACATTAACAAGAAGTTCCATATCGTACTTTGGAAGCTTTTAAAATTGAAAACTAGGAAAATGATTTCTATATTTCAGTATTTAGGATTTTTCATTCTTCATTGTTGGAATCTTCTGGAAGAAAAGCCCTTTCATAGTTGACATTTAGCAGGCAAACAAAGTCTATATTTGCTTGTAAAGGTCTTCTAATTCACTGAGAAATGATAGGGTCTTTTGTGAGTGGACAGAGTATGCTATGGTACCCTTAGATAACTTAATAGTAAATCATGTGGTTTAGGCAAGCTGGATGATAACAAAGAAATGACAAGTCTTGCTTCTTATGAGCAAAACTTCCTTTGCTTCCAAGCCCTGCAGATCCACCAGAATGGTTTCCAGGGAATTTGAAGGGGAAATCAATGGGTTTTGCATGCATAGGGATAAGGGAAATCAGAACAAACTTTCTGTTCTGGGCTAGTTAGCTTCTCTGCTGAGAAGAGTTTCTATTTTAACAATTGTAACTCTTGTGGACCTTTTATTCTATGTATAGCATGCTTTTCCCTCTCACTTCCTTTATGATGGGGATAGTGTTGTCATTCCTTGAGTATTTTTGAACATATATATTTTCAAAGTTTTTTTACTTTTCTTTTGGTCCCTCACAATAAATGTCCAAGATTTGTATTGTTTTAGTATTTCCATAGGACCAAAAACATAGATGTAATAATTAGTGAGAAAAGTCTGAGGATTCTCATCTACTTTAAAGTTAAATGTTGACTTTTGCCTATTTTTTGTTGTTGGTATTGTAGGGATAAGTGCCATACTGCTTAATCATTTTTCCTTTCGGATATCAGAAGCAATATGGTATAATGGGCATAGAGCCAGGAATATAGGGGTTTAATCTTGCCTCTGACATATTGACTATGTTACCCTGGACAAGTCACTTCACTTCTCAGTGGTGTAGGCAGTTCTCTAAGACTGTAAGTTAAAAAGATGGTGCTGACTTGCATTAGTAGGAGTTTTCTCACCTGGGAGTTCTGAATATCATTGAATTACAAGTTTAGTCCAAATATAATATATAAAATAGTTTTGAAACTTCTGTAGCATACAATTGTGGATTTCAGCATGGATTAAAGAGATTGAAACTATAAAATGTATTTACCACGATTTTTTCTTTTAAGATGGGTAAAAATTGACACCATTTATGTGTCCTAAACCATAGATTCTGTTGTCATAATATAGAATTTTTTCCCACCAGGATACAGTGAGCTTATCATTCAACTTCTTCTATTTGAAAAAGTTGCTTCAAATTTATTTCTTTTGATTAAGTGACTGTTTCATTTTGTTTCTCAGCACATTTTTCAGAACTGTCATATCATTACAGCATTGAAAATAATTGGCTGCTTAGGAACAATAACATTTTAACCATGCTCAGAATGGGATTTGAAACCCTTTTTTCAATTTACATGCAATCTGAGAAAAACAATATTTTTATGTGTTAGTGGCAAACTAAATGTAAAATCTAGAATGTTGTTATCTTTTTTTTCTTCTCCATTAATAATATAATGTACTTTCTGTACCAGAAGACATCATTTCAGGATCTGGTAAATATTGAGATTTTAAAAAATTTATTCTAATTGCTTGGATGGAATAGAATGCTTGAATGTATCTTGCTGCTTAATGCCCTGTAGTAGGTAGATATTTGGGGTTAATTTATACTAGTAACTTGAGTTAAAACAGAAGGTAAAATGTCATGGTTTTAGTAGCCTAAGTTGGTGATAGCCTATAGTATGGATTTTTGGTCGTTGATCTTAAGTTAGCAAAGTAAAAGATTATAAGTATCTGCAAGGAATTGGTGACTTTTCAGAGTTCTAATTTGATAGAGTAGATTTAAAATTAAGACAATAAAACATTTTAAATTAAGTTTTCTGCCCTTCTTTAGAATGGTGGAGAGCAGGATGAAGCTATAATGGGAACAGAGACCAGCTCCCAGCAAGAGGTGTGAGGCTGTTTATTTTCACTTTGGAAATGTATATACAACAAAAGGAAAACTCTGGCCTTCCTTAACCTAAGCAAATCATTACTTATCTGAGATCTGGCAAGCAATTTGATTAAGGTTGACAGAGCTCATATAATATCAGGATCTGTTCCCTTCCCCCCTTGTGACTGATGAACTTTTGTCTGTAAGCTGAAAAAAAAGGAAAAAAAGAAAAAACAACAAGAATGAACACTACCTACGTAGCTCTGTGGTGAGCAAGTATAAACCAAGGTTTAAATAGCTGTACTATTATAAGTATAATAGTTTCATACTTGAGTGAATGACATTAATTTTTTGTATATAATTTTTAACAGATAACTGGCTCTAGAGTACTAAAGTAGTATTTGTAGCTCTAAAGATTATTTAATTTGCCTTTTTAAAATAAATTATTCAGTTACATTTTTGAAGATCTTGTTTCATGCCTTTAAACATCTTGTTCATGAGGTGTTCTTTTGAAGTCATTGATTCACTGTCATTTTGCCTATACTGGATGTTCTCTTCATCACAATTCTTGAATAAAAATACATTTTGAAGTGGTTTCTATTTAATCTGGGGACATTTCTTAAACTTTAGCTGTTTACTAATGAGATAAGAAAATGATTTTGAGAAGTACAACATAATATTATACTATTAATACTAATCAGTAGTAACACTGACCGCTTTACAAATTTAAGAAACTCAGTTGCTTGTTTTATTCCTGCTGCTAACAAGTATGATATTGAGAGTGATTAAGAGAAATTTTGTAGTGATTTACTTTAATGTTTATGGTTGTGGAATTATTAAACATTTCATTTAGTGATATGCAGATTTTCAGGATTATGGAATTGATAAAGTTGGGCATCAACAATTTTTGTATCAATTGAAGCCTTAAATTTAAGGGATTTCCAGTCAATCATATGTTAAGTGAATGCACTGACTGGCAAAATATGATACTTTATTTCAGCTCTATTAGACATAAGAAAGTTTAAAAAGGAAAATTCTGGCAGCTGCAAGTCCATGAGAATGGACAGAATTACTTTGGTACTGGTAAGGTTGGGGTTCGTGAAAGGGAATGAGACTAGGTAACTTTACTAGCTCCTATGAATTTAGTGATGGTGACATACAATCCAGCCACTATCTTGGTTGTTCTTACCTTAAATTTTTATCTTGGTCTTGTGGAGTATTTTTTTTAATATGAAAATAGCTCTTTTATTATGGAAAAATATAATTTACTTATGGACATATTTTGTATCTAAACTTATAAGAGTGTATCCATTCTAAAAAGGTAGAGGGTAGCTTTGGAAAGCTGCCAACTTTTTTCTTTAATTAATGATACATTTTTATTTTAAAAGTTCAAGTGTTGCCTTTGTTGGAATGTGTATATGTAAACTTTAATAATGATCTTGATTCTTTTGTGTACCTTTTAAAAATTTCAGGCATTTTGTGTTTACACATCATGTTGGAAAGGAGAGTCTTTTATTGGGATCGTCATTTGTGAATTGCTCCAAAAGAAGCCAGATAACATTTAGAATTGGGACTCAAGCAGATGGAGGTATTACTAGGACAATTGTTGGCACCCCCACTTCTAGTTACATTTCCACTTGCCTCTAGATGGTCACCTCAGGTGTCATTTGTCCTAAACATGCTACTGAAAATCAGAAATGATATGTCCTGGTGGAAGGGAACCTAAAATACAGGAGGTAGAAGTGGTGAGGCAGTAGGTCCATGAGTGGTTTCTTGCAATTCCCAGATTCCTTCTCCCTCTCCTATTGACCCTGCCTCCTATGGCTTCTTTCCTTAGAAGTGATGCCAGTAACTAGTTAAAAGCAGGAGAGTATTGTTTTAAGTTGGTAATAATAGTGGTTTGCTGCTACCTGCCTTTGGATTGAAACCTGCCAAATATAAATGAATATGCTAGTTCCACCTACCTATTCCTCCTTGGCTAATGTTCCTTCTGCCTCAGTTCTGTGAATGGGACATAGATCAGTCATGGCAGTAATCGACGAAAGAAGAGCAACTAAGTGCAGGTGGTAAGGGAAGAAGAATATCAAGTTGCTGTCTTTATGTGCTTCACCCCTCTACTTCTTTACTAGTAGTAACCTGGGATCAGTAGAAAAAGCAGTGGGACATAGAACTGGCCAACATAAATGATTGGAGATTTGAGGAGTGAGAGAGAGGTATGGAGACTTGAGAGGATACTACTTCCACGTGTAACACAGTAACCCTGTTACCCACATTCTTTAAGGAAACAAATGTTGGAAGTATTTCAAAACGTCCTCCTACCCAAGGCCCCTACTTCATTGGTGGAATCAGGCTTTGAAACTGTGCCACTAATTTCCAGGTTTGTGTGAAGTTGTTATGACATTGAACAAAGGAAAAATATTTTCCCACATCTATATAAATTCATGAAATTTATGATATTCTCTTTTCTGCCCAATGGAGTAGGGAATTTAACTTAAAGATATTTTGAATTTGTGTAGTTTTTCAACTGTGATTATTTCAATGATCTTGATGTCCATAAAAGATCCTTAGGTAGTCTCTAAAGGGTCATTTGAAGTTTCTTTGTTTTATAGAATCTGGGAATATTTAGCTTGTATTATTTAGTTTCAGTTCATTCATTCATCATATTCATTCATTCATTCATTCATTCATTCATTCATTCATTCATTCATTCATTCATTCATTGATTCATTCATTCATTCCTTGTGATTTCATCAGAGTAGGGATCTCCCAGGGTAGAATTTCTGTCAATGCAGATCTGTATCTTAGATAAAGAGTTACCTGCACGCAGTGAGAGTGACCTGCCTAGGATCAGTCAATCATTTTGTGTCAGAAATGGGACTTGAATCTCTCTGAATCTGAGGCCACCTACCTCTCTATCCACTGTGCTGTGCTACAGGCAAAATTTCTTTTCCTTAAATTTTTCAAAGGTGCTTTTAGGAACATATATATTGTTTGATCTTTTGAATTCATTCTTAGCAATGCTTGGTTTACCATGTACTAATAGCTATCTACCTAACAGGTTGTTGTGAGGCTCAAATAAAATGTAAGGTAGTAAACCTTGGCATTTTATATAAATGGCTATTATATAAGTAATAGCTCTTATTACTGTAGCTTGAAATGAAGCTAGAGAGATGTTAATCCTCTCACTAAAATGAGAATTGTCTTTTGATTAACTTTGAAATCAAAGTAGACAGATAAAAATCAAACTCCATTCTTACTTTGGGACTATAAATCTTATAAAACAAATGATTTCTGGTGAAACATATTTTTTCCACTAAAATATCTGAATCTCTCCTAAGTGACTTTAAATATATTTATATAGTATTTAAAAATTATATTACTGATAACAAGTCAGCCTGACAAAAACAATTTATTATAAGTAAAATCAGCAAATAACTTGCATAACTTGTGTATATGTAGATCATTGAAAATAACCATGAGTGGATAAAGACTTGACTCTTGGTGTAGACATTTTAATGTAGCCCTTTCTTGGTACAAATGTTCATTCAGTAAGTGAACTTCATAAATAAATGAAGGGTACAAAGTTAATTGACTGTTTATTCTCTCCTTTCTCCTTAAATTTACAGTTTGCTGCGTTTTTGAGCTACATGAGGAAATTAATGTTGTGATTTGAATTAATGAAACAAATAATTTAGACTACTTTTTAGTTAACTGGACAGTTTAATTGCTATTGCTAGTTAATTTAAACAGAATTAAATAGCATGGTGCCTGTTACATGGATGCTTAATAAAATGCTGCTTGTTTAAGTGAAAGCATACTAGAGTCTAAACAGGATCTTCTTCAGGGGACCAGGAAGATTGGTATTTCTTCGGACAGAAACTTGGTGTAATATATAGAGAAGAGTGCATGGATGAAATAATAAAATGTAAATTGCTTCACAAACCTTAAAAACCCAATACAAATTAGTATTCTTGGCTTTTGAAGTATGAGACCTTGATTGCCATCAGAAGAGACTAGGTCTCTGAACTAAGGATTTGTCTGTCAAATGGAAAAAAAGGATAACTTTCCTTTATAATTTAGGTTTGCTTATCCTTTTCTGGGATTGTTTTATATTTTACAAGCTCCTTATTACTTTAGGACTTAAGACAGCTCTAGATTGGGTTGTTAAAAAAACTTTGGATGCAGGTGTGAGTTTAATGGTTTGTATTTTCCTCTAGGGAATCATAGGGGAAAAGGATCACTACTAGTTTGAACAGAATGAGTTAAGATCGATAAACTGGTTTTTAAAGGACCTTTTGCCCCACATTTTTGCAAAATTAGATGGTTGTTGGAAGATGTAGAAATGCATGATGATTTTTCAATTTGTGAAATTGAATTAAGGTCACTGTTTCTAATAGCTTTTTAATGTGCAAAATAATGCAACCAAATATTTGGTCATATTCTATCAATAATAGAATTAGTTACTATTCTATTACTACCATTACTGGTATTATTATCTTTGTTTCAAGGTTATAATTTATACTTTCTATTTAAATAATGGGGAATGTCCAGCAAAAGTGTAATAACCCACATACCTAATGTGTTGACAGTGTGAAATATCCAAGGCACAGGAAAAAGGGGTTGTTCTTAGCTGCTCGTAAAAAGAGACAGCAAGGGACAGTGGGAAGATCACTGTATTTGGTATCAGATGACTGATTCAAATTCTGACTTTGTATTTTACTACTGAGTATGACATTGGACAAGTCACCCAACCTCTTTGAGCCTCATGGTTTTCCTCATTTGTAAAGTGAGGGACTAAGTGACCTGTGATCTAGTTGTCATTGGAGACAGATGTTTTAATAAGAACATTTTCTCTTTGTTTAATGATCTTTCCACCTTGTGTTCTTTATAATTTTAGTGTATTTCTTATAGGAATTTTTCTCTCATTGAATTAGAAGTGAAAGTGAGAGTCTGTAAGAAACATTAAGCTAGATGCGGATAAGTATAATGTAAATTAAACGAACACACCTCAGTCAAGTAGGAATTGTTGCTAAGTTGGGCCAAAGTCATCAAGATTATATTTTGTTTATTTTAACAGTTAATTTAAAATGCTGTTGGTGATTTTTTTCAGTGTAAAAATTATTTCCTCAGAGAAATAAGATGTTTTTGGAAACTATATTAGTTTTTAAATCATTCATTCCATTTCAGTTCATTGAAATAGTAGCTTATCAAAAGATACCCTACTCTTCTCAGACTTCAAATGTAATTTCTACAGAAACCTAATTTATTTCCAAAGTATAATTGGGAAAATTTGGCTCAATATTTATTTTAGTCAAATATGTTTACATATCTGGAGGAATAATAGCTACAGCCAAGGACAGTTTGGTGATTATGTTGATTGTAGCACTTGTGCCCAGGTCAGTAACATTTATCATCAGTAAAAGAGGCATTATACAGCAGGAAAGACTGAACTTGAAACTCAGAAGACTTGAGTTTGGGTCAGTGCTGTAACACTCAGCTGTTAGCTTTGTGCCTGGGGCCTTGGTCAGATACTTGTCTGTCTCTTATTTTTCCTGGTAGTAAAAGTACTTTATCAGATATTATAAGATCTCTAGAAATGTGTGCTATTTTCATCATTATTACTATCTTGAATTGCTTAGTGTTTGATGAATCTTTTAGTGCCAAAAATTAGTGACAGGAAAAGCACCTCATTTTCCATGACACTTAGCTTTTTGAAACCTATATAGGAAATTTTTAAGCTAGGTGACCATTGCAGTATAACCTGGAATGCCTTTGTGAAATAGAAAGAGTACAAAGTTTTTGTTTGGGAGAGCAGAGGTAAGGGCTTATGTCAGTACTGTATGGAAAAATTAAATTCATCATTGGTCTTTGTCTTTGGTAAATGTAGTTTGGAGTTGATGTCTTTTGATTTCCTTTTTATATTTCTTATTGATAGTAGAACATTCTGGCTATCATGACATATTAAGATCTATTGGTTTTGAGGTCAACATATAAAAATAAAAACTTTTAAAAAATCTCACCCAGTCATAATGTAGCATAATGTTACATAACATAGCAATAATATCATCAGGGTCACCTGACTTTCTTAGTAACACAGTGAGAGAGCAATACCAAATACTAATACCAAATTAAAAATAGTCAAATACCAGCTAATTGGCAGCTCTGGTATATACCATTTATCTGTACTTTCATGTACATTAATAAGACTATATCCCAGTAATATTATATATAACAATCTAGCATCTGGGTACTGGACAAAAATGCTATAATCATCCATTCTGCAGAATAGTGACTCTCCAGAAGAGGAGCAGACAGGTAGGAAGAGACGTGAGAGAGAAGTATCACGAAAACCTAGAGAGAAGAAAGTATGAAGAAGAGTTTGATAGGCTTTGGCAGAGCCTGCCAAAAAGGTCAAGAATGATGAGGATTGAGAAAAAATTCCTGGGATTTAGCCACTGAGAAATCATTAGTAACTTTGGAGAGAGCAGTTTGGTTCAATGATGAGGTCAGAAGCCAGACTACAGAGATTTAAGAAGAGAGCAAGAAGAGAAGAAGTGGAGGCATCTGTTTTAGATGACCTCAAGGAATTTAGTCACAAGAAGAAAGATATAGGGATGGATGGATCAAATGAGAATTTTTTGAGGATGGTGGAGACATGGCATATTTATAGATAATAGTGGAGTGGCCAGTAGATAGAGTATGAAGATAAGAGAGAGTAAGAATGATAGTGGGGAGGGAAGAGAACAGGAGAATAAACATTTATTTAAATAGCATCTGTTTTGTACCAGGCACTATGCTAAGCGCTTAAAAAATATTCTCTCGTTTGATCCTTAAAACAGCCCTTTGAAGGAGTTACTGTTATTCCAATTTTACAGTTGAAGAAACTGAGGCAAACAGGAAAATTGACTTGTCCATACTTACAGCTAGTGTTTGAGGTCAGATTTGAATTCAGGTCTTCCTCACTTGAGGCCCATGTACTGGACTACCTGCCTCCCTTAATATTCCCTGATAGAAGAGGCAATCTCTTAGAAAAGACCAAATGGAGAATGGTATTTCTTCTGCATGTAGAGGGGTTTGCCTTAGCAAGGAGAATAGTCACCTCATCATTTTGAGGCACATGTGAAGGGAATAGTGGCAGAAGGCATTTTATTTTAGGTGATGTGAGATAAAGTAGAGAGAAGGGGGAACTCTCAATGAATAACATGTTTTTTCCAGGGAAATGTAAGGCAGTGCTCTCAACTGAGAAGATGAAGAGGGAGCCATTGAAATTTGAAGAGGGATGACAGTGTTTGAAAGAGTGACTGTAGTGAGTGAGATAATGAGTTAAGTAGGTATAAAATAATTGCTTTGTAGCAAGGAGGTTGAGATAACAATTTGAGGATATGTAACACATATTTGTGATAGATCCAATCATCATGGCTTCATAATTTTCTTCCTCTTTGTTCGGCAGCATTTGTAAGAGTGAAGGTAATAGATGGTGGGAACGATCCAGGACTGATGCTTGTAAGGATTCAAGAGAAAAGGGCAAGGAAAGTTGAACTGGGTCAGAATGGGGAAAGAAGGATGTGATAATCTAAAACAAATCTGAGGGATGGAGAGATAGGAGGTCACCATGTAAACGAAAAACAAGGTTTGATTTTAGAAGGCAGAGAATAAGGTGGAAGACAAATAGGTTATGATCAGATGAGAGAATTTCAGAGTTAGTAAACTTGTAAGTGGTGTGTGTGTTATCTTTTTTGTTCCTCTCTTATTATTCCTGTTTTACAGATGAGGAAAGTGAGGCATAGAGAATCTGAGGCAGAATTTGAATTCAGTCCTGACTTCAAGTCCTAGTATCTCCATTGCAGTCTAGTTGTCTAGAAAATTAGCTGTAGAATATCTACCTAAGTAAACTTTCTCAGTTAAAAATTTTCATTTAAAACAAACACAGATCCTTAAATATGAAACCCAAACCTTCAGATTTTCTTTGTTGATGTAGATGTGCTTCCCTATTCATGGATTCATCATTTGATGATCCAGTTTATCTGGAGCACTTACATTCATCTCTACTTTCCTTTCGACATAATGACTCATTAGGTTTTGTGTAGCCTGGAGAAATTTTTTTAAAAAAGACTATCAAAATCCCTGGTAATCATTCTTCTTTAAGAAAACATTATGACTTTCATACTTTTGCTGACATATATTGTTTGATTTACATGCCCACAGGCACATTTTTTTTGTCAGATATGTCTTTAAGAAAAAATGATGTACAAAACCCAGAATTTAGAAAACATTTGTATCAAAATTAGAGAATAATGTTGGGGTTGGAAGGGCCTTAGAGATCATCCAGTCTAATTTATTCAGCAAACAGTTATTAGGTACCTATTTTAAAGTTCTAGAGCTTATCATTTGTGAAACAACAAGATTTGAAAATTTGTGATTCTGGATAGTTTTTTTTTTTTATTAATTTTAAGTTCCCCAAGTATTGTTGTACACTCGACTTCTTAAGATTCAGTTCCATAAATTGAAGTGTAGTAGGATGACTATATATAGTATTTTATTTTACACATTTAAATTAATTCTGAAAAGAGGACCATGGGCTTCAGCAGATTGCCAGGAGGGTCCATAACATAAAACAAGTTAAGATTCCCTGAACTGGGAATGGCATGAGATATACCTTATGCTTAAGAGAGTGGATATAGGCTTTAACATTAAATCAGCATGAAGGCACAAATAAGTATTCTCAATTATAGACCTTGGAAAATAACTGTTAGTGGTTAAAATTCCTTTCTCTCAATAAACAGCATAAATGGAATTTTTAGAAGTAGTGAATGCTTGCCTGACTGACAGACTAATTGTTTTAAGTCCATAAAGTAAGTATAGTCTACATATTAGAAATACTGTACTTTTATTTCTCTACTTTGAGCTGGAATTTCAATCAAGATCCACATTATAGGGGAGTGGTGATATGAATATTCTGACTACTTGCACTAAGCTAAACCTTTTTTTTAAAAAACTGGGTCTCCCCATCTCCCCGAGGCTGGTAGCTGCAATGATTATTTATAGGCCCTGATCCCACCACTGATGGGCACAGAGTCTTGGACCAACTCTGTTTCCAAATTGGGCATCTTTAGGAAGCCTGGTAGCTCTCTACATTGGTGCAGGACTTGGTGTAATCAACTGATCACTCTAACTTACTACAGCTTAGGACTCAAACAATCCTTCAGTAACCCCTCTCTGGCAGCAGGGATTATAGACTTGTGCCAGCATGTTTGGTAAGTATATTTATTTTTCACTTATATTTTTATATTAAATTATTTTAAGCATACTTTTTCTTTTAAATTTTTAGTTCCAAATTTTCTCCCTCCCTCTCACCCCACCCCGCCCTTGCCCACTGAGAAGCAAGTAGATTGGTATCAATTATACATATGAAACCAAGCAAAATTTATTTCCCGTACTACCCATAATACAAAAATAAAATAATTTAGAAAAAGAAAGTGAGAAAATGATACTTCATTTTGTTGAATTCAGAGTTCATCAGTTCTCTTGTTCGAGGTGGATAGCATTTTTTCATCATGAGTCCTTTTGAATAGTCTTGGTTCAGAAGAGCCAAGTCTTTCACAACAGTTGATCATCATTACAACATTGCGATTAATGCACACAATGATCTCCTTTAATTCAAGTTAACGTACTCCAGTGATCACTTTGTATTAGTTCATATAAATCTTGCCATGTAGTTTTCTGAAAACATCCGTCTTGTCATTTCTTATAGCATAATAGTACTCCATTGCAATCATATGCCACAGTTTATTCAATCATTTCCTGATGATGAGTGTCCCCTCAATTTCTTATTTTTTGCCACAACAAAAAGGGCTGTAAATATTTCGTACATATAGGTCCTTTTACATCTTCTTTGATCTTTTTTTGGAGTACATAGTAGTGGTATTGCTGAGTCAAAGGGTTTTATAGACCTTTGGTCCTTGTTCTAGATTATGCTCCAGCATGGTTGGACCACTTCAAAACTCCATCATCAGTGCATTAGTGTATTTATTTTCCTTCCTCCCTTCCAGCATTTGTAATTTCTGATAGGTGTGGGGTGATATCTCAGATTTTGCATTTTTTAAATCAAGAGTGGGAGCAACTAGGTGGTAGAGTGCTGGACTTGGAGTAAGGAAGACTCATCTTCATGAGTTCAAATCCAGCCTCAGAGACTTAACTTGCAGTGTGACCCTGGGTAAATCACTTAACCCTGTTTGTATCAGTTTTCCCATCTGTAAAATGACCTGAAGAAGGAAATGACAAACCACTCCGATGTCTTGGCTGAGAAAACCCCAAATTGGGAGTATGAGAAGTTGGACAAGATTGAAAAACAACTGAACAGCAGGAACCAATCAGTAATGACCTAGAGTACTTTTTCATAACTTGATATATTTTATTTCTTCTTCTGAAAACTGCCTGTTCATATTCTTTGGCCATTTATCAATTGGGGAATGGCTCTTATTTTTATAAATTAGACTCAGTTTTCTACATATTTGAGAAATGAGGACTTTATCAGAGAAACGTGGTTTAAAAAATTTTTATATTGCTTCATTATCTGTGTTACTTTTTAACAAAATGGAGTTTCCCTGATTATCTCTTTTAATTAGGTCTATTTTAACTTTTGCTTTGTCTGAGATCATAATTGCTACCCCTGCTTTTTTTTTTTTACTTCAGCTGAAGCATTCTTTTCCAGCCCTTTATTTTAACTCTGTGTGTCTTTCTTTTTCAAGTGTGTCTTTTGTAAACAACAAATTGATGAATTCTGGTAGTTAATCCATTCTGCTACCCATTTCTATTTTATGGGTGAACTCATCCCATTCACAGTTAAGATGACTGTGTATTTCCCTCCATACTGTTTTCTTCTGTTTATCATTCTCTCTTTTTATCTTGTTCCTCCTCAAATGTATGTTTTACTTCTGACCACTGACTCCCTTAATCTACCCTCTTTTCTATCATCCCTGCTCCATCATATCTCTTACACCCCTCCTCTCCTATTTCCCAATTGGGCAAGATAGATTTCTATACCCAAGTGAGTATGTATATTATTCTTCTCTCTTCGAACTAGTTCCAATGAGAAGCATTGCCTGCCATACGCTGTCCCTCAACCCTCCCCCATCATTTTCCCCTCCACTGTAAAAGCTCTTCCTTGTATGCTTATTTTGTGAGAAATTTTTCATCTCAGCATAACTGACTCACTTTCTCACTCTCATGCTCTCTGTCTATGTAGACTCCTTTTAATTACCCTAATAATGATAAAATTCTTAAGAGTTATGTGTGTCCTCTTCCCATGTAGGAATGTAAATAGTTTAGCTTTGTTGAGTCCTCTTTCATGTTTATCTTTTAATGCTTCTTTAGAGTTTTGTATTTGAATATCAGATTTTTTATTCAGCTCTGATCTTTTAATCAGAAATGCTTGAAAGTCCTCTCTTTCATTAAATGTCTATTTTTTCTTCCTCAAGAATTTTCTCCTCAGTTTTGTTACGTAGGTTATTCTTGGTTGTAATCCTAGCTCCTTATTTATTTCCAAGCCTCCCCTCCTTTAACATGGAAGTTGCTAAGTCTTGTGATACTGATTGTGGCTCTACAATATTTGAATTATTTTTTTCTGTTTGCTGGAAATATTTTTTTCCTTGATGTGGAAGCTCTGGAGTTTTCATTTTGGGATCTCTTTCAGGAAGTGATAGGTGGATTTTTTTCAATTTCCATTTTACTCTCTGGATCTAAGATATTGGACAACTTTCCTTAATAATTTATTGAAATATAATGTGTAGACTCTTTTTTTTATTATAGCTTTCAGGTAGCCTAATAATTCTTAAATTATGTCTCGATCTATTATTTGGTTTATTTTTATGATAAGATATTACATATTTTCTTCTATTTTTCTCATTCTTTTGAGTGAAATTATTTTTCATTCTTTTGTTTTATTGTTTCTTAATATCTTATGGAGTCATTGGCTTCCACTTACCCAATTCTCATTTTTTTCACTGAATTTTGGTTTGGCCTATTTTGGTTTTATTTTCTTCAGTGAACTTTTGTGCCTCTTTTACCATCAGGCCAAGTGTTTTTTAAGGTTCTGTTATCTTCAGTACTTTTTGTACTTCTTTTACCAAGATGTTAATTTTCTTTTCCTAATTTTCTTTTACCACTCTCCTTTCTTTTCCCAAATTTTCCTCTTATGTTTTTGTTTAACTCTTTCAGGAATTCTTGTTGGACTTGTAGAGCTTTTTTCAGGCTTAGCTTGTAACTGCTTTCACATTATTGTCCCTTGAGTTTATGTCTAGGTCTTCGCTGCCACTGTAGTAGCTTTTAATGATCAAGTTCTTTTTCTTGTTGTTTGCTTATTTTTCCAGCCTACTTCTTAACTTTGAACTTTATATTTAAGTTGGACTTTGCTCACGTAGGGATGGGAGAGCCACTGTTCCAAGCTTCAGACTTTTTCATGCTGCTATTTTCAGAGTTAGTTCTGGGAGTCTGCAAGTTTTCAGTGCTTTTTAAGGTGGTCTGATCTGGGGAGAGGTCTTTACCCAGGAAGGGCCCCTTTCCCCTGCAGCCACAAGCACTAGTGCTTCCTTCTGCCTTGGAACTCTGACCAGGGCCCCTGCTCTCTTGTGATCAACTGCAAGGTTTCCTCTCTGCCTTGGAACTGTGACCTAGGACTGGTTATAGGCAGTAGAGTTGCCAAAAAGGTGCCAGCTGCACCCAGTGTCAGCAAAAAGGTTCCCTATAGTCTCTTTCAGATCAATTGTCTGGCTCCTTTATCTCTGGGCTGAAAGCTCCTAAAGCTGCTGCTGCTGCCACCTGCAAGGCCTGCTTCTGGTGCTGCTGCTGTACTCTGAGTCAACCCCTACCCTGGTGTCACAGACTTTCCTAAGTTGTCTTATGCTAGAAAAATGTCTCTGACCCTTTGTTGGCTCTACTGCTCCAAAATTTAATTTGAGGAGTTATTTTAAAGTTATTGGGGGAGGAATGTTGGAGAAGTTCAACTGGGTTACTGTTTGTACTCCACCATCCAATTTCTGCTCCCTGACCACTCTACACCTATATTTTTCTGCCTTCTCCCTCTCCCCTGTATTCTTGTATAAATGGGAAAGAAGAGGAAGCAAAAAGGAAGCACAGTGAAGTTGAATAGGTGATACTTCTTTTTTTTACGATTTATTTATTTTGTTTTCAGTATTCATTTCCACAAAATTTTGGTTTCTAAATTTTCTCTCCATCTCTCCCCTCCCCCTACCCCAAAACATCAAGCATTCTGATTACCTTTACCACCAATTTGCCCTCCCTTCTAGCATCCCTGCCTTCTCTTATCCTCCATCTTCTCTTTTGTCCTGTAGGGCAAGATGAATTTCTATACCCCATTACCTGTATTTCTTATTTCCCAGTTGTATGCAAGAACACTACTCAACAGTTATTCCTAAAATTTTGAATTCCAACTTCTCTTCCTTCCTTCCTTCCCACCCATCCCCATTGAGAAGATAAGCAATTCAATATAGGCTATGTATTTGTAGTTTTGCAAATGACTTCCACAATAGTTACTTTGTGTAAGACTATATTTCCCTCCATCCTATCCTGCCCCCTATTTCTTCTATTCTCTCTTTTGACCTTGTCCCTCCCCATGAGTGTTGACTTCTGATTGCACCCTCCTCCCATTGCCCTCCCTTCCATCATCCCCCCCACCCTGCTTATCCCATTCTCCCCTACTTTCCTGTATTGTAAGATAGGTTTTCATACCAAATTGAGTGTGCATTTTATTCTTTCCTTGAGCCAAATATGATGAGAGTAAGCTTCATGTTTCACATCTCACCCTTTTTCCCTACATTGAAAAGTCTTTTTCTTGCCTCTTTTGTGAGAGATAATTTGCCTCATTCCATTTCTCCTTTAATTTTATTTTTTTAGATATGATCCTTTCCTATTCAACCTGTGCTCTCTGTCTCTGTGTGTGTATGTGTGTGTGTGTGTAATCCCACCAACTACCCAGATACTGAGAAAAGTTTCAAGAGTTACAAATATTGTCTTTCCATGTAGGAATATAAACAGTTCAACTTTAGTAAGTCCCTTATGGTTTCTCTTTCCTGTTTACCTTTTCATGCTTCTCTTGATTCTTGTATTTGAAAGTCATATTTTCTTTTTGATTCTGGTCTTTTCATCTAGAATGCTTGAAAGTCCTCTCTTTCATTGAAACACCATTTTTTTTCCCTTGAAGTATTATACTCAGTTTTGTTGGGTAGGTGATTCTTGGTTTTAATCCTCATTCCTTTGACTTCTGGAATATCACATTCCAAGCCCTTCCATCCCATAATGTAGAAGATGTTAGATCTTATGTTTTCCTGATTGTATTTACACAATGCTCAAATTGTTTCTTTCTAACTGCTTGCAATATTTTCTCCTTGACCTGGGAACTCTGGAATTTGGCCACAATGTTCCTAGGAGTTTCTCTTTTTGAATCTCTTTCAGGAGGTGATCTGTGGATTATTATTTCATTATTTATTTTGCCCCCTGGTTCCAGAATATCAGGGCAGTTTTCCTTGATGATTTCATGAAAGATGATGTCTAGGCTCTTTTTTTGATTATGGCTTTCAGGTAGTCCCATAATTTTTAAATTGTCTCTCCTGGATCTGTTTTCCAGATCAGTTGTTTTTCTAGTGAGGTATTTCACATTATCTTCCATTTTTTCATTCTTTTGGTTTTGTTTTGTGAGTTCTTGGTTTCTCAGAAAGTCATAAGCTTCCATCTGTTCCATTCTAATTTTTAAAGAACTGTTTTCTTCAGTGAGATTTTGAACCTCCTTTTCCATTTGGCTATTTCTGCTTTTTAAAGCATTCTTCTCCTCATTGACTTTTTGAACTTCTTCTGCTAATTGAGTTAGCCTATTTTTCAAGGTGTTATTTTCTTCAGCTTTTTTGGGTCTTCTTTAGCAAGCTCTTGACTGGCTTTTCATGCTTTTCTTGCATCTCTCTCATTTCTCTTCCCAGTTTTTCCTCCACCTCTCTTACTTGATTTTCAAAATCCTTTTTGAGTTCTTCCATGGCCTGAGACCATAGAATATTTATTTTGGATGTTTGGGATACAAAGGCCTTGACTTTTAAGCATTTTCTTCCTCATTTGAAAGGATGGGAGAGGATACCTGTTCACCAAGAAAGTAACCTTTTATAATCTCATTTTTTCCCCTTTTTTGGCATTTTCCTAACCAGTTACTTGACCTTTGGGTCTTTTGTCAAGAGTGGGGTATACTCTAGGGATCTCTAAGATCTCAGTTCCTCCAAGGTGGCACAATCAAGGCTGCACACTGGTTTGGGAGCAACAAGAAACTTTTGTGCCCAGAATCTGTGAGTAGTAGAGTTTCCTCTTCACAACCACCTGACCTACAGTTCCAAGACACCAACATTGGGGGCTGAGATTAAGATCAGTTACTCAATTCCCCCAGGGGCTTTAGGTGGGGGCAGGGCCACCACTCAGGGCTCAGATTCAGATCAGCTGCTCAATTCTCCCAGGGGCTTCACAATCCAACAATGGATGCTGGCTGCTGTGGATCGCCTGCTGTGGATCGCCTGCCGTGGCCTCTGCCAAAGCCACCTTGGGCTGGAGCTATGGGGAAACCCTGCTCTCTTCTTGACCAGCTGAAAAAACCCTCTCACTGACCTTTGGTGCCTGTGGGTTGAGGGATCTGTGAACGAGGGATTCTGCCCCCAAGGCCTGCTCTAGTGCTTCTCCTGGGAGCCGCGCAGTCAAGGCTGGGCTGGGCTCTGTCCCACATCAGGTGTGACAGACCTTTCCCATAAGCTTTCCAGGTCACCCTGGCCTGGAAATCTCCTTCACTCCATTGTTCTGTGGCTTCTGTTGCTCTAGAACTTGTTGAGAGTCTTTCTTTACAGGTATTTTATGGGCTGTGGGGGAAGAGCTAGTGTATATATGTCTTTCTACTCCACCATCTTGGCTCTGCCCCCTAGGTGATACTTCTTGCAAAGATTCGGAGGGAGGGGGGTGTTACAGAAGATGACATAGCAGGGAAGTACAAGACTGGTTCACTGAGACTGTTTCCCCTTTTGAGGGGATGAGGATTCAGGCAGTGAAGGAACCAGGGATATGTAATGATGTCAGAAGATAAAGACCTCAGAAGGAATTCACCTTCAAAGGTACCTCTTTTTCTAGGGAATAAAGTGATTAAAGAGAATAAAGAATAGTCTGACATTCAAGACTCCTCATAACATAACCCCATCTTCCTTATAGTTTCATTACATGTAAACCAGCCCATGGCTGTTCACCATTCACATGACCTTCCTGGAGCTTTCCTGACCTTGAACTTTTACTCATTTTTGTTCTTTATGCTAGAAATGCCCTCACTTGTGTCTTTGACTTTAAAAAATCTTTTGGAGCTCACATTTTGCATTCTCAAAGGTATGTGATTTCTCCCTCTTCTGCAAGATTATAGCACTTTGTACTTCTCTTGTGGTACTTATGTTCTACCTATAGTTATAGTACTGTGTTTATTTGTGTAGTTATATTTTTGTCCCTATTAGACTGTAGTCTTCTATAGAATAGTCACTGCGTGTTAGCCCTTTTTTTTTTTTTTTCCAAATCTCACACTGTACCTTGAATAATAAGTACACAGTTGGTATCTATTCAGTTGAATTCTATTCTAGGCGATTTCATTTCTCTGAGACTGGACTGACCATTAGTAGTACATGAACCCTAAATACATTTCAGGGTAAACTGAAATTATTTAGTCTTCCTAGCCTATTCTTTTCCTCTGCTAAAAAAACAACAACAACAACAATAAAAAAACAAGCTTTGCTTCGATTTTTTTCCATCTGCTTAACTAAAGAGTACTTATCTATTACCTGATATACTTCCTTCTAGAATGTGATGGAATTAAAGTGCATGTTAACATTTATTAGGACTGCTATAAGCCCTAATTATATAGTATGTTACATACTGCATAAAAATTAAAAAGTCATAGCCCTGATATTTCATCTAGGATCCTTTCTTTGCATGTATAGTGAGCAGAAATGCAGTAACCACACCATTTAAAGTTAAAAGTTTCTTTCTGTGCAAATAAGGGAGGGAAATTACTTTATAGATTTTCTTTTTAAAAGAGATAAAAGTTCCACTCTGATGTTTTTATTATGGTATGGAAGTGCCCTTGAATTGTCAATGGCAGTGCCAGTGGATCTCAGGTTGTGGGAAGTTCTCCTAGTCTAGAGAGAATTGAAGTATGGCAGTGGGAGCAGACCCACTGCTTTCTGATGGTGAGTTTGGTTGATCATGGAGAGATACATCATCAGTAGGCTGGCTTCTTGGTGACCAGTCTTTCTTTGGCTATGGTCACTTGTGAAACAAAGAAAAATAAAAAATGTCCTCAGTCATGTGCAGCCTCTTCTGCCTCTGCAATCACCCTGTTTAAGTGACAGGAAAGGAGCTGAGAGCATGAAGAATCACAATTTTTAGACTATCAATAAATTTTAATTCTACTACTGATACTTGAAATATGAGATCCTTGTCCAATGACTGATGATTATATATTTCTGGATGAGATGAGTGGCATAAATCCTGACATTTCTTTCTATAATTGGATCTAGAAAAAAGAACGAAGTTGCAGCTTAAATGGAAGAATGTTTTATAGGTTCTCCTTGAAAAGACAAAAAAGGAGTTGATGCAGAAGGTTTCATTGTAGACCCCAGAGCTACAAAAAATATTATTTTGTGGAACATATGCTTTTCATGTACTGAAGTACTAATGATAAATATTTGTCAAAGGACTACCATGAAAATAAGTGCAACTTTTGCACCAACATCAATTGCTGACGACAAGGTAATAGATAAAGTTTGTGAAGAACTTGATAAGACTTTCCAACTCAAATCAACATACACTCTGTGACCTCAGTGAAAAGGTGGGGAAAGGTGAGAATAAGGAGAAACACAAGGGAAAGTCTGGTTCAAGAGAAAGAAATGAGAGGCCAAATCCTTGTAGATAATGCATAAATCTCAGGCCATTATCTTGTGAATGGTTTCTTTAAAAAAAAAAAGAAATGGTCATTGATGGATATGGAAAGCACCAAATGACAGCCCAAAAATGAAATTGACTACATTTGATCAGGTAGGAATAAAACTTCATAAGTAAATAGGAGTTATCCCTGAAGCAGCTTTCTTTGCATAGTCAGACCATCCACTTATCAGAACTCAGATCAGAATTTATAGTAAATAAGAAGAAAGAAGTAATGAGAAAAAATTGTTGTCTTTCAGCAGTATCTGACTCTTCATGACCTTTTAGACCATAGTATACTAGGTCCTTCTATCCTTCACTTTCTCCCAAAGCCTGTCTATGCTCGTGTTCATTGCTTCTATGACACTGTCCATCTCATCCTTTTGCCATCCACTTCTCCTTTTGCCTTCATTCTTTTCCAGCATGAGGGTTTTTTGCAGTGACTCCTGCCCTCTCATTATGTTCAGAATACTTAGGTTTAAGCTTCAATATTTGACCTTCCAATGAATAATCTGAATTAATTTCTTTAAGGATTGAGTGATTTGATCTCCTTATTGTCCAAGGGATTCGCAAAAGTCTTCGTCAAAGCCACAGTTTGAAAGGGTTGATTCTGTGGTGGTGCTCAGCTTTCCAACCTCAGCAGTCCAACCCTCACAACTGTACATGCTACTGGAAAAACTATAGCTTTGATTATGTAGTCTTTTGTTAGCAAAGTGGTATCTTTGCTTTTTAGTATGCTGTCCAGATTTGCTGTAGTTTTCCCTCCCAAGGAGCAAGCATCTTTTAATTTCATAGTTGCACCATTTGCAGTGATCTTTGAGTCCAAGAATATAAAATCTTACACTGCTTCCATTTCTTCTCCATCTATTTGACAGGAAGTGATGGGACCAGGTGCCAAGATCTTAGTTTTTTAATGTTAAGCTTCAAGTCAATTTTTATACTCTCCTCTTTTACCTTCATTCAGAGGCTTCTTGATTCCCCTTTACTTTCTGCCATCAGAGTGTATTGTCTGTATATCTGCATATGTCTGCATATAAGATTGTTGGTATTTCTCCTGACAACCTTCATTCTAGCTTTTGATCTATCCAGCCTAGAATTTCACATGATGTACTCTGCATATAAGTTAAATGAGGTGACAGTATACAGCCTTATTGTACTCCTTTTCCAATCTTAAACCAATCAGTTGTTCAGTTCTGTTTCTTATTGATCCACATACAAGTTTTTAAAGAGACAATTAAGATGATTTGATACTCCCATTTATAGTCAGAGGCTTTAGTGTAGTAAGTGAAGCAGAGTTAGAGAACTCCCTTGCTTTCTCCACAATCCACTGAATGTCAGCAATTTGGTCTCTAGTTCCTCTGCCTCTTTGAAAACCAGCCTGCTTTTCTGGCAATTCTCAGTTCATGTATTACTGAAGCCTAGGTTATAGAATCTTAAGTATAATCTTGTTGGCATATGAAATGAATGCAGTTGTCCAGTAATTTGAACATTTTTTTGTCACTGCTCTTCTTTAAGGTTGGGGTGTTAACTGATGTTTTCCAGTTTGGTGGTTACTATTGAGATTTCCTAATTTTGCTGGCATATTAAATGTACCTTTTTAAGAGCAGTATTTTTTAGGATTTTAAATAGTTTAGCTGTAATTCCATCATTTCTGCTAGTGTTATTATTAGCAATGCTTCCTAAGGTCCACTTGACTTCATTCTCCTGGGTATCTGGCTCTAGATCAGTAAGCATACCATTTTGGTTATCAGTGACATTAAGATCTTTCTTGTATGCTTCTATATATTCTTGTCACTTCTCTTAACCTTTTCTGCTTCTGTTAGATACCTACCATTTTTGTCTTATTTTTTGCATGAAATTTTCATTTGATATCTCTAATTTTCTTGAAGAAACCTCTTGTTTTTTCCATCCTATTGTTTTCTTTTTTTTTGCATTGCTCACAAGAAAATCTTATCTCTCCTTGCTAGTCTTTGGAATTTTGCATTCTGTTGGTTATATCTTTCCCTTTCTCCTTCCCATTTTGCTTTCCTTTCTTCAGCCATTTTGTAAAGCTTCATGAGACAGCTATTTTGGCTTTCTTGCTCTTCTTTTTCTCTGGGATGCTTTTGTTGCTGCTTCCTATATAATATGGAGAATCTCTCCATAGATCTAAGGCACTCGGTCTACCAGATGTAGTCCCTTAAATCTCTTCATTACTTCCACTTCATGTGTTCATGAGGAATGTTAATATTATGGCATGCAGTTAAGAAGCAGTAACCTTGAATTATCTAAACAAGCTATTGAAAAAAAAGATGGGAAATGAACACCAGAGATGACATGGATGACTACTATACTAATTTCATCTAGAAGTTAAACCATTGTAAATTATTGGCTATGACAAGGAGACCAAAAGAACCCAAGAAAGCATCTTAGTAATGACATTTGACTTGCCTATTGGAGAGAAATGGCTGCTAAATGCTATACTGAGTTAGAAATATAAATTTGTCTACAAAATCTTGTGAAGAATTATAATGTATAGTTATGAGTAGGATCATTTTATAAAACAGAACCAGTAGAAGGTAAAATCAGTCTAAATAAAGTTTGGCAAGATAGCTAAGTAAAGTCATCCCAAAGGCATTCAAGGATGAAAATAGAAAGAATACTTCAAACAGAAGAAAAAGGAAAAGATTTACAAAAATTATTAAAAATAACTTTTCTCCAGTAAGGATAATGGAACCACCACACATAGATGGTGTCTGACATATAGAAAACACTAAATAAATACTTGCTGATTGACTTGGACTATTGGACATCACAGTCCCTGAAGCATTTATGGAGGAAATAAGAATGGAATTAAAGAGAACAAGTAAGGGAATAGCTACTGAATTGTGTCAGCTTTCTATAAAGGAGATACATTCTGGAGGCAATAAAATTGTCAAGGCATTGAGAAATTGATTGCAAGGTATCTGAAGGAAAGGAAGAATATCAACTGTGTGGAAAAAAGTCTTATCTTATTGATAACAAAAACAGTGACCAAGAAAACTTCAGCTACAAACCTTAATGTCTATCAAGCATTTATACAAAATCTTTGCATAAAGGTCAGCTATATATAAATTGAGGGCATTCTTGGTGAGGTTATTGAGTATGAGTAGGGAACAATTAGGCTTTTATATATGATATCCAATAATTGACCACATCTTTACTATCTCATGAGTGACTGAAAGATGTAAAAATAAGGACTCCATCATGTTTATTGTTTGTTGATGGTGAGAAAGTATTTCACTCAGTAGAACAATACTCCACCTTATGACTCTTTTACAAAAACATGTCTCCCATTCACATAACAAGATCATCCAAAATTCCTTGGAATATGTTACAGCAGAAATAATCCTGTTCCATGATGCTCTGATAAGAGACCTCAGATGCTTGCAAAAGTATTCATCACTGTGATGGAGGAGATCCAGCACAGAGTCCAGGCTGAGGAAGTAATCACCTTGGATGGTGAGTCTTTTAGATGCATCTATTTGCTGGTGACATTATATTGATTGAATAAAGTTCCAAGACCTTGCAGAGTGATCTCTTCTCAAACTTGAAGGAGTTCAGACTATTCATCCATACAGGAAAGAATAACAAGATGAAGAATGTTTATTACTCTGAGTTCAACTTTTAACACTCTGTAAAGCTTACCCAGTAGTATGTATTGAAAAGGAGGAAAGGCTGGATTACTTTCGATAACAGCAAAGGCCCATCTTTCAATATAAGCATATTACTCAAGTTGCTGTATGGTAATGAGATCTGCAACATCACTGCCTCTGAAGAACTAAAGGTGAACATCATACAGATGGCAATGGAAAGGCATATGGTGGGTATAAATAGACCACAACATTTAACCAGAAAGGAACTCCAAAGAAGAATAGGAATAAAGGATGTCTTCAAAGAATTATTTGGTAAAAAGAGCAAATGGGCTGATTGGTGACATTAGGAGAGAAATGGATGACAGGTTGATGCTTCTATTGCTTTGTTGGCACCTATACAACGTTTGGAGAAAGTGAAGAAAGCCTCTAATACATTGTTTGAATCTTTGCAGAACTTTTGGGGAGAATTTAGATAAGAGTCACACATGCTGAGCAGAAATGACCAGGTTGTAATTTGCATTATGGGAGATAATTCCTAAACTGATGAGTTCATGGATCAGTCGGATTGTTTGATTAAAATAAAAATAGATGGGGGAGGAACCTAGTAAAAAAATGATTTATATGTGTTTAGGACCATGGAATAAAAATAATAATAATGATATAGAACTTGAAAGTTTGAGAAGTGTTTTATATATGTTCCCTCATTTGATTCCCACAAAAATAGATATAAAGTAGCTATATTATTATTCCTATTTTACATATGAAGAAACTGAGGCTGAGAGAGTTTAAGGGTCAAGGTCAAAAAGTTATTAAGTCTCTAAAATAGTATTTGAACTCAGTTCAAGAGTTCAAGACCGGCACTCTCTTGTTCCATCTAGCTACCTCTTGGTGTGAGGTTCACTTAGATTAAGACAAGATTTGCAGTTAAGTTGGTTGCATTGATCTTTCATAATTTTCTTCACTGTTGGTACTCTCTTATGAAGATGGTCTTTGCTTTATAGTAAGACTCACAGAATAGGAAGTAAATTTTCTGGGACTGAATTTGAGTGATACTTTGACTAGAAAAGGACAAAGATAATATGATTTGCTTTACAGTGTACAGTGGACTTTCTTCACTGCAGCACTCTGAGGGTAGGTAGTGCATGTGTTGTTTCCCTCACTTTTACATATGAGGATACTGAGGCTCTGAGATGGGAATTGAATTTTTTCATGGTCAGAGAGATGGTGAGTTTTATTTAGACCCTGGTCTTAGAACCCAGTTCTTCTGACTGCCAAGACTTAGCCTTTCTCCATTGTGCTTTATGACTTCTCAGCATGCTCAACTGAGAACGTTGGGTTAGGGGTCAGGAGATCTAGGTTCCAATACTTGGTCACAGGGCTACTTAGGTTATTACTTTGAGCCCAGGTTTTCTCATTTCTGTCACAGGGATGTTTGGTGGTAAGAATTATCTCATTTTCTTAAGGGATCATTGAGAGTGGAAATCAAGGCATAGTAAGTTTGTGAAGATGACTCGATGAGTCAGTGGTAGAATTGAGAAGAGTATAGGAGCCATTATATCTAGTTTTTTATAGTTCTTATTTTTTTAGATTTGAAACTAATAATCCTTATGTTTATGCTCACTTTTCTGTGTTTATAAAACAAGAATGTTTTCATTTCTTAAAAACAAAAGCATTCTTGAAAAAGATAATGAAGAATCTATTTTTAGTTTTAAAAATTCTTTCTCTATGGTCATTTGACTTTTACTTTTTTATACTAGTGTTCTTTTTATGGCATAAAGCATTTAAAATGTCAAATGATAATAAAGTTGGGACTTTGATATTTTGTTTTCCTCCTAGAATTTGTGGTGAAAACAAATTCAGCATTATGGTAAATTACTTTTCCTTAAACATTTATTTTTTACAAAGCTGTGTTTCAAATCATTAGCAAAAACTGTTGTAATTAGAAATGGTATAGATTGACTTAGTGATTCTGAGGAAATGTCTGTCAGTTATAGTTTGGCCCATGATGCTCCTTAATATATTTAAAATTTCTCCCTTTGGTACACTAATGCACTGTTGGTAGAGTTGTGAACTGGTCAAACTGCTCTGGAGCACAATTTGTAACTATGCCCAAAGGGCTACAAAACTGTGCCTACTCTTTAGCTTAGTACTACTACTACTATGTCTTTATCCCAGAGAAATCAATGGAAAAGAAAAAGGACATATATAGTAGTTCAGATCTTCTGACTCCCCTATGCCACATGGCTGACAAGTATTAGAGGGGGAATGTGAACTCAGATCTTAAGATTTCAATTAGAAAACTTTGGTATAGTACACTGATTATGATGGAAGGACCCCTATATATCACTGATGTGAAGGAGACAGAATTGGCATTCTTGTTATATACTGTGTGTGTGTATGTATCTATATCTATCTATCTATATCTCTATATCTATATAGATATATATCAAGGTTAATGTTACGTGTTGCCATTCCAAGGGCTGTGATTTGACTTGGGTGCTATGGTGAGCTCTGGAGGAGAAGTGATGTTGGTAACCTGCACAGTGTTCCCTCACTCAAAACAAAGTCAAGTGCAAGTCATGTCATCATTTCTCTGATGGCATTGGTCTTCTTTGGCAACAAAGGATGAACATACATACATGGTGAGCATATTTTAAAATTGGAATCTGTGATCCAATAGGGTTCTCCCTTTGCAAAGCTTAATTAAATGTGCCCTTTCTTTTCTTGAAATCCAAATTATTGTCAAAATACTTATGGTAAAATACTGTTCATCAATGTCCTTTCAGTTGGAATAAAGGTCTATTGTATTTGTAGGCATATTGTAATTTAGAGTACACCAGACAATTTTCATACATACATACATACGTACATATATACATACATAAATACATACATGCTTGTCTTTCATTTTAAGAGATGGTCCTTGTATAGTTTCATGCTCCGTCACCAAAGTTTATGCTCATTTGTTCCTTCTACTGACTCCACCAAAATTTTACTGTAGTATCTCATTGTGACAGGGAGGTGATCTGGGTTCTTGAAGCTTCTACCAAGGGAGTACAAGTTCTGTGAGGGCCTACTAGGCTGGAAAGATTATAGGCTCAATGATGGTCTGCATGCCTGTTGTACAAGGATCAGCATGACTAAGTTCAGAGGGGTTTAATGCCACTTTGGCTATAGATTGATGAATTATTTTTATAACAGCTTTTGAGAAACATGTGGGAAAAGTGATGATCAAGAAGAGCCAGGGAGGAGCCAAGATGGTGGAGTGGAAAGATTCACATATGCTAGCTCCTAACCCACAGCCCATAAAATATCTGTAAAGAAGAACTCCCAACAAATTCTGGAGCAGCAGAAGCCACAGAACAACAGAGTGGAGGAGATTTCTGTTCCAGAGAGACCTGAAAAACTGACACCAAAAGTCCATCGTACACCGGACCTGGAGCAGAGCCCAGCCCTGCCTTGGCCACGCGGCACCAAGAAAAACAGATCTGAGCAGACTTCAGAGGCAGAATCTCCAGTGGCCACGCAAGCCCCTCCACCCACAGGTGCAAAGGTTGGTGAGAGAGGCTTTTTGGCTCGCCAGGAGGGGAGTGGGGTGTCTCCATAACTCAGGCCCCCTGGGGAGGCAGCAACTGAGGCAGCAATGGACAGGGGCTCCCAAAGCAGGCAGGAGCTCGGATCCATTATCGAGGGTCTCCACATAAACCCCCTGAGGGAACTGAGCCCTGTGCAGCTACCCTGCCCCTACCTGAGCAGCTGAACTTAATCTCACACTGAATAACAGCCCTGCCCCCACTTGAGCACCTGAATTTAATCTTACAGTGAATAGCAGCCCTGCTCCCGCTGAAAGCCCTGAGGCTGGGAAGCAGCATTTAAATCTCAGACCCCAAGCAATAGCTGGGTGGAACTGGAGGTGAGGTGGGTGTGGTGAGGAAACTCAGAAGTCAAGTAATGGCTGGGAAAATGCCCAGAAAAGGGAAAAAAAATAAGACCATAGAAGGTTACTTTCTTGGTGAACCGATATCTCCTCCCTTCTTTTCTGATGAGGAAGAAAAATGCTTACCATCAGGGAAAGACATAGAAGGCAAGTCTTCTGTATCCCAAACATCCGAAATAAACATTCAATAGGCTCAGGCCATGGAAGAGCTCAAAAAGGATTTTGAATATCAAGTTAGAGAGGTGGAGGAAAAACTGGGAAGAGAAATGAGAGAGATGGCAAGAAAAGCATGAAAAGCAGGTCAACACCTTCCTAAAGGAGACCCAAAAAAATGCTGAAGAAAACAACACCTTGAAAAATAGGCTAACTCAATTGGCAGAAGAGGTTCAAAAAGCCAATGAAGAGAAGAATGCTTTAAAAAGCAGAATTAGCCAAATGGAAAAGGAGGTTGAAAAGCTCACTGAAGAAAATAGTTCTTTCAAAATTAGAATGGAACAGATGGAGGCTAATGACTTTCTGAGAAACCAAGAAATCACAAAACAAAACCAAAAGAATGACAAAATGGAAGACAATGTGAAATATCTCATGGGAAAAACAACTGACCTGGAAAATAGATCCAGGAGAGACAATTTAAAAATTATGGGACTACCTGAAAGCCATGATCAAAAAAAGAGCCTAGACATCATCTTTCATGAAATTATCAAGGAAAACTGCCCTGATATTCTAGAACCAGAGGGCAAAATAAGTATTCAAGGAATCTACCGATCACCTCCTGAAAGAGATCCAAAAAGAGAAACTCCTAGAAACATTGTGGACAAATTCCAGAACTCCCAGGTCAAGGAGAAAATATTGCAAGCAGCTAGAAACAATTCCAGTATTGTGGAAATACAATCAGGATAACACAAGATCTAACAGCTTCTACATTAAGGGATAGAAGGGCATGGAGTATGATATTTCAGAAGTCAAAGGACTAAAACCAAGAATCACCTACCCAGAAAAACTGAGTATAATACTTCAGGGGAAAATATGGTCTTTCAATGAAACAGAGGACGTTCAAGCATTCTTGATGAAAAGACCAGAGCTGAAAAGAAAATTTGACTTCAAACACAAGAATGAAAAGGAGCATGAAAAGGTAAACAGCAAAGAGAAGTCATAAGGGATTTACTAAAGTTGAACTGTTTAGATTCCTACATGGAAAGACAATATTTGTAACTCTTGAAACTTTTCAGTATCTGGGTAATTGGTGGGATTACACACACACACACACACACACACACACACACACACACACACAGAGACAGAGAGCACAGAGTGAAAGAATAGGATGGGATCATACCTTAAAAAAATGAAGTTAAGCAGTGAGAGAGAAATGTATTGGGAGGAGAGAGGGAGAAATGGAATGGGGCAAATTATCTCTCATAGAAGAGGCAAGTAGGAGACTTTTTAGTGGAGGGAAAAAGAGGGGAGCTGAGAGAAAAACATGAAGTTTACTCTCATCACATTCAACTAAAGGAAGGAATAAAATGCACACTCATTTTGGTATGAAAACCTATCTTACAGTACAGGAAAGTGGGGGAGAAGGAGATAAGCAGGGTGGGGGGGATGATGGAAGGGAGGGCAATGGGAGGAGGGAGCAATTTGAAATCAACACTTTTGGGGAGGGACAGGCTCATAAGAGAGAATATAAGCAATGAGGGGCAGGATAGGATGGAGGGAAATATAGTTAGTCTTACACAACACGACTGTTATCGAAGTCATTTGCAAAACTATACAGATATGGCCTATATTGAATTGCCTGCCTTCCCAAGGGAAATGGGTGGGGAGGGAGAGATGGGGAGAAGTTGGAACTCAGAGTTTTAGGAACAACTGTCAAGTATTGTTCTTGCTACTAGGAAATAAGAAATACAGGTAATGGGGAATAGAAAGTTATCTGGCCCTACAGGACAAAAGAGAAGATGGGGACAAGGGAAGGGAGGGATTATAGAAGAGAGGGCAGATTGGTGATAGGGGAAATTAGAATGCTTGGTCTATTGAGATGGGGGGAAGGGACAAATTGAGAAAATTTGGAACCCAAAATTTTGTGAAAATGAATGTAAAAAGTTAAATAAATTTATTAAAAAAAAAAAAGAGCCAGCATCTTTTCATCAAGAACAGGTGGTGGTATGCTAAACTTATTTCCTTTTGACAGGGGTTATTAGACAAGTTGAGTGAAGGACATATTGTAATAAAGTTTGCCTGTATTTTAGTAAAGTGTTTGTTAAAATTTATTAAATAAGATATGGGGAAGATAAAAGTGCAGTTAGATGGATTCACAATTGGTCAAATGGCCAGACCACACAAGTTTTGAGTTTGATGTTAAACCTCCATGAATCACAGAATCTGAGAGTTGTCAGGTACTTTGGTGACCATTTAGTTTGATATACATCAGAGTAATACCCACTGTAATATACTTGACAAATGGTTCCATCAATCCACTGGAACTCACCACCTCTCAAGGTAACTGAAAGAAAGTCTTCAGTGGAATATCCCATCATTTCTTTGATGATGACGTGATTTGCACTTGACTTTGTTTTGAATGAGGGAGGGCTGTGCAGGTCACCAGCCTCACTTCTCCTCCAGAGCCATCTGAATCCAGTAACCAGATATTCATCAGGATGACTGGAGATGACCCAGGATGCACTGGGAGACCTTGGGCTCTTTAGACCAAAGTCTTTGCAGGTACTCACTTAGGGTGAGGCAGTACCCATTCATTGAATAGGCCTGTTTAAGGAGTAGCCAGGGCATGGCCCCTTTAATGAGGCCAAGGAAAAAGAAAGATATCAGGCTGGGAGGGAAACAGCATAATTGGCATTAATATCTGACTTGGTGATGATACAAAATTAAGATGGATAGCTGACACACTGGATGACAGATTTAGCATTCAAAAAGATCTTTTCAGGTTAGAATGTTGGGATGAATCTCATACGATGATATTTAATAGGGAGCAAATGTAAAGTCTTAGAGTTACGTTCATACAATTTCACAAGCCCAAGATGGTCAGCCAGATGATGCAGTGAATAAAGAGCCAGGCCTGGAGTCAGGAAGATTTCCTGAGCTTGTCTGGTCTCAGACAATTACTAGCTGTGTGGCCCTAGGCAAGTCATTTAACCCTGTTTGCCTCAGTTTCTTATCTTGTGAATTGGAGAAGAAAATGGCAAAACCACTCCATTATCTTTGCTTAGAAAACCCCAGATGAGATCACCAAGAGTGAGACACAACTCAGCGACAAAAGGCTATAAAATGTTATGGTGGACTGCAAGCTCATTGTGTGTCAGCAGTATAATGTGGCAGTGTGACTGGTGTGTCAATAAGACTAGTGTGATATTGGGCTCTGCTAAGAGAAGTAGTTTCTAAGGAAGTGATAGCCTCACTGAACTTGGCCCTCAAAGTTGGACCACATCTGGAGAATCATATTGAGTCTTGGACACAGTATTGTGGAATGGGCATCGACAAACTAGAATGTCCAAGGAACAGTAACCAGAATGATGAAGGTCCTCAAGATCATGCCATATGAGGCTTGGCAAAGGAATTGAGTATGTTTAGCCTGGTGAAAAGAAAGACTTGATATTTAAAGGGCAGTCACATGGAAAAGGGATTGGACTTGTTCTTCTTGACAACAGAAGGCAGAATTAGGAGCAATGGGAAGAATTTACAGAAAGACAAATTTAGACCTGATGTAAAACAGTTAGAACTATATACAAATGCAGTGTGCTGCCTTAGGAAGTAGTGGGTTCTCCATCACTCAGTGAAGGTCTTCAAGCAAGGTTGGGTGACAGTTTGTCAGCTTGGTTGTAGTCTTCTTTTTTAGGGCTGCATGACTTCTAAAACTCCTTCCAACTCTGAAAGTCTGTGAGTCTTTGCTCCTACTAATCTATAGAAAGGTTGAGTTCTGTGTCAGAGGAGGGGAGTATTCCACACTGATGAAATTATTGATGAAATATTTAGGAAGGATAATATACAGTTAATACACAGATTGCTATCTCTGATCACAGGCTGAGATTTCAGACAGCTGGTGGTGCAGTGCATAGAGTGCTAGGCTTGGAATAAAGAAGACCTGAGTTCAAATATGGCGTTAGACACTTATTAGCTCTGTGACGCTGGACAAGTACTTAATCTCTGTTTGCCTTGGTTTCCTCTGCTGTGAAATGAGAGTAGTGATAGCACCTCTCAGGGTTGTTGTGAGGATCAGATGACATAATATTTGTAGAGTGCTTAGCACAGTGTCTGGCACATAGAAGCACTATGGAACTGCTTATTCCCTTCCTTTTTTCTTCCCTTTTATACACCTGTTATTTCATTCACGGTACTGTTATTACTTTAATTAGTATTTTGTTTTAGTTGAAGCATGTAGCTATTCAGACAAAGGATGTAAGTTTTTAAAATCCTAAGAAAGTGCTATCTAGTGTGGTGGAATACCCTACCCATACCTTTCCATCTGTCCATAAATTGTGCTTAAGTTGATGAGAAAATAGCAAAGAGGAAAAGGTAAACATTTTTTGCTTCATAAGTTTCTCTGAAGTTTTCAGTGTTTGGGTAGTTACTAGATTAGAAAATGCTGTTTTGATTGTAACTCACACTTTTTGAAAACAAAAATTTGAGATAGTCATAAGGTCATCTTCTTATGAAAGCTTGTCTTGCTCAGTGCTCTCAGATCTGTTTCTAAAAATGTTTCCAAAACTTTATTGCTGTTGTAGCTGTTCTTTCACCAAGAAGGTGGTTGGAGCCTTCCCAGATTATTCTAATAGAGGTATTATCTGTCCCCTCAACTCTTATCTATAAGGTGTCCTCCTTGTACTGTTGTACAATAAAAAATTTCTCTAAATGCTGCTCTGTCCTGTCTTGATGAATTTATAGAGTGGAAATGTTGTTGATTTTGGCACTTATACTAATCCTTCCCTACCTTCCCCCCACCCCCCCATTAGTTTATCTTCATGGAATAGCCTGTGAATATGATGTAAAACCATAGCATCATAAGCATGGACAAGCTTCTCTCTCTCTCTCTCTCTCTCTCTCTCTCTCTCTCTCTCTCTCTCTCTCTCTCTCTCTCTCTCTCTCTCTCCCCCTCTCCCCCCCTCTCTCTTTCTCTTTTTTTTCTTTCTCTTTCTCTTTCTCTCTCTCTGTTTTTGTCTCTGTCTCTCCTTTTAGTATGTTTTTAATATTTAACATAGACTTGTAAGGCTGAAAACGACTTTGAGATTTCTTCTTCTAGCCATGTCCTAAACTGCTCCATAATAATAATTAACCTATATTACTAGAAGTTTTCCAGGAAAAGATGAAGATAATTCATTATGTTTCAGTTCCCTGAAACATAAAGCGGTTCAGTCCTCATCTGTAAAATGAGGAAGCTGAGACTCCACTACAGTAGGATTTTCAGTGACTTGTCCAAGGTCACACAGATTGTACGCTTTGGAGGTGATATTTGAACACAGGTCCTCAAATGATTAAACCACTGCTTTTTCCGCTTGACCATAAAGCCATCCAGAAGGATATTATGTAGGTTTACATTTTAGATTTCTACCTTCCCTACCTTTGACCTTTAAAACTAGATTTAGCTAAGGAATAAGCAAACAAATATCTTACAAATCTAAAATTAACATCAAAGTTTTATGACTTCTCATAAGTAGAATTAATCTATATATATTTTAAGATTCAATATGCAATTGTGGAAAATGAAACAGAAATTCCACATCCAGATGAGTGTATTTCTTTTGTCTGCTTTGTTCATTGCTCCCTTCATTGTTACATGGATGCCATATTTTCACTTCCCTAAAGGACATTTATATTTCTTTTTGAATTGATATTCTTTTTTCTGGTTATTATGTGCTTACTATAGCATAGAGTAGCAGATTTCATTGGAAATGTTTTGCTGTCTGATTCTCATAGTCTTCAGGGCTAGTATTTCTTTGGTGCAGATTGGTACTTATCCTCAGGTGTCTTTGGGTTTGCCAGTCAGTAGTGGTTGTGCACTGTTACTACCGCATGATAATACATGACTGCTTTACATGTCAAGCATGTTTTCAGAGCCCTGTCTGCGAAGTACAGCAGCTACTCTGTGAACATCTGACCCAGCTCTCATCACAAGTGGAACAAAGGAGAATTACACAAGGAATATAGTTTTATTGATCGTTTTTATATGGCCCTACCCAAGGAGTCCTTGTTGGAACCTTGAAGTTTATTGTATATGTTTCCAGGCCTCAGGGAAACAATTCAAGAGGCAAGTAAATATGATAAAAAAAGTTTTATGACAATTTTCCAATATTCATGTTGGTCAAAGTTTACTTGTAGCTAAGATTTTTTTTAAATATAGGTTTAACTTCCATATAAAGCAAATTGCAGAATTTCAGTTCATCACTGTAAAAAGAGTGGAATGTGCTTGATGTGTAGTGTTTCAGAAATCCCTAGTACTCTTTTCTAGAGTACTAAATTTTCCTTATTTTTCCTGTTGCCTCTCTATTTCTATCATTGTCTACCAGACTCTGCTTCATAGAAATGTATATCTTTTTAGGTATTTATCTTTCTCCAAATCCAACCACAATAGCGTTCTTGCCAAGAAAAAACTATACTTCTGGACTACTTAATAGTGCTAACCTCTTACTCAGTAAGATATGGTAACTGAAATAGTTGGCTCATTCCTAACTTAGCACTATGTTAGAAATGTAGCCTGTACCTGTTTTTCCCATTAGTTCTGCATTTGTTTTAGGTATTTTTAAGAATTTGTTGTAGAATTTGAAGATAATGCTTTTGTGTTTGAGTTTTGTGGTTATCATCTTTCTTTATGAAATCCATAGCTAAAGACAAGCTTGCAAATCTACATTTGTAAAGTGCAGGATTTGCAGTAAGTGTTGAAGTTGCTTACTACTTGAAAAGTAATTCCCTTGCTGCTTGCCACATTTTGTCTTTTAAAAATAATCTCCTTAAATCCTTTTTCATAATTTCTCTATCCAAAACTTTGCTTCTTAATACACTTAAGCAAATCTTTGTATGTAGCATACTGTGGATGCCAGAATTGTCTTATCTTCTCAGAGCTCTTGGTTTCCTGTATTCTAGAGACAGGAAGAAATAGTCAGTTTAGGGCCTATTTGGAAGAGAGTACAACAGGAACACTTGACATTTTTAAATGTGCTAATGCTGTGAATAAACCCAAACTCAGATCTCATAGCCCTCTCTCTGTGTGTAATTAGGAACACATTGATTCTGATTGCAGCCGGCAGCCAGTCACTGTTGCCTTTTTCTGCTTGTGACCCTTGATCCCAATGACCTTTCCTGGGGATAGTCTTAGACTCTTTTCATTGGGATGGGGTTGAAGTGGCTCATGTGGAGTTGATTATTTCCTTGCTCGTCTGGCCTTTTTGGTGCCATAATTCCAAGTCACTTCCATTTTCTTCCCTTGCTTTTGGCTCTCCACAGTGAAAGGAAATGCTTTTGCTGGCCACAAGATCAGTTTGTGTGCTTGGCTGACTGAAGTTAGGGAGAAGTTGGGGGAAGGGAACTGAAGCCTGTAGGTGTGATATTTTCTTGAAAGGTTGATGTGAATGACTGAGAAATCATTAAGTGTTTTAAAAAATAGGTAATTGAGGAGGGATTTCAAAAGCTGCCCTTTAAATTGAGAAGGGTCTGAGTTCTGGGAAGGTGGGGTATTGAATTATTGACAGTAGCTGTGATGGGGGCATATATTCTATCCAACAGCTCTTCCTTTATAAGATAGGTGTTTCCCCACTAACTGAGCTGTGTGGCACGCCAAGGAATACATCAGTGTCAATCACATCACCTTAGCTTCTAGGTTAACATTTTACTATGAGGCATTATAGCTGTTGCTACTGGACTTCTAATCACCTCCTCTCCCCAAAACCCATCCCCAATAAAATCAGGGAAGGATGTGTACCAGCTGTTACTCTCATTTTGCCAGACCCCATGTGGGTAGCATGAGGACAGTCACTGATCAAAGGCTCTGGTGATCATGGAGGAATGTGTCTGATTACTTTCTCTTACAACCCTAGACTCCACAGCCTCTTAAAGAAGTCTGGGTGTGAACTTTAATGATGTTGCTCAGCTTACTTAAATAAAACCTGATGGTTTGGTTTCATCCCTGGGCCATTGTTTGTTGTCATGAAGGTCTTAAAACTATTTTTCATGTGAGTAACTATACTTTGAATATGAAAAGCAAATAAAAATAAGTTGCTGTGTACTTAAAATTTTTCCTCATTAGTGGGTTCTTATTTAGATAACTTTCTTCCTTCATTTTTAATTGATAAATTTTGTTTTGTCACATTGTACAAAACCCCAGTATGCTCATCATTTAAGCTCCCAAAATTTATAATCTTCTTTAATTGGTAATCATAGTAGAATGATTCCAACTGATAATTCATACAACCTTACCTAGGATATTTATTACCGAGGATACTTTACAAATTAGTATCAATGTTGTCAGTCTGTTTTGTTGTTATTTAAAGTGCTTTTTATTTGTTGATTTGTGTATATTGTTCTCTTGGTTCTATTTTGTTCATCCTGCATCACAACTTGGTTCATATTTCTCAGAATTTTTCACAGTTGTTTGTTATAACTATATTATATCTCAAAAATTGCCTTGCTACCATCTGTGCTATAAAATAAAAGACCTAGTCATACCAAATGAGGGAACCATGAAAAAAACTTTTTTACATGTGAAGAAAGCTAGTTTTATTTAAATTTTTAGTTTTAGTAGTTGATCATCTATTTACTAGATTTGGAGAAGACTATCAAATTCTCTTCTTTCTGGGAGTTTACAGTATAGTTATTAGGAGCACATAACACAAGCAATGACTGCAAGGTAATTACAAAATGATATTATCAATGAATGGAAAATTAAAGAGAAAAGACCTCTCAGAGGTGAGTTTTGATCAGAATTTAACTAAAAAAATGTAATTGGCAGCCTTTTGTTTGCTCTTCCACAATTCTTTTAGTTAAGATCAAATCAAGTTTGGTCATAGCTTTTCTTTGTATCTCTTTAAATTAAAGTTCATACTTATTGGCATGGTCATTTAAGAATCATACTCTGTTTCATTCTATCTAGAGTATAGTCATTTGCAATTTTTAATTATTTTATTCCAAATGGGATAGTATATACATATACATATATATATATATATGGCATAGATGGTTTTGATGAAAACCATATTTCATGTCATTATTTAGTTATATTGATTGAATGTTTCTATATTAAAGTTTTTAAGGGGAATTTATAGGGAAGAAGCAATGAATGTTGTCATTAGTATGGTAAAAGTTGAGGTTACCGAAAGTTCATTGCATTCCTATGCACGTCTTCCATCATGGTCAAGCAGTGGTTCCTAAAGTTCTACTTGCTTTTGTTGTAAAAACTAGTGGATTTTGTTGACTATCTGAACCACTAATTTGTCAATAGAGCAAGAGCCTTCACAATGTAAATGGCAGCTTGAATGATACATTATCCATACTCTTTCCTCTATATACTTTTATCCCTGTCTACCCTTTTCCTGCCCTCCTGTAGCTAAAAGTGATTTTTTTCCTCTGAATTTCTATAACAGTATGTACTATTCATATAGCACTTCCATATTTCCTTATGCTTTAGCCATTTGTGTATAAAGTATACATTTTATCTCCTTTATTTAATTGTAAGCACTTTGAGGGGAAGATTCATAATGGAGTTCTGCATAGCACTTGCAATCCTTTACACCAGAGGTGCCAAACAAGTGTTCCAAAGCAGTCCCAAGTGCAGAACTAGATTAAAATATAATTGGGAAACATTTAACCAAATAAAAATACAATAGAATATATATATATAATATTAATATGTGGGTTTTCTAAGTCAGCATGTGGTCTGAGGGGATGCCCCTCTTCCTCCCCCCCATCCCCCATTTGAGTTTGACACCACAACTTTACACTGTAGTTCAATGAATGAATACTTTTTGGAGAATGTAGAAGAACTTCACTTGGGAATTCTCTGTAGGTAATTCATGATTTTTTCATTAGCTAAGTAAATTGTGTTTAGAAGAAAAAATATACTTTAAAGGAGAAATAAATCTAGAAAATGTATATCAAGATACCTTGATAGGCTGTAACAGGTTATCAACTAAAAATGTATATTTTATCATTTGGCATCTTAGCTGGAATTCTGTAGTACAGGAAGCATTGTCTTATGATTTTTTTCCCAGGCTCCATTCAACACCACATGAATAGTAATGAAAGGAAGTAGATGATGGGAATAACCCAGGTTTGGGATTTGGCAGGATGATGGGAAAAGGGTCCAAAAATTTTGAGTGTAGAGGATAGTTGAACTTATTAAGAGGTCGAGATAAGGGAGAGAGGAAAGTATAGCCAGAGTACAGGTGATGTCTTCTGGAAAAAAAATGAGGGGTGGAGGACTTGGAGGTAATAGTGAATATCTTAGTGGTTATAAGGCATATGGAAAAATAGAATGATATCAGGAGTAGTCAATAATAGTAAATATTAAGTGCCAAAGCATGGTGCTAAGTGCTGACAGTACTATAAGAAGAAGAAAGACAGCCCTTGCCTTCGAGGAGTTTATGGGGAAAGAGTACACAAAAGGAAGGCTGGTGGTGGGGTGGGGTGGAGTGTTATGTTATTAGAGGGTACCAGGTGGGGACATAGTGTTCAGTTCACCTGCAACCAGGTGGGGACATAGTGTTCAGTTCACCTGCAACCAGGTGGGGACATAGAGTTGAACCAAGTAGAGAAGTTGATGGGAAATAGAAAGATGACTGGAAAACTCTGAACCCTCTAAAAATGAAGGCTTTGGGAGGAATTGTTCTTCTTTTTCCTTATCTCCCAGCCCTCCAGTCAAAGGGGAGAGGCAGCTGGAGATTCTGAGGAGGTGTTGAGTATCAAAGCCAAAGCAATCTCTAAGATGGGATTTCTAGTGATGAGCTTATCCTGAGCAAAGCATGATGTTTATAGAGTTAAAACAAAGCAGAATAGTTGGTGGGAAATAGAAAGATGCCTGAAAAATGTCTTAGTTCTCTATAATGGGAGGCTTTGGGAGATTTTCGCTCTGCTCTCCAGCCCCTCCAGTCAGAAGAGAGAGAATATTGTGGGTAATGGCTAAATCAAAGTTATGACCACCTTTTAGCTGAGGTGGAATAGAGAGGTCATGAGGACTGAGTAGGTTGAGGAACTTGGAAATTAGGGTTTTTGAGGGAGATTATTTTCTTGTTGAAGGAGCATCAGTGTGTATTTGTACATTGAAGTCCTAGTATAAGAGCAGAAATTGGCAGACTGTGTGTGAGCCAGATACTGAATTGATTGAAGAAGGAAAGAATGTTTTGGGATTCAGTAGATAACGGTCATCAGGCTCTGAATTAGGTGATAAATTTAAATTACAGGAACCTTAGAAAAAAGGGGGATTGCCAAGTGATAATGGTATAAGGAAAATATAGAAATGGTAATGGGGAGCAAGGAGTATTCTAAAAGTGTTTGAGAATCATAAAATTTGGCAAAAAAAAATGTTAAGACTTTATGCTTCTAGAGATTTTCACAGAATTATTTAATACTAATTAATTCCAATGCTGGATCACAAAAAGAATGTAAAATTGGGGTTTGGGTACAAGTACCTGAGCTATAACTAGAAATTTTGTCATGGAGAAACACAGTTGAGGAAAATGTGGTGTAGTGCAGAAGATAGACTATTTGGGTATAGCTGGATTAAGAAAGAAAATGTCCCACTCTCCAAAGAGAGAAAACTGGGTTTCTTTGAAATTGGGGAAAGGGAGTAAGAGGATCCTGGAAGGGTAGTGACATAGAATTGGGTCCTAGGGGTGTTGGCTGAGGGCCAAGTAAGGGGTTCTCTGTTCTGTTCAGGCCAGTAGAGGACTGCAAGGTATAGAGATGGCATTCAACTGGTTATGGTGCCTAAATATTACCTAAATTAATAAAGAATTTGTAGGGATGGGGTCTGGACCTGTAATTTCATTAGTGTAAGAAACTTCTGGATGAAGAAACTTCCTCTACCAACTCAAGTCAGAGACTTCTTTGCAAACTTATAGTTTTAGAGAATTACCTATGGGATTGAGATAGTGATTTGGCTATAGAATGTTTTTTTTAATTATTGAAGAAATTAACCCACTTCTTACTCATTAACACAATATATTTAAAAATAAATGATATTCCTTTGTTCAGATTCCATTGTACTTTTTTAGTAGAGAAATGATTTTTCTTGTGTTAAGCATATCTTCCATGTTCTTTAAAAGGAAACTAATTCCGTTAAAAAATTCATGCTTTTGAAAAATTATATTGTACCAGAGGTGGTTTGTGTTCATAAATTAATCCTGCTTATTTCCTAAGCCTAAAATGAAAGGAGCGGTAATATAAGGGCAGTGATTCAGAAAGACAACATTGATCATCCTTTGTGAAAGCAAAGGCATTGCTTTAAAACCAAAGGAATTAAATCTGGAGATTCAGGAAAAGCTTTTCCCAAAGGGTTTTTCTTGACAGCATAGTGGAAAGAGGTTATAAAAGCACTAGGTTCACAACCTGAACAGCAAGTTAAGTAAACTTTGGGGTAGTATTTCCTTTCTAATTCCAAGGCTCAGGTTTTCTTTTCTTATTTTACTATAAGTCTAAAGATCTTTATAAAAACTGGTAAATTAAAAAAAAAATTGAACCTTTTATTTCATTGGTATGCAAAATTCCTTTTGTGGAAACTTCCTCTACTAATGCAGATAAGCAAGTGGATGAGTAGGTTTTTAAGCTTTTAGAAAGTTGCTGGAGGAAGAATAGAAAGATACCCTTAGTCACACAGCCATTGTGTGTCAGAGGGATGCCTGGAACCCAGCTTTTCCTAACAACATAGACTACCCATTCAGCATAACTGCACTGTCTCCATTAGAAAATGGCTTGAAGAAGACTGTAGCTTTTAACATACCATCTGAAGTAATGCTTTGTCTTAAAAATTTTAACCTAGTAGGGGAAATATTCTATACTTGGGGGTGATATTATATGGCTATTCTATTTTCTTGCGTCCTACAGGTGCATAAAGGGTTGTGCTCCCTCCTGGGTGCCTTGCCTGTGAGCAAGTGGCAGCTCTAAAAACCTCTGACTTTTTTCTTTGTCGTGCTCAGAACTACAAAGAAAAGTATTGCCACAATTGCCACAGTTGACGTTGGTTTGGAGTGAGAGGCTAGAAGGGGGGACCAAGAACATTTCCAGTACTGTTCTTCTTGCATGAAGTAGATAATCAGATTTATTTTTCTTGGTTCCAATTAAGTAGATTATTGTCGATTATCATAATTTGTCCTAGATTTCAGATGTCACACAGGCTGCAAGTCACACATTATATGAGGGTGAGCATTTTGTTGATCATCCTCACCCCTGCTCTCCATTCTCAGGAGTTGTTTGTTTCTTTTGCTGGTCTGGACTTCTGGGTGATGCAGTGGTGGAGTGCCAGGCCTAGAGTCAGGAAGACCTGAGTTCAGATTTGCCTTCAGATACTTACTAACTGTGTGACCCTGGGCAAGTTACTCAACCCTGTTTGCCTCAGTTTTATCAAATGTGAAGTGAGGTAAAGAAATGTCTTTGCCATGAAAACCCCAGATGGAGTCATGAAGAGTTGGTAATGACTGAAATAACAACAGTATTTCTGGTCTAGGGAGGCAGTTGGGTGGTATAGCAGATGGAGCTGGGAGTTGGAATCAGGAAGACTTAAGTTCAAAGCTAGCCTCCATCAATGGATGTATGACCCTGGACAAGTCACTTGTCTCAGTTTTCTCATATGTAAAGTGGAAATAACAATAGCATCTTCCCATCAGTGTGGTGAGGACAAAATGAGTTATCATAGGTTAAGTGCTTTGCAAACCTTCAAGTGTTATATGAAAACTCATGATGATGATGATGATAGACTTGAGGAAAAATATAGGTATTTGGGGTTGTGTATGTTATGCCAATAGCAAAAGCGGTGGATAAAAGAAAGTACTAAAATAATGGTGTTTCATTAGAATTTGATCTTAGTGTGGTGAGGTATTAATTTAAAAAAAGAAATTTACAAACATACATAGTTTTCTAAGTTGTTGTTTTGAATCAGTTGCCTTTAAAATTTCCCATGAAGTGTCAGCAGCTTTTTGAATGTTAGCGTGTGTGTATACACATGCACACACTTTTTTTTTTTTTTTTAGAAAAACTATGCTCAATCATGAAATCTGTGAATATGCATGGAATAAATTGAAACCATGCTGTGTAACTTATGGGCAGTGACTTTTTACCCCATTTCATCAAAGGCTCTGGGTAAAGAGCAGAGGTCTTGTGTCAAGGGTGGTTACTCTGTAATTGGAGGTTCTGAGTTTCACAAGACTTAAGGGGTTGCAACTTGAAATGCCTTCTGCCACTCTGATTTATCTTTTTTATAACATCATCCCTATTTACTGAATCCAGTGGTTGGATTTGAAAAGAATTCACTTGGCCCTCCCAATCATTTTTTCAGAGTAAGAGTTACTCTATAATAAGCATATGAATTTATTTCTTTAAAATTTTTTGAACTTTTATTCATTTATGCATTGTTTTTTCTTTTCCTCCCTCCTCCCCATTGGTAAATAAAGCAAAATAAAATTCTTGTAATAGATAAGCCATAGTCAAGCAAAACAAATTTCCACATTGGCCATATCCCAAAATTGGTTCTCATTCTGTATCTTGAATCTGTCATTTCTCTGTTAGATGTCATCAGTCTTCTGGAATCATGGTTGGCCATGATATTGATCAGAGTTTCTAAGTCTTTCAGAGTTGTTTGTCTTCACCACATTGTTATGATGCGAGCTTGTTCTCCTGTTTCTGCTCGTTGCACTCTGCATCAGTTCATGAAGTCTTTCTTGGTTTCTCTGAAACTGTACCTTTCATCACTTCTTATAATGCAATACTATTCCATTACATGCATGTACTATAATTTGTTCAGCCATTCTCAAATAAATGTTTATTTACTCCTTTCATTTCCAGTTCTTTGCTATAAAAAAAAAGAACGGCTATAAATGTTTTAATTTGTAAGGGCCCCTTCTTTCTTTCTTGAATCTGTTTGGGATATAAACCTCGTGACATTATTGTTGGGCCAAAGGAAATGCACAACTTTGTAATTTGGGAGGTGTAGTTTCATATTTCTCTTCACAATTCACAGCTGTACCAACAGTGTTGTTCTCCTGCCTCATAGGTATGGAGTAGAACTTCAGAGCTGCTTTAATTTGCATTTCTGTAGTTATTAGTGATTTATAGAATTTTTAAAATTATGGCTATTAATAGCTTGGATGTCTTTCTTTTAAAATTACTTATTCATATCCTTTGACCGTTTCTTAACTGGGGAATAGTTCTTGTTCTTATAAATTTGAGTCAGTTTCTGTCAATACACATTTGTTAATCACCTACTATATACCAGATTTAGATTAAAATGTATAGTTCCTAGCTGATTTTAGTGGTGATAAATTGATTAAAAAAGAAATTTATATACGTGTATGGTTTTCTAAATCAATATGCAGCCCATGGGGATCCTTATGGAAATTTAGTGTCCCCTGTTTCTATTTCTACTTGGAAGGTCCTTTCTCGGTACAAATGTGTGTGCTATTTTTATAACTCTCAGACTACTTTCATATTGACCCCCTTTTCCCTCTATTTACAAATCCCGTCTTTCTGAAATTTTCCAAAAGATTTGAAAATATAACATCATTTTTAGTTAGAGAAGGCTTCTGATTGTGTGATATATGTATATATACTTTTCACACTTTGATTTACTTCCTAGACTCCTAACAAGATGGTCTCTTTTCCTCTATCTTATCACTTAGTCATTTTGAGAGTAGTAGTATTGTTTTGGTAGTCTTGGGAACATGGACTTTGTTCTGCCATTACCTTCTGATAGATAAAACATCATGCCTAGATGGGTTTTGCTGTAATCTTAGAAGGGCTTGGGGTTCCTTCCTGTGGCTGTAGATGATATCTCAAAGATCCTTTCTGGGTATAAATTCATGTGTGATATTTTTATAATTTCCAAACTTTTGTCATTGGAAGCAGTAGCTGTCCTCTGGTCCCTGTTTCTTACCCCTGGCCTAATCTGACTTGTACTTTGTGGTGAACTTTCTTTGCTGTGGGATCTTTATGTATCTTGATATCTAGCTTCCACTGAATTCAATTAATTCAACAAACATAGGAACAAAAGTAAAAAGTCCCTGCCCTCAAAGAGCTTATTGTACTGTGTTACACCTTTATATTTCTTTAGTTATACTCTTTCCCATCCAAAGATCTGATTTCCCTTTGGAGTCATTTTCAGGGTTCAAAGGTTCAAAAATTCAACTCTTAAAATAGCTAAAGCTGTTACCACAGATAATCTCCAGCATTGGTCCCAACAGAGGGGAAAATACACACTTAGCTACATGCAGAATTGGGGTGAGAGTATTTTTGCTACATAATATTATGGTCAAATGTCAAACTCTAAACTGGAAGTGAATTGGCTAAAGTTCTAATATAGTTTAATAATATGACAATAGCTCACATTTAATATGGTTCCTCCTATATGCCTTTACATGTGTCTCATTTTGTTCTCACAGCAAACCTGTGAGGTAGGTGCTATTGTTTTTCCCATTTTATAGTAGAGGAATCTGAGGCAAACAGAAGTTAAATGACTTGGACCAGGTCACACAGGTAGTGTCTGAGGCAGAATTTGAACTCAGTTTTTCTTTACTTCAGGTTTGATAAAATGTTTAGAATTGATCAAATTAAAATACTCCATTTTATTTTGCTTTTGTATCTGAAATGGTTTGCATGCTACCTTTACTACGATGGGATTTGCAAACTTTTAAAAATGATGTGCCACAGTCTGGAATAATTTCCTTGAGTTTTGTTTGTCTGAGCAGGGCAGTTTCCTGTGCCATGACATAGCTTTTCTATTTGGAGGGTTATAGTGAGAGGTGTATGCACTGACCATATCACAGTCTGTAAATAAGCATTTATTGAGCACTAACTATATGTTAAATGATGGAGACCTAGATACTAGTAAAAAGAAAGATAATCCCTGCCCTCAGGGAGCTAACATTCTAATTGGGGACTGCAAAACTTAAAAGGGGAGCTGGAAAGGGGGTGGTAGTGTTACTGAAGCCTCCGAGGGAGAGTAGGGCTGGAGAGGTCCTTGTGAGGAAGGCAAGGTATCACAGTTCAGAGCAGGAAGGACTGCTAGTTTTAGGAACCTTACCCAAAATGGAGATTCTAGGAAGAACTTAACTGTGGGAGCAGGGACCTGCTGGGGAGGTGTTGGAGGAAGCACTTGAGACCTGGTAGAAAAAAAACTTAGCACTGTCTCCTCATTAGTGAAAAGTTCCTTGTGGGAGACCTACCTTGTCCGCTTTTCTTGTGTTTGAGGATGGCCGAACCAAACGAAGGATTATAAGAAAAGTAACACTTGATCAATGTTTTTTAGAAATGCTTTTTCCTTGAATCTGGATTACACTTGTTGGATTATTGTAGGGGAGATTCTTGTTCAGGTATGGGTGGGTCTTAGGTCTCTTTCAGTTCTCAGATTCTGAGTGATTCTTATGAAATCCAAATGATTTAAGTAACAAGGCTCATGTCAGAAGACTGTTGTAAGCTTCTTGAGTACTCATTTTTGTCTTTCTGTTGCTCTCTCCTTTTCCTCTCCCCTCCCAGTGCTAGTACAATTCTTATTATCTAGTAGGTCTTTAGTAAATGCTTTTTTAAAAAAATTGAATGTTCAAGTTGTTCTGAAAGGAAGGTGGCATTGATTTTATTCTAATGGCATAATAATTGTTAGATAAGATTTCCTTTTTCCCTTCCCTTCCTCTTTCCCAATCTCCAACATATTCATTATTTTGTTTGACTTATAATTGTTTTTGTTTTCTGTATACCCCTCATATTCTTATTGACAACACTAATTTTTTTGATAATTAAAGCGATTAAGAAAAATGTTTGACTACAAGAGTAGTGACCCACCATAGAATGATCTATCAAGTTGTTTTCTGGTAGTGTGGATAGATTTACACTGATCTACCCCTACATTGGGTAGATTTTGTGGTACATTGGGTACTTTTGTGAGCAATGATAAGTATTTGTGCTTAGAATCATAGATTTAGAGCTGAAAGAGACCTTAGGCTATCTAGTCTAATTTTCTAATTGTTCAGATAAATAAACTGAGACCTGGCAAGGTTAAGTAACCTGTCTGGGGTTATAGACATCAGAGGCAGGATTTGAACCAGAGTTCCCTGACTCTAAATTCAACATCTTTTTTGATTATACTATACTGCTTCCCTAAGGGATGACATCTGTGGCTGTGAAATACAGCAAAGTCAGTTGACTTATGTAGCAGTGACCATAACTTTCATTGGCTCCTAAAGGCTGAGTTAGCCATCCACAAACAAGTTTTAGGAAGTCAGCAAGTATTTAATAAGTGCTTACTTTAGATGACCCAGTGAGTTACAAGTAGAAGAGTCTCAGCATACGAATGAGAGGGAATGGGTTGTGATCTCTACAGTTGCGGGGAGTAATGACATGAATGCAATCACAAGTACATCCAACTATCCAACTTACTATATGTTGACATTAGTTTTATTGTAGTTTCCAAAGTCAAACAGGAATTCTATATAAAGTCATTTATATTGATATCAGAAGCAGAGAACCTATAAAGAACAGGTTAAAAATGAGTTGGTAAAAGTATTCCTATGGGATGTTATTTAGATAGTAATAATGACCTGGTAATAATGAACTCTAACTTGGTTTTAAAGTACAGCTGCAATGGAACTCAGTAGCTCGTGTGCTAGGGTTAAAGTTGATGCTGAATATATGTTTCATTGCTTTTTATAAATAAATAGTGAGCAAAGATTTGGCAAAAGGAAGAAAAGGATCCCTACCCCTCAACCCTTTGAGGGAAGTATCTCCTGTTAACAAGTTATTTGAATGTTTACTTTCGTCTTGAATCCTTACTCGTGATGTAGTAGTACTTGCCCTTGAACTGAGGGAGAATTCAAATAAACTGAAGAAATTTTTGCACAGCTGGCCCCATCTGCCAACTGAGTGTTACCAAAAATATCCTTTCTTGCTCACTAAAAAGATCAGTTGGAGACTTTCTAAAAAGGCATGTGAGACACCTAATATTCATACAATTTTTCTATCCTTATATGGAGCTTTTTTATGTAAAATGAAAATGTTTTGTTGAGGGTTCAAGGATCATGGTAATATTTGTGACTTCTAAAAAGTAATTCTTAAGTGAATCCTTTCTTCCATCTCTTTCATAGTATTAAATGACCCAAGTAATAATACCATTTGGGGATTATGTCAAGTATAACAAAGGATGAACAGCAGCAACAATTAAGCAAGTTATATCAAGTATATAACCTATTGTGTCGAGTATAGATATTTTTCTTCTAGTATCAGGCGGACATTCGTACCCAGTTATAAATCTTGAGCAGCTCTAAAATGCCATTAAAGAAATTGTATAATTTAAAGTATTCCATAGTGAACACATTCCTTTTCCAACCCAGCTATCTTAAATGCATGCTCTTAGTCATAAGGGAAATGAGTGAGATGAGATTAGGTGGATAAACTTAAGAACTTATCACTGCTACTGAAAACCCTTAGAAATACACCTTACTAAGGGTGGGCCAATAATGATTTGATACAAAAGAACAATACAGTATTCATTACATTTGTCATCATCAAGGTATCAAAACCTTAACAACATGATCTTGTATTTTGAATCTACTTAATTCAGTTTCAAGTCCAGTTTGCCATAATTTAACCATGCAGCTATGACTAATTTAGGTGATTGTGCAAGTTGAATTGCTTCTTTAAGACCACTTATATATGAAGATAAATTACTTGGGCACTAAATGTACTCTTAATGATGTGAAAAGTTAGTGGAACTTCTAAAATTTCTAATGTAGTCTTCCATAAATTGGTTTATATTGCAGGAGAATCTGCCTCATTAAGACCCCTGAGTGTGATTCTCTGTAGAGTTACCAAAAATGATTAGAACTTAGACTATCAATTCTGTCTACTTATAGCAAAAATGATTAAAGGTTTTTCTTTTTCTCCTTCATTTGTTTCAGTGTTCCAAGAACTGTGTTTTACTCTGGAAGTCTATTCTAACAGCCCCTGTATTCTGGCGCTATGAATCCAGATCTTGGATCATTACAGACACTGTTATATGTTCCTTTTGTGATCCTTTGTTCTTCTGTAAGTGCAGGTAAGCCTATAGGAATGGTACTAGAGTTCATAGCTAAGAGCTGATTTGACCAATTGCCTGGATTTTTAGTGTAAGAGTATCCTGTAACACTGGTGCTGAACTTTTTCAAATATGAGGACTTTTTAATTTCTTAAAATTTTGAGAGTTGTCTTATGATGGTAATTGTGAGAAAATAATGACAAAAAGTTACCATGAATTCAGTAATGCTTTTAAATGGATTGTTTTAGAAATCATAAAGCATCTGTGTACATTTGAGAAATAGTAATACACGCATATGTATGTATGGCAGTTTTTATTTTACATATAGATTCCAGGAGTCCTTGAATAGCTCTGTGGCCTTCTAGGGATATAGGATTCCCACAAGTGCTGCCATCTGTGTTAGATCCTTTTATTTGTGAATATCAGTGGTTTCTTTTATGGCTTAAATTCCTAATTTAAATTTTCTTTTACTTAGCACTTCCTCCCATACCCCAATTAGGAATAAAATTAAAATACTTATAACAAATATGCATAATCAAGCCTAAAAAATTCTCCCATTGGCCATGTCTCATTCAACATACTGAGCTCACCATTTCTCTGTCAGAAGGAGGGTAGTACGTTTCCTCATCAGTCCTCAGGAACTCTATCTAGTTGGTCCCTGCCTTGCTCAGAATTTTTAAGTCTTTAAGTCTTTCACAGTTTATCTTTACCGTGTTGTTGTTATTGTATAAATTGTTTTCCTGGCTCTGCTCACTTTTGTATCAGATCAGAAAAGTCTTACCAGCTTTCTTTGAAACCGTTCCTTTTCTCATTTCCTGTGATTCACTAGTATTCCAACATAGCCATATGCCATAATTTCCCCAGTCATTTCCCAATTAATAGACACCCTCCCCCCTTAGTTTTCAGCTAGAGCTACCACAAAGAAAACTGCTATAAATATAATGTATATGTGAGGCCTTTTTCTTTTGGATCTTTTGCACAGTTTAATGATTTTTTGAAGTATAGTTCCAAATTGCTTTCTAGAATGATTGGATCAATTTACAGTTCCATCAAGAGCACATTAAATAGTAGTGACTGGTCGTATAAAATTCAGTTGATTATTGCTGCAGAAAAGATTCTGTGTAAAAACAAGAGTGAGGACTTTTTGGTGAAGAAAATCCCATTGAAATCTCATAAAATTTTTGTACCCCTCATACTTTTATCATGTTCTGTTTTTTTGTATGATGGTTATTTGATTATGTCTTATCTTCCCTGTTAGATAGTGGGTTTCTTTAGGGATATACTTCCTCCTTTACATTTATATCTCCTTTAGCACCTAGCACAATACTTTGCACTTTGTAGGCAATAAAGAATATTTGTACAATTGTAACATTGTACTTGTTAAATAGTAGGGATCATCACAGCCAGTGTAAAACAGTTGAGACTTGCCTTGAAAAAACTACCTTCTAGATTCCAGTAGTTCCCCTGCTGGAGATCTAAGAACTAAGTAAGGTCTAACTTCACTGCCTTGTTTTAGTGTGGAGATTACTACCCTGGGCTCTTGAGGGCTATCTCAACAAGAATTTGAGTTTTAGCAGGTTCTACCAACCCTGAAAGAGTCTGAGCATGGACCTAATAATATAGTTTGCCCATTGACTGAGAACCAGCATAGCTAAGTTTGGAGAGGCTCATCTTCAGTTGGTTACAACAACTTATGGTATATGTTTTGGTCACAGCTATTTGAAAATGAGCCATATTAAGGAAGGAGTACCCATACACTTGATATAAACTATGGGCTACTTTATTTGCTAAATCACAGCTACAGACTCAAGTCAGTGCCAAAACATTCATTTTTTTTTGTTACATTATAGGATCAAAGAGTTTTAAGCTGGAAATGGGATGGATCATCTAGTCTTCTATAAAAGTAGATTCAATAGTTTAGTGTTACCTTTTCTTTCTTGTAAGATTTTTGTTTTATTCAGCTTTGCAAAAAAAATTTCTGTTCTCCTTTACTCCCAACCATAATTTGTTAACTTTGCCACATTAGCAAGCCAACTTCTCTCTCCTGTGTTTCTGAAGTACATTAAATTTTTTGGGAGACAGAAAATTAATTCCTCCATTTTAGCTTTATTTCATTGAAAATTAACTTCATGTTTTACTGTAACTGTTTTCCTTTTTTTATTTTCTTAATTGAAAGATTTAAAAAACTGATTAAAACTAATAAAAAAGTGTTTTGAGGCTATCATTCATAACTGTTTTTTTCTTCTAAGGTCAAATTCTGTTAGTAAAAAGTAAATTGTTCTTTTTATGAATGTAATTGCCATACTTTCAAACAAAAAACTAGTATTTCTTGTGGACTACTAAGTCATAGCCATATGACCTGCAGGTATTAATATTTCTCTGAAAATCAAACATTGTGGGGAGTTTTTCCATACCATAAACAGAAATGAGTCTGTTGTGTGATTTTTATTCTTGAACCTCTCAAGTAGGCTAGAGTCTTAATTCTCAAACTAGTACTCTTATCTTTCTTTGCTTCTAAAAATGGGTTATGAGGATGTTGATATTGAGAACGGCCAAATTAAATAGGTAACAGAAAATTCTGCCTATTGATAAGAATGAAATAAAATATAAGCTCTTTGAGGGCAAGAACTACTGTATTTTTCTTTATATAGGCAAATCACTTAACTTTTCTGCTTCAATAGCACCTATGTCACAGAGTTGCTGTGAGGATTAAATCAGATACTATTAGTAAATCACTTTGGAAACTTTAAAGTGCTACATAAATGGCATAAGTGAATGAATGAATGAATGTTTAAAATGTTTAGTGAAATGCCCTTAATAATGCCCTTTCCATTTTTGGGGGGGTTTTCCTTGTAGACTTGGTACCTCGTTTTATTTCTGAGCCACTCTCTATCGTTCAGAAACTTGGTGAACCTGTAACACTACAGTGTTCTGCTCAACCTGTGACTGTTCACATATCATGGTTGCTTAATGGAAAAAAAATTGACAGAAATGTGGAGCAAATTGAGGTTCAACAGGGAACTTTAACCATCCTTTCTCTCAGCCCTTCTGTTTCTGGTCAGTATCAATGCATTGCTAACAACAGCATTGGTGCAATTGTGAGTAAACCTGCAACAGTATCCATTGGAGGTAAGTTTGATATTTTAAATTTTGATGTACAGTATATCCCCCAAATGGCAAGAGGTTCATTAAATTGGTACCACCCATTATAAGTGCTGCCAAAAGTAAAAGAGTAGGCAGGGCCCAATGATGTGGTTTTGTTTTTTGTTGGTTTTTTGGAAAGCCATCTGAAAGTGAATAAATTTCCTATGTGAATTCTGAGATTAATATTTTAAAACTTTAAAATTCAATTTTTGGAGTTCATTGTTTGCTTTGACACTGAATTCCTTTATTTCATGATACCCATTATCATTTTTAAGCATATGATTGCTTTGTCCACATAGACCTCCTATGTCTTAGTTACTGAGTTGATTTGAATTAAAAAATAAAAATAATTGGGCTAGAGAAACAAGAAAAGGGGATTGAGATGTCCATGAGGAAAGGAATACTGATGTAGAAAATCTGGAGCAAATGGTTCAAACAGTGATAGCTGCTAGTACTCAAATAAGCACAAAAGTTGAATACCCTATACCTAGAATACATCAAACTCAAGTAGAATCAAATAGAAGTGGAATCTAGTAAATTTTGTGTAGGGCCACATATTGAGTTAGTTGTTAGATTTTACTTATGTTTTTTACTGTATTTTTATTTATTTTGTTAAATGTTTCCTGGTTACATTTTAATTTAATTCTAGCCATGCATTGACACCTCTGCCCTAGAGTAACTATAAGCTGCTGGAAACTTTTAGATTAAGAAAAGATAACAAAGAATATCTTGCACATATGTTGGGGAGTAAGTCCAGCCATTTTAAGATTTGCCTTCTTAAGGGGGAACTGAGAGGCATTGTGACATGTAGCTCTGATATTCAGATGATTCAGCAGTGCACCAAGAATTAGTTCTACACCTGATATTTCAGTGTGAAATGCTGTGGATGGAATAAAGATACATAGGATGAGTGAGTTTTGGTTAAAGATTGTACTGAAGGGGTGGAGGTGATGAAGGTGATGAACATTCCAGACATAGGGCATAGCCCATTTAAAGGCACTGAGTCAGGAGATGAATTGTGTTTAAGGAACAAGTAGACTGGAGTGTACTCCTGGATCATGGAGTATGTGGACTCAAGTATAAGAAGACTCAAGGTAGTGAAGGGCTTTAAATACTATACAAAGGAGCAAGGAAGCAGCCATCTGTTGTTTCTTATTTGCCCCCTCTCCAATTTTTGTACTAACTTTTTGGGAAGAAAATCATGCTACTCTCTATATTAGGATTAGCATAAAACTAAGACCAGATGACAAATGTAATTTTTTAGCCCTTATATATTCCAACAAAATAGAAGCAAAACTTTCTTCATTTTTCTAAATTGGTTTTTACTTTCAAGGTCTTAGTGATTTTGGTGCATCAACAAAACATGTTATTATAGCAGAGGAACAAAGTGCTGGGTTCATTGGCTGCAAGATACCAGAAAGTAATCCTTCAGCACAGGTGCGCTATAAGGTCCGAGGGAAGTGGCTGGAACATTCCACAGGTAAGATCTGTTGCAAGGAGTCAGTGAACAGAAGTGACACATTATCTGTGTAGTTGAACATATTTTATGTTTTCTTAATGCATAATGGCTCAGTGTAGGTCCGTTGTTACTGATGGACTTTTTTTCCTTTCCTTAGCCACAATTGCTGTTTATGAGGGCATTTTTTTAAATTTTTGTTCACTATTTATATGCTGCCAATCTCTATCTAAACCTATAACAATCTTCCAGTTGGTTTGTAATTGTGTTGTAGGATAAAATAAGAAACCTAATCATATTCCTTCTCCTTCCTTCCAGATAACTACCTAATCCTTCCATCAGGAAATCTTCAGATTTTGAATGTATCTTCAGAGGACAAAGGGTCATATAAATGTGCAGTTTACAATCCGGTCACACGTGAATTAAAAGTTGAACCCACAGGCCACAAACTCACCGTGAGCCGTAAGTATTTGGTTGCCTTTGGTGGTACTTAGAGAGAAAATCCTTTAGTAATTACTCTCACAAAAAGTTATTAAATGAATATTAATGCGGATTCTTGGATAGTGTGCTTTCCTACACATGGGCAAAATTTTGTTCTGCTTACTTAATATGGAGTGAATCCTTAAAAAATAAATGCCAGGTACTTAAAAGAGCTAAGGATGCTGCTAAGGTATCATCAAAGCATCTTTTTTTCCCCCTAAAAATTTATGTTGAAGTAACTAAGGTGTGGTATTTATGGAGTGTCATCCATTCTTCTTCATGAAGCACAGTATATGAATGGTAGAAAGGTAAAAACTGATGATGTTTGTATATCTTTCTCCTTCAGTTTATAAATTCGTTAATATCATGGGTCCCACACCTTAATGGACCTTAACCAGAAAGTGTGGCTACTAAACTAGACATAGAGGACTAAGGGATGGTTAGGAAAAAGGGATGATTGAGGAAAAATTAATATCCAGACTACAAATTGAATGTTACCTCTGAACTTCCTGAAAATTCTGTAGCTTCATCCATCAGGAGTGGACATGATAATTATAGAAGCAATTCATTTTACTCATCTATTTCATATAGACGTTAGCTCCAACAAAGCCTTGTAGATAGGAAAGCAAAGGAGAATAAATAAGACGTTGGGAATGCTCAGAACTTTCCTAAAAATGTCAAAAAGGAAATACAGTGGAAGAGAGAGAACTTTTCAAATTATTTTTCCATTTTGCTTACATCTTCTAGGCCCTTCATCAAAATATGTTCGAATCATTCACCCCACCTTTTCCCAGTCATTGGCAGCTGTTGTTCATAGTCCTGTAACTCTGGAATGTGTGGTGAGTGGATTGCCTGATTCTCAAGTGCAGTGGATAAAGGATGGACATGATTCTCTACTGGGAGGTAACTGGAGACAGTTATATTCCCACCTTGTCACAGATAGCATAGACCCTACTGATGCTGGAAACTATTCCTGTGTGGTGGGAAACAAATCTGGAGAGCTCACACGTGTGACCTACACAGTTAAAGTGCTTGGTAAGACATTATATCTTTTTTAAAGTCACACTTAAATTAGACTATTTTTCTGATTTTGCTCTTTTCCAACACTAATTTCTGTAGAATACAGAAGGAACATGGACAATCTATATCACATTGCTTGTCTTCTCAATGGGGAGAGAGAGAGAATTTGACACCAAAACATTTAAAAAATGAATGCTAAAAATTGTTTTACATATAATTCAGGAAAAAATACTAAATTAAAAAAAGAAAAATATAGCAGAAGAATGTAACAAGAGTTACCTAAGAGTAAGCATAGTAGACAGACAGGATGGAGAAATAGGAAGATGGCAGAATTTAGAGTCAGGGCCCTTGGCTTGCATCACATTTCTTCTGAAGGACCCAGGTAAGTCCATTCACCAGCTGTAAAAAAAGGAAATTGAACTTTCGATGTGTCAGACTCAAATGGAAAGGAATTCTGTGAGCTGGTATTGACTTGGACAAATTAACATTATTTGTGTTTTATTGCATTTTTATTTTTTTAAACATTGACCAATTACATTTTAATCTCATTTGGATATATTCAAGAGTTTTGTGGACTACTTGCAGTTGTCCAACCCTAAATCCTATGATCCTGTAAATTTAGTAGTGGCAATGAAGGCAAAAGGCTACCAAGAAAATGGAAAATTGTGAAATGTCACCTCTTTACACAGTACTTGGTTTAATTTCATCTTTCATAATGCATGTTTATATCTCTAAATTGTACAAGTAGCCTTGATCCTAGCCACATTTTTATATATACCCCTCTTTCTCCCTGGCTGTCTTAAACCTTTGCCATCAAAGTCACTGTATAAAATGCCTATTTAAAGAAAACATATTTCCCTTCCACCTGTACTTTTTTTGAAACCCCAGAAAAAATAAAATAGAAAGGAAAGTGAAAATAAATTCAATTTTTAAATTTCTCTGTAGGTATTTATTGTTAGGACATGCCTTGTAGAACTGCATTGTCTTATCTTAATAAGAAATCATTTATAAAAGCTCTATGATAAGAGGGATTGATTTTTTTCTTGGTGTCCCACAAATAATGATGACATACATACGTACATACATATATATGGGGGTGTGTGTATATATATCGATATATATCTATATATAATAGATATAAAAACAAGACCAAAAAATTACTTAGACCCTAAAAGGAAAAAAAAATCCAACTTTTTTTTCCCACATCCAAAGAAAGAACTATGGAGTCTGAATGCAGATCAAAGCATACTATTTTCTTTGCCTTTTTTTGTTTTTCCTTTCTCGTGGTTTCTTCCCTTTTCTTCTGATTCTCCTTTCACAACATGACTAATGTGGAAATGTGTTTAATATGATTGTACATATATAGCCTATATCAGATTGCATGCTGTCTTGGGGAGGGAGAAAATTTAGAACTCAAAATCTCATAAAAGTGAATGTTGAAAACTAAAAACAAATTTAATTTTTAAAAAATCCAACTTTTTTTGAGCACATATATTCTTTTTGTTTCAGCCCTTGTTTAGTGTTAGATCCAGTAAAACTACCATTCTGGTGGGAGAATGACAGAGTGAGCCAACAGCCTGAAACATAAATGCTTACAGGAATACAGGGTTGGAAGCTATTTTTATGGTTTTTTTTGGTTTGGGAGATCTATTAAAAGAAGACTATAGCTTATTAGTAGCATATGACTTTAACCTCAACTTAATGAAGGGCTCCGTTAGAAACAAGTTATAATGCATTTAAAATTTTTTTTGATGGCCACAGCAAATGAGAATATGTGAATAAACAATACAACATAGTCTTAGCAAGTTAGTGGTATATAGAACATTTCATATGACTCACATGTGATAATTTAAAAAGTGCATTTTGAGGGTTGGTATCTAATTTGTGTATGTTATTTTCAGAACAAGCCTCAATTTCCAAAGGATTGAGGGATCAGACAGTCTCCTTGGGTGCCACAGTACATTTCACATGTACTGCTCATGGAAACCCAACTCCCAGTCTTACCTGGTTTCATAATGCAGAGCCTATACATTCTTCCTTGCGGCACCTGATAGTAGAAAACACATTGAGAATCAGTGGCGTTGCCATGGAAGACTCAGGGTTGTACCAATGTGTGGTGGATAATGGCATTGGATTTATGCAGTCTACTGGGAAACTTGAAATTGAAACAGGTAGGCTCCTAAGTCCTGCCATGATGAAGAAATTTTGCTTTGCAGATTCATTGTGCTGTGAGAAAAGCAACCTTGTCCAAGCAAACCTGATTTTTTATAGGTTGATTTATTATGCTAAACAGTGCAGATTGTTTTGGGGGAAAACTAGGCTACTATCGTGGTTTATGTGACCACAAACTTGAACGTCTTCTCTATACCTCAAATTATATGTCTTCATGTATTCATGGTAGTATTCATGGTAGAGTCAGTTTCTGTAAATATATTACAGATTTTGCAGAAGCAACTTAGCATTTGATTTAATGCTTTTCTTGGATTTTGTTGAAATGATCTCAGTTAAGTTTTTGATAACCTGTCTCCTTTCTTTGCAGAATTGGAAAAGGGAGGGGGAGTGTATGTATCTGGAAAATTACATATCTTGTCAAACTTGGTTGTTTGGTTGCTTAGCTTTGCTGAACTGCTTCCCCCCCTTTAAAGTCTTTGTTATAAGAGATGGCTTTCTGGGTAATATAGGGGAGAAGAATTTAGTCAGAAATGAAGGTAATATAGAAATAAATGGTATCAAAAATTTTTAAAGGTTATTGATAATCAGAGTTATTGCAAGATACCTTTATCTAAAAATCAGATGAAAAATCTTTAATTTTTTTTTACTTTAAAGATATCTTATGTAGCAGTGCTCCCTGTACTTATACTGAGAATACTCAAATTCTGCTTGTTCATTATATCTGACTTAATCGGTTTTTATCAGTTTATATTCATTTTGTCCTTTCAATAGTAAGCCTATCTTTCTTAATGTGTCAAAAAGTAAGTGTGAATACATTTCACTTCATCTATGACCATTCACTTTTTAAAAATACTTTGGCTTTTATAAAATACCAACCTTGTTTTGTGAGTAGAAGATTATTTTTATGACTTGTAGAGAGAGCTTCATCATCTAGTACTTGCTGAAGCTTGAAATATAGATTAAAGCAGCAATGATAAAATTTTAACAAGAAGATTTTTCCCTTCTAGCCACAAATGAGTGTCTTCTACATTCCTCAGATTATATTCTGCCATGTATTCATGGCAGTATGCAATTAGACAGTCTCTATAAATATGTTACCCATTTGCAAAACCGAGTTTAGCTTTTAGCTTACTACCTCAAAGAATTAGGTTTTTGATTACCTACCTCCCCTAATAGAGGTCCAAAATAGAGACATCTGTTTAATAGGATAAACTAATGTAATAGGAAATTACATTTAAAGATATATAGATATTATTTTTTTGAGAGGGGAAGGAAAAGCAGTTGGGGTTAAGTGACTTGCGCAAGGTCACAGTTTGTAAGTGTCAAGTGTCTGAGACTGGATTTGAAGTCAGGTCCTCCTAACTCTAGGGCAGGTGCTCTATTCACTGTGGACCTAGCTGCTTCAGTATATAGATATTATTGTAAAACTTCTTTTCTGTCTCTCTTTTACTAAAAGAAGTTAATAAAACAACAGAAGAAGATCTTTCCTTTTATGCTTCTTCAGAGATAACTTTTGATCTAGCTTAAGAAAAGTGTCGCCTTGAGAAACCTATCAGAAACTGTCACACTTAAAGAAGTTGTGATTTTTTTCTGTTTATAATAAACTCTAGGTATTTCAAATGCATGCATATTTCAAATACATTTTAATAGCTGAAATCACACAGGACTTCACTGTTGTGGGGGCTATAGAAAAAAAGAGGAAAGGCATACGAGCCACATAAAGCATTGAATTGACCACAGAGTTTAAACTTGAAAGGGACAAGGCACAAGGAGAAAGATACAGTGAGGAAAAGAACCTCAGAGCAAAAGAGAAATACCATAAAAGGATTTAGGAGGCAGAGTTGCTTTGGAATTAAGGTAAAGAAGGTCAGGAAATCTGCATGGGAAATGCTAGGAGCTTAACTATGAAAAAGGTGATCTTTAATTGACATTTTACTTGTGTTGGGGGATATAACTATTAGCATTCCTTTTCTATGGGTTTTGATAATATTTTAAAATTCTGTATGTGGATTGCATTTTAATAGGCCATGGATTCAAGCCAATTATAGTAACACCACCAACAAGCACAAAGGTGATAGGCGGTGACTTTGTCACTTTGTCCTGCAATGCCACTGGGCTTCCAATTCCTGTTATTCGTTGGTATGACAGCCGTGGTTTAATAACCAGCCATCCATCCCAAGTACTTCGCTCTAAGTCACGAAAATCACACCTGGCAAAATCTGGAGATGTCACATTAGAGCCTGTTTATTTCATCATGTCTCGAGCTGGATCAAGCTCCTTATATATTCAGGCTGTCACTCTGGCACATGCTGGGAAATATACCTGTGAAGCCACAAATGAACATGGTTCTACATTGTCAGAGGCATTCCTTACAGTTGGTGAGTTGTCATGACATTTGTTCTTTACTTAATGCTTTTTTTTGAAAGGAGGATGTTATGAGATAATATACTTTAACTAGTCAAGCAATCTTTAAATAATGATATGTATGCTTATGAATATTTTGTGACATCAAGATGCCAACTTTTCAGACAAAGGTGATATCTAAATTGGTATTGCTTAGTTCTTGGGCCAATAGGAAATGGTTTGGCTTCATTCTCTATTTTTGACATTATCATACAGAAATCTGATTCACAATGAGCCCAAGACTATGAAGAAATTGACTTCTTACTAGAATTTAATGCTTTAGATTTTTTAGAAAGATTGGATGGGGAAACTTTTATGTATTTTTGTAGTATATGCCATACAACCTTTTGAACCTTTATATATTAAAAACAAAAAATGGTAAATAATGTATTTTATGAAGCTTGATGGACAATTAAAATAGATGGAAAGGTATATAAATTAATCTTAGAAATGTACTTCTCATCAGTCAATTCTTCTTAAAGTCTAGAGGATTAGCAGAGGTTATTTCCCATCAGGACTATCAAGCTGAGATCTAATCAGACAATACCTATGTAGGTGTTCTTCTACCTGGCCTGGCACAAAGGAGGGCTTACTAAATACTTGTTAATGTTGTTGATTATACAAAATTATTACATCAAGGGATTATTGTCCCTCTTTTCGTTATCATTTTTTTGGTGCGTCACTTCAGAACCTTCTATTATCATTAAAGTATTGATAAAAGCAGATAAATAGAAGACTAAAGGACTTAATTCAAAGTTATTCAATTGGGATTCTGAACACTGGTGTCTAATAGCTAGATCTCATCATCATATTTGTCAGATTGCATGGAGGTTACACAGTTTGGCACAAGAGAGATGGTGAAATTATTGAGATACCTGGCACTCTAAGCAAAAATTTCAGTAGAAACTCATTTAATTCTAGATTGCAGAATAATAGATTGTTGAGAAGGTTTATCTTAAATGTTTATAGTATGTATAGTGTTCCTCCCTATAAGAGGAATCTCTGGTACACATGGAAGAGGCAACAATATGATAAAAATAAATCACTTGATATACCAACAACACTCTTGCATATGCCTAGAAAGGGCATGCCTGGAAAGATATCCCTTCTCCACTCCAACGGTTGACTTTCTTGCTACCTTTAAATCCCAACTAAAATCTCACCTTTCCTAGCCCCAATTAATTCTAGAAACTTTCCTCTTTATGTAGCTTGCTTTTGTATGTTCATTTGCATGTTATCTCTCCCATTAGACTTACCTTTGAGGGCAAGGCTTGGTTTTTGCTCTTTTTGTATCCCAGCACTTAACACAGTGCCCAGAACATAGTAGGCACTGAATAAATATTGATTGGTTGATATATAAGGCCTGTTTGTTCTCCGACTCCCTCCCTTTAATTTTTCTGCTAATAACTGGTAGCAGGTAGTGTAATCTCAGTTGTTAGAATCAAAAGTAGGTGAAGCTTTAGTGACAGTGGATAACTAAAACTGCAAATTCTGCCAAGGATAGTCAGGAGGCTTTCAAGAGGAAGTGCTGTTTGGGATGTTACAGACATGTAAAGAGAACATTTAGCTACACAGAAAGGAAGTGAAGTTACTAGAACTGACAGTCACAATGTAAGAAATAATTTAATTAATCTCAGGCAAATTATTCTCAAAGTCTACTCAAAGTGCTGTCACACCAGTATCTGACTGGTAAACCCAAAGGTATGAACACAAGACCATTAGCTGTTCTTGATAACTTTGCTAAAGTATGCAGGGAGGTGAAGAGTAGATGACAGTCCAAAGAGAAGGTTGGTGTTGATGGCTCCTTATTGGGACTGATTTTCGAAAAGCTTACAAAAGAAATACTTCAGTATGGTGAAATTTGACCAGGGACAGCACAGGTGCTTGAAATTCCTTGGAAATTATGTCAAATGCCAACAACAGAGCAACTTCTGTCTAGAGCTACATTTTGGGAGGAAGGAACAAAAGTAACAACATGGTTTCTTTTCTAAATTGAAATCAGGTTTGTGGTAAGACTACAAGATTTTAGTAGATAAAAGAAAAGAATTGATAGCATAAAGTGACTCTATTTGACATAGAAGTATCCCTTAAGATTTCTCCACCAAAGAAGATGAGAAATTAATTTTTAAAAACTGAGTTAGGAAGAAGCCTAAATTCATGGACACAAGTTAGGGATATTGTTTTTGGAACAATTATGTTTATGTAGTGAGTCAGAAGGTAGACTAGTGGTTATGAGTGTGAGTTAGTGTAGGAAACTAGACTTTAGCCAGTAGAGATAATTAGCTGTGGCTTAGGGTGGTGAGGAAGGAGAGAACCTTTTACCGTTACTATTTTCGGTGATGCTTGGGGTAGTCTGCCACTAGGAAGTGGTTTTTGGTGTCAGGGTGAAACACCACATCTCAGTGGCATGGGAAAACTTTGAATGCTACAGTGCCCAGCCTCATGAGTGTTAAATTTCAACTCCTCTTTGCAATAAATTAGTCTTTGTTATTCAAGACTTAATAAGATTTTCTTTAAACCTTATTAGAAGATAATTCAATTTAGCTTTTCATCTTTTAATATAAACTTGAGTACTCATAATATAAGTGGTGTTATATATACCATCACCTTGCATCCAAATCTTTTATGGTATTTTTTCAAGTGTTTACACACGTGTTCTCATTTTATCTTAAAAACAATTCTCAACTGGGTGGGGCAGGCATTCACCTTTAACAGAGGTGGAAAATATGGCCAAGTGATTATCACATGAATATTAAACTATCTAGGGAAGTGTCAGCATGGAGTAGTAATAGTTGGAGAACTAAATAAAATTTGATATGTCACATGATAATGGCCCAGATTACATATTTGCCCTATACAGTGCTATTACCCTTTATCTTCCTCATGAAGGAATCAGGAAGATAAACAATTCTGTAAAGAACTGGAATGTCTCAAAAGGAAAATATTGAAGTTTTACTGTTAACTGGCTTGAAATACAAAACAAATACTGTTGTTTTTCTTGAATTTCTAGCTTTCTAAATGTTAATAATTTGCTATGTTTGAGAGAAATAAATAGAAGTTTAAAACTAAAAGCCTGCTAAGTAGTCTTAGTAGAAAGAGAAGCAGAAGGACTTTGGCATCCACTACTTGAAAGCAATTGTCTTTTAAGAAGGGAAGAATCAAGAAAACATAAGAGATGATTGACACTAACGAGGCTGTTTTTAAAAACAAAGGATATTTAGAAGGTTCTTTGAGAAAACATTCCTTAAAGTTATGATTTATTTCAGATTTGAAACTTAAGCATAATTTGACCAGGCTAATCATGCATAGCTTCTTCTGCTTATGTATTCAGGAAAGTTCATTTTATATATTTCTCTTGCTGTGTTTCAGTTTTTTTAGGAGCTTTCTTTCCAGATTGCTCCCTAGGGAAGAAGGAACAAAAATATCTAAACTTTAAACTACAGAAATACTCATTCTTAATTCTTTAGAAATAACATATTCAGGGTATTTTTCTCATGTATTTGCTTGTTTTAATCAATACAAAGAGAAACTCTAAACTGATGTCATCAAATATACTTTATCCATATTAATCAGAGACCTGTGACCAGGGAAAAGTCTACAGAAAAACATTAGTTTCATATCCTTCTCTGTCTATATTTTCTTCTGTTCTTTCCAGGCATTCCTTGCTCTCAGAAGAAACTCAGATAAGCAAATTCCAAAATTTTGGAAGATTAGTTGGTATATAGATGTTGCCTGTCTTAATACTTTCTTCTCAGATTGCAGGAATATTTGCAGATTAGCCAATAAAAATGCATTTCTGATTGGGTAGTACACATTGAAGTTATGATTTTGATTAAAATCTCTCTTACCATAACCTACTTTCTTGCTTCCTATAATTTTTTTGCAGTACCTTTTGAAACAAGCACCAAAGCTGCAACAGTTACACCTATTGATGTCACACAGAGAGATGAACATAAAAAGGATGATTCTGCAACAGGGCCTTTGAGCATTTTTCCAATGAAGTTACATTCCAACGCAACAGAGGCATCAATCGAAAGAAATACCAGTAGTTTCTCTGCTCCTGATGCCCCTATCATCCTGAGCCCCCCACAGACCCACAAACCAGATGCTTACAACCTGATCTGGAGATCAGGTAAAGATGGTGGACTACCCATCAATGCCTACTTTGTGAAATATCGAAAGGTAATGGTTTGCTTATCATTTCTCAAATGTTTTTGTCTTTATCTTGCCACCTTTCAGAATAATTTATAGAACACAGATATGTTCTCCTTGGCACTAGTTTAAGAAAAAGAAGCAAGATCTAGCTAAGGAACATGCTTAAGTGATGAAATGGTAGGAAAATTGAAGACAAGGGAGTGCCAATTAACATTAGAACTGAAAGCTACTAAGTGGGAGTCATCGGCCAACAAATATTCCTTAAGTGTCTGCTGTGTACTAGGTGCAGTGCTAAGCACTTGGGATGGACTTACTTGATAGATATATCCTGGACATAAATACAGTGCATATGGAATGTGTATAAAGGAAATACAAGAACATTTTGAGAGAAAGGCACTAGCACCTGGAAGGATCAGTGGAGTGTAGTACGTGAGCCTTGAAGTCTTGAAGGAAGCCAGGGATTCCAGGAGGTAGAGTTGAGGAAAGAGAATGTTCCAGTAATGGGGAGGAAAGACATGGAGGCAGGACATCAGTGATGTGTAAAGAATTATAGGAAAGTCAGTATGGCTGGACCATGTATTGTTTGGAAGGGAGAGTAATGTACAAGATGTACATTAAGAATGGAAAGGTAAGAAAGAACTGGCCAGTTTCTGAAGAGCTTTTAAATTCCAAATAGAGGTGTTTGTATTTGGTCCTGGAGGTAATAGAAAGCTTTATTTGGAGTTTACCGAGTAGGCATGTGAAATGGTTAAATCTGTCCTTTAGGAAAATCCCTTTGTGAGTTGAGTGAAGCATGGATTGGAGTAGAGATAGACTTAAGGGAGATTGTGAGCCTGGGAGGATGGTGGTAATAGAGAAGTTTGGAAGAAGGGTGGATTGGAGAAGGGGAAAGGAGATAAGAGTTCTGCTTTGGACAGAATGAGTTTGAGGTAGTTGCAGGAGATCCAGTTCAAAATTCCCAATACGTCATTGGGAACTAGAGCTTAGGGGAAGTAGTAAGGTTGGATCTATAAATCTGGAAGTCATCTGCTAATGATGGATGATAATTGAATCCCTGGGAACTGATGAAATTACCAAGTGAGAGATTGTAGAAAGGAAAGCAGGAAACTAGAGTCTTGAAGAGCACTCAGTGGTTGTGATATAGATGATGATCTGGCAAAGGAGACTGGAGAATTTGATGGACTCTTTGCCCTTTTCAATTGGATTTTGGTAATGTTTTCATCTTAGGGTCATGCATTAGAATGAAATGAAATTTTCTTTGTTTTGAGGGATATGCAAGTTCCCTGACAAACAAGTGATATTGGGGGGAAAAAATAAATCCATTTTTTTTGAGTTAAATATTTGAGTTATATCTCCTGATTAGTCACTGGAGTAATCTATAGTTAACTAGTACTTTTTGAAGCACTTTGTAAATTTTAAAGTGCTATAGAAGGTGAAGTATTGTTATTCATAGTACTGCTAATAAAAATAATAATAATAATAATAGCATGCTTAACTGGTTTTACTCATATCTGAAAGCCTTGATCTCTGCTTCTAATTTGAGTAAGTGTAATAATTATGGAAAAAATAGTTAATTCAATTGGTAGAAACTTTCATCACAGATCTCCTTGTGGTTAATTATAATTCAATAGAGTATTAAACTTACTGCATCTCCTTTTTCACTTACCCTTTCTACATAGTATGAAGTAGAGTTTTGTCTCCCTCTCTGCAGATGCTTTACCAACTGGTTGAAGTCCAGTTCTGATCTCACGTGCTTAGTACTGACTGAAATGAGAAGGAAGATGATGATCCTTCTCTTCTGAACTTCTCCTTCCTTCTCTCCACCATCCTCATTCCTCTTACCTGGATACTGTTTTCACTTTTGATTTTCCTCTTATATAGCTCGATGATGGAGTTGGTTTAGTAGGAAACTGGCACACAGTTAGAGTTCCTGGAAGTGAGAATGAGCTCCACCTAACAGAACTGGAACCATCCAGTCTTTATGAAGTCTTGATGGTAGCAAGAAGTGCAGCAGGTGAAGGACAACCTGCCATGCTTACCTTCCGAACTAGCAAAGGTAATAGCGTTGCTCTTTGCTATTAGAAGAATGGAATAACTGAATGTTATTTTATTAACAATTAGCTAAAACTGTGTAGCATGATACTTATATGGGAGGTCCCTATCATGGGATAATTTTCCCTCCCATATGAAAATTTTAAATTATTCTAGTATAGCAGTGTGATAGGGAGGTGGTTTTTGAGGAAACATAGTTGTTAATGTATGTATACATATATGTATATTAGAACATATCAGAACTTTGTAGTGAATTTCAGCAAGTAATCCCTAGTAATTAATTTTGGATTTTGACCTATATACTATTGAGTACCAATAAACTTTTCATTTGCATTTTCGTTGCATTTTTTCTAATTTTGAAATTTTGGCATTTTCTTCAGGAGGCTATATCAGAGGCTGTTTGATAACACATTTTGATTTCTAGAGTTAAAAGACTTATTCTACGAAAACAGAACTGAATTAGTATTGAGACTTAATTAGTCACGAGCTCTCATTGGAATGCATCACTCTGTGACTTCATCATTGCATATTATTTCTTTCCAACTATAAAATAAGGTTATTTTGTAGATTAATGATCATAAAATCAGAGATTGAGAGTTGAAAGGAATCTTAGAGTCCATCTAATTCAACTCCTCATTTTGCAGGTAAGGAAACTAAGTTCCAGAGGAGTTAAATAACTTGCCCAAGATTACATAAGTAATAGGTGGTAGAAAGCATGTTAAATTTCTTTTGTTATTACTAAAGAACTTCAATTATGTTATTACTAAAGAACTTCAAAAACAAATACGTATACTGTGTATGTCAAAATCAAATTCCATGAGTTAAAAATTAAAATTGGTTAAAACTATACATTTAGTAAAAGATAAAATTTTGTATACCCATAATTCAATTGGAATTTTCCACAATTTTTTTCTTTGAACTAATAATCTTTTTCATAAACTTGATAGAGAGAACACCTTCATCAAAAAATACACAGGCCTCCTCTCCACCAGTGGGCATTCCTAAGCATCCTGTTGTTTCAGAGGGGACCAGCAACAACTTTGGAGTGGTGCTTACAGATCCCTCCAGACATAGTGGAGGTAAAAATTAGTTTTTTAAAATATTTCTATTCATTCACTTTATATCATCAGATAAAGTGAGTTATCTTATTAACTGATTTCTATCAACATAATCTTTTGTTTGTTTCATAATGTTTAAGTTGTACTATATTATCACTTTCTGTCTTCCAAGTCCTGTTTTTTCCATTGGGTTATTATTACATTGTTGTATGCAATTGTTGGTAACCCTTTGTCTTATGTAGTGTTCAAGTGAATTCATATAAAAATCTCAAAAATTATCCAATTTTCAAAGCTCATAGAAACCGATTTTATGGCTATTATTTGGAGAAGAGAAAAAAATTTGGAAATTGGTCATTTGCATGCAGTTCATACAGTAAACGGTTATCTTAATGTCTCCTTTCTTTTCTTTTCAGAGATGTGTTCTTAATTGTTGTCTTTGGAACATTTTCATTGTCACGATAGAATTTAGCATTTGCCTTCAAGATGTCACATGTTTGAGACTATTCTTGTTGAAAAATTAAGTGAATGCTCCATCTAGTCTTGTGGTTTTAGCAGTCTTTGACACCAAGATTCAGTCAGGTTACTTCTTGCAATTTAATTTTGATGCTCACTGGCCCCACAGTTGGAATGTAATTTGGGTTTGTTGTGTTGCCTCTTATGTCATGATTCCTGGGAGAGGCATTTACCTATGCAAGTTTGCAAATCTTTCATCTTTATTCTTTCTCATGTTCTGTGAATTGATTGTACAATGTGTAACCCTTCAGAATTTTGAAGCTGCCCTCTAAAATTTAACTGCTTCTCTAATAACAAATTTCTCTTTGTTAATTTGCTATTACTTTTGGCACAATAACCTTCTGAAAGGCTCAACTGTCTGAAAAACTTTACTATATGTCTATACTTTAGAAGAATTCCCCATATTTAAAGCTATTATCTGATTATTCCCTATCTTATTTTTTCAAATGTCTTTAGGTCTCTTTGGGCATGGTATTGTTAGAATGTATTTTTGCGTTGTATTTTCTTTAATAGTTGGCGTATCTGTTTAGTGTTCCTAGATAGGCTTTAGTCATATATTGTTAATATAATGAAGGTCAGATGTTCACTATAAAATATCAGATTTACTAACAGAGTTTTTTTTATTCATTTTCTGTTCCCATTGCTTTCTTATTTGAAGTGAGTCCAGTAAGTATGATGAAATTTGTCTGCGTGATTTTGTTCTTTTTTCATACTTTAAGCAATTTACATAGTAAGTGGTACTCTACAAGTATTTATATGTTCAGGTGGAATGACTCTGAAGAAAATGTTAACGTATATCATTTTGTGGTTTTTATCAATCCATGTGTTTTCTTAGATTATCATCTCTGTATATTTGTAGGGTGCTCTGTTAAGTCAGCAAATTTGTCTTCACAGCACTACAGTGGTAGGTGCTCTAACAGATTCACTGTATATGTTTTTCAGAAAAGGGAAATAATATATTTAACAACTTATATTCTAACTTACCAACCATTTGACATTAGGAAATAAGTAGAAATAGTTGAATTTTAGTCATTTTTGTCCATAAACCCAAAATAACATGGACATAGTGATTATACCCTATCAATTTTCCATTTATCAGAGATTACTTAATCTAGTTTATAAACAATTCATGACCTGTAGTTCTTCTATTGTTTCTTGCCTTTTAAGCATCTAATTTCTTATTAGTAGCTTAAGAAGACGTCAGGAAAGGAAAGCAAGGCGAAACTTGTCAATTTTACCGTTGAATGACAAACTGTGATAAAAGATTTGATGAGATTAGAGGTTCAAATTATTGAATAAAATGAGGTTTCTGGTTTATTTACACTATATAGACCACCTTGGTTCCTATTACTGCGATTGTTCAAAAGTTGTTTGTGTATTTTCTTTTCTAGTTCCAGAAGCACCAGATCGACCTACTATCTCTACTGCCTCAGAGACTTCTGTGTATGTCACTTGGATTCCTCGGGCAAATGGAGGTTCTCCCATCACTGCCTTCAAGGTTGAGTATAAAAGGATGAAGAACACTGATTGGCTAGTGGCAGCTGAAGATATCCCTCCTTCCAAACTTTCTGTGGAAGTGCGTAGCTTGGAACCAGGTATTTTTACCCAGATATCTCTGTTTCACATCAGTCTTTTATATCATTTTGGATTTGCGATGCATAGTTTTAACAGAAAAGAAAAGAATTTTCTTAAGACTAAAATTGCCTGGTCCTGATGATGGCACACACACTCTGTTAATTCCAGTTAATGTTCGGTCCCGTGGAAACTTATAAGCTTTTTTTTAAAGCACATTTGTTCTTTTTTTAAGGCTCACTTTAGAGCGTTATCTACATGTCCTGAAGCTGTCTAAAAGAAATCAGGCAAACCTAGAGTAAGGAAGACAGTAGCCTAAGGAAACTTTTTTTTAATGTTTAATGATAAATCATACTTTGTCTTCTGTTATCTGCTCATGACTTTCTAAGTTATGTATTCTTCCAAAAGGCTCCACATACAAATTTAGAGTAATTGCTATCAACCATTATGGTGAGAGTTTTCGGAGCTCTGCATCTCGCCCTTATCAAGTAGCTGGATTTCCCAACCGCTTTTCCAACCGTCCAGTTGCTGGACCTCACATCACATATACAGAAGCTGTCAGTGATACTCAGATTATGTTGAAATGGACGGTGAGTAGCAGCATCTTCTCTTTAGCAAATTTTCCATTCTGGTTGTAGTTGTAATCAGATAGCCTTGTGATAACTCTATTGTGGATAATGAGGCCTTTGAATTTTTTACTGAGGGAAAACTGAAACAGCACTTTTAAGCAGCTTTTAAAAATCACATAGTACAACTGTAGCAGTACGAAAAATGAAATGACTCTCTCTTTGGCTCTCTTCCAAGTGCTCTGTTCATTACCATTTCATGGCTTAATAATTTGGAAGCAGATGTACGTTTATGCTGTTGAACTTAGCAGAGTGAATTGTTTTATTTTGCTTGTTCTTTCAACCCTGCAGTAGGCTCTGCATTCTAAACAGACTTTTTTCCCCCTTTAAAGTACAAGCTTGATGATAGGAAGATAAAGTCAGAAAGACATCACAATGAGTGAAAATGAAATTCCGTAAGTATGAAACTTCTGTTTCATCTGTGATGAGTCTTTCTTTCTGTTTTTCAGTACATTCCTTCAAGCAACAATAACACACCTATCCAAGGATTCTATATCTATTACCGACCAACAGATAGTGATAATGACAGTGATTACAAGAGGGATGTTGTAGAAGGTAAGTCCTTTTAAGTCAGTGTTCTTTAGGCTAGAGGATCAAGAAGGAATTCTCAGGGGATCGTGGAGATGGGAGATGTAGAACTGAGAAATATGAAAGCAGTTTTTTTCCCTGTGACTAAGTTAAACTCAGTCTGTTAAAATGTTCCTAAGAGAGAAAGAAGTACAGATGATTGGCTGCCATCTAAGGGTGCTCTAGCCTGGCTTTAAAGTAGAGTAACTTTCTGTTCACAACTTACTAGTTTATTTTTGAATATTAGAGGTTATTATTTCTCATTAAGATATGCTGGCACTTCAAAAGTGGAATTTAAATCCTACTAATGAAACAGGTGCAAAAGCATAAACTTGTTACTATTAAATCCCTAAAGGTCTTCTATTAACTCATGATGTGTAGTGGTACAAAGGAGGTCAACGGAGGAATGTTGCTTTACGTAAGACAGCAAGCAGCAAATAGGACATTAGCTGGCATCTCTTTCTAGACAGTATCTTTCCATTGTACCCCATCAAAAACCTACCCATTGTATGTTGTTGATCCTTTATTTTTCTGTCCCTGCTCTCTACTTAGAATCGACGAGATCAATGAGAAATATTTCTTAAATGAACAAAAATAAACGTTTTGATCTCTTTTTTTTCAACAGTGGAAAATCTAGCCATCTTTAGTGAGATGGTGACCAAGTCATTGTCATGTAATTTATTGCAGAGAATTGAAACCTTCAAATTTAACTGGGATAAATATTAATTAAGTCTTTACATTTAGACTTGAAAAAAGAATAGAGGAGACTTCATTGATAAATTCATATTAAAAAATCCTGGCATGAGTGGTCTTGGTTAATCCTAAATTCAGTTTAAACTGAGAGTATGATGTACCTGCTCAAAACAGCAAAACACTGATACTATCTTAGACTGCATTAATAGCTATAGAGTTTCTGTATTGAGAGAGGTGTGATAGCCCTTTCTTCACTGGTCTTATATCTGGAGTGTGCATTCGGTCCTAGGTGCCAGATTTATGAGAGCTATTAAAAAAAATGACAGTATTAGAATGTTAGAAATGAACTAGACCTCAGCGACCGTATGGGTGCTCACTGACTTGCCCAAAGTCATACACATCACTGGTAAGTGCCAGGGCACTCAGAGAGGGGCCTTGATGGCACAGATTGTGGATGTCATATGAGGAAGAGGTCAAGAAACTAGGAGAGCAGCCTGGAAAAGATTGACTAGAAAATGTAATAGTTCTCTTTGGATATTTGAAGGCTCTTGCAGAAAAACAAGTATGTGTTTCAGAGGACAGAACAAGTAATTTAGAGAGTTTTCAGCTCAAAATAAAAGAAGAACTTTGTAACATTTAGAAATGATTAGCAATGGGAAATGAATTATCTTTTCCCCCCAATTACATATTAAAAGAATGTTTAACATTTATTTTTCAGAATTTTGAGTTCCAAATTCTTTCTCTTCCTCCCTCCTCATTGAAAAGGCAAGCAGTTTTATATATAGGTTATATATGTGCAGTCATGCAAAACATATTTCCATCTTAGTCGTGTTGTGAAAGAAAGTACAAACAAAAAAACCATAGGAAAATAAAGTAAAATATGTTATGCTTTGATCTACATTCAGACTTCATCTGTCTCTGGAGGTGGATAGTATTTTTCATCATAAGTCCTTTGGAATTGTCTTGAATTGTATTGCTGAGAATAGTTGTTATTCACAGTTGATCATTGTATAATATTGCTGTTACTGTGTACAATGATCTCCTGGTTCTGCTCACTTCACTTTGCATCAGTTCATGTAAGTCTTTCCAAGTTTTTCCTGAAAATATCCTGCTCATTATTTTTTGTATCATAATTTGTTCAGCCAGGGAATGGATTGTGTTGCAGAGGAGTAAGCTTTCTGTAACTGGCAATGTTCTTTTTTATGGATGTACATCTGTCAGGGAAATTTTAGAAGATATTCTAGCATTGGGAAGATAGGCTAGTCTGACCTCTGAAGTTCCTCCTGATGACTTCTCTGGTATGTTAACTGTTCTAACAGATGGGTTTTTCCTGATTTTCCTGAAGAATGATTTTTTGACATCAAACCACTCTACTTTTGCTTACCAAAACAAAACAAAAGAAACCCCCCTCCCCCACGTATCTAGATCTCAAGAGCTGTCAGCTACTTACTTTTTCTCCATTTAAGTAGGATGTATCAACTCTGGATATTTTAACAATCATTTCAGTTTTTATCAGGCAAATTAATTCTCTTTCATTCAAATAAACTAGTTAATCCTTTTTTTCTGAGCTCTGAATATAGTGAATTAGTTCACCCTCTTGAATCTGAAATACCATAGAAGTTGTTTTCCTAAAGTCTGTTTTAAATAAAAGGAAACTAAGAAGTTTCTAGTGCTGAAAAAATACTTTTGCTATTGACTGAAAAAATACTTATGCTCAGTTCTAACTAGGACTTTGAATTTTTGCAATCTTCCAAATCATGAGTGTTGTCTGTAAATGTGTTATTTTTGCCTTATGGTACACAGAAATTGTTTATAAATGAAAGCCACTGAACAGTTAGATGTTTAAGTGAGCTCAAATGTGCTGGGAAATTTTTGCTTATTTCTGATTTTCAAGTTTATGCATTTGGGATTCCTTTTGTGGCATTTGGAAAACATTAGAGTCTTCTTAGTGTTCTCAAGACTGGGAACTAAAGTGCCCCCTTCCTCTTAGGTGAAGCTTTCTTTGACATTAAACTTTAAGTCACTAATATCCTTTTAATCTAAAATTGTTCAGACATTTGGAGAAAATTTAAAACTCATTTGATTTTTAAAGCATACTGTAGGAGAACAATGAAATTCATTAAACTATCCTCTTCCTGGTTTAGCTACATTTAAAACTGAAGCTGCTTTCTAGGGTACTGAGGCATTTAAAAAAATTTTTGATGGGGGACACAGATGTTTATTTTTATTGTTCCTGATTCATTCAAGTACTAAATAAACGCATTAATCATTCTGAACCATGTGCTTAGTTCTTTACTCTTGCAAATCCTTAACTTTTATCAGTTATTCCTAACAATCAAGTTTTTTTTCACAAATGATGTGCTTTTTGGAATTAAACCAGTTAATGCATTTATTTGTTTTGCAATTATCTAATATTAAAGAAAAAATCTGTCTCATGCTTATATGCTGTAGAATTTCAGTTACTAGAGGATTCATAATGGCAATTGAATATTAACCTAACATCAAGTATAGTGAATGGCTTAAAATTCTTTTTCTAGATAATTCTATGTAGGAAGCACAGTGCTGTACTAATTCTATTTCCACTAGTGGTGTGAAATAGAAACCTCAAACCTGGTGTGATAATTACTCAGAAGAATGTTTATGGGGAGGTGGGAGCAGGGCCAGGGTCAGAGACTCTAGAGGGCAGAGAAGAGATGAGGAGGGCTTTGGAAAAATGTTGGCTTTTAGGAATAGGCCAGTTTCCAGCTTCAACCAGTATTTAAGTAAATATTCTTTTGAGCCCTCTTACCATTTACAAATGGGGCATAGAATTATTTTTGAATGAACCTTTCAGCCTCTTAATTCTAAAACAAGCAGATCATAATCCTTTTAAAATGTGAATCTCTATATGTGGAGAGTTTTGTGTGGTGATCTGGTAAGGGAAGTTGTTTCCATTTTGAAATTTTGTCTCTGTTGAATTAAAAAGCATCCTGGACACTATAAGCTGAGTAACGAGAGAGGAAGAGAGAGAGAGAGAGAGAGAGAGAGAGAGAGAGAGAGAGAGAGAGAGAGAGAAAGAGAGAGAGTGTATGTGTGTGTGTGTGTGTGTGTGTGTGTGTGTGTGAGAGAGAGAGAGAGAGAGAGAGAGAGAGAATGCACACATGAGTGTACTCACCCTTTAATTAATCCTTAAATCAGTAGGTGGTATAGTTGAGTTTCTAGGAAACAGTTGGAAGAGGCATTTTCTGAGAGGGATTAAAAGTACTCAAACAGTTAATTAAACCCACCAAGAAGGGTCTCTATTTATTAAAATTTGTCACAAGTCCATGAAAGCAAAGATGGAGGGTGAGTTATACTGAAGTGCTCAGTTTAAGAGAGTTTCTAAATGAAGAGTTGGCTGTGAGCCAGTGATAACAAAATCATTCTATTAGCTATGCTTATTTGGTTTAGAGTCTCTGACTCAAGAGACTGAAGAGAAACTGGGGTGGGGGGAGCCTATCCCCTTAGTGGGATAATTTATTTGAGCATTATCATTCAGGAGATTGTATTAATTAAATACCTGGTTGTAGCTCATCTTATATGCCTGTAACTAATTGAAGATTTGAGAATTTAGTAAGATATCTTTGCCTGCTCTGTGTAAGTTGTCATTTAATGTAAAGAAGACTGATCTCATTTATTTATATGCTTCCTGGTAGGGAGACAGACTAGTACCTTTTTTGTATGATTTAAGACTGAAAAAAGAATTCAGAAAAATTAAGTATTTACATGGCCCTAAGACTATCCTATAAGCATTTTAAAAAGTTATGCTAATATTTTCTGTGACAAAACTACAAAGCTGGCTTTTCTACACACTGAGTTCCAAATCTAGGGTCTCCACACCTCTAATTTGCTTTAAAAAAAGTTAGAAATATTGTTAACTCATTTCTCTGAGATAGCAAGAAAATTATAAAAATCATTTATTAAATTCCTATCTTGTGTGCCCAAATAGATTGTGTTAAATTGGTGTGGTTCCCAAGAGATTTTGAATAATAAGTGATAATTTTATCACACCAACAGGATGGACACAGCAGTTCTCAAAAACCATACAGTATTGGGAGAGGGCATGTGATCTTTTTCAATGGAGAGAATACCCACACAGACAAAAGCATAGATTTCAGAAATATTGGGATAAGAAAATATGTATTTCCTTTATATCATATGTACTTTGCAGGGTAGAACTAGGACTATTGAGAGGAAGTTAACATGAAAGTGTTAGGAAAAATTTCCTAACAATTAGAACTGTCAGGGAATGGAATGGGCTTCATCAGGTGGTGGTCAGGTACCCCTCATTGGAGGACTTTAAGCAGAGGTTGGTAATGTTGTAGATAAGATCCATTATGTGGGTAAGAGTTGTTGTAGCCTCTGACGTTCCTTCCTGTGATTGTGTGCAAAGCTGATTTTTAAAAAAATATTATTCCCTCCCAGGTTCAAAACAGTGGCATATGATTGGTCACCTGCAGCCAGAAACATCTTATGACATTAAAATGCAATGCTTTAATGAAGGGGGAGAAAGTGAATACAGCAACGTGATGATCTGTGAAACCAAAGGTGGGTAAGGTGGGGAGGGGTGAGTGTGGGGGGGTAGTGCTCTTCTCTGAGGCAGTTAAACTTCCCACTAACCCATGACCTTCTGGTAGCAAAATGTGGCAAGAAAAGCATTGGTTTGGGGATTGGAGTCCTGCCTTTGATGTTTACTTTGTGGTCCTGTACATGTCACTTCATTATGCCTGTTTCTTCATCTATAAAATGAAGATAATAATATGTGACCTGCCTTATAGGGTTGCTATAAAGAAAGTACTTCAAATTGCTCTTAAGTTCAGGTTGTTAGAAGGACCCATTAGTGTCACCTTGGTCTTTTCAGCTCTGCTTGTGCATAGAAATTTAGTGCCACATAGCATCATCTTCAAAAACAAAGGATAATAATGCACAAATACATTGAACCCAGGGTAAAAATAAGTGCATACACAGCTTTTGAGATCTGTATTTAGGTGCTCAGTATATATCAAGTTCTTGCTGAATGTAGAGCACTATATTAGTCATTAAGGGAGTGCAGAGAGAAATGCCTTCCTCAGGAAACTTGCAGTTTCCATTACAGAAACAAAAGATGATGATGGCATAAGAATAGTGATGGTGTAATATGTCAGCAAGTATAAAATACACAGTAACATCTCATTTGTCTAGAATACGGAGATTGATTTAACTGCCTTCTGATCATTGGCATCACCCCTTTAAAACACTCTAACTTTTCTAAATTTAGCTTTAAATGAAAATACTTTTTTCTCTCAAAAGTTTTCTTTAATGATTTATGAAGATGTAGATATTTCTAGAATATTATGCTCTTCCTTGCCCTCCTAAGCTTAGAAAACAACTTAACCTTTTCTGCTTGTTTGATGCCTTCGTTATGGATAACCCAGTATCCCACCACTATAATACAATCGTGCTCCACCAGTGGTTGCTGCAGTTTTGTGTGGAGGGAGCCAGCTTGGAGTCAGAGATCTGGAGTCCAGCCCAGCCTCTGACACCTGATGAGCTTTGTGACCTCAGACGAGTCGCTGGGCGTCTTACAATGGGGTTTCCTTTCAGGGACGCACTGCATTAGATGGCCTCTGGTAACTCTTAAATTCTGTGGTGTTCTCAGTCTCCTCATCTGCGAGCTGAGGATAAGAGTGCTTATCTTCATCTAAGCGCAGTTGTGAGGGTCAAGTTATATGTGAAGGGTTTTGCAAACCTTAAAGCACTACGTGAGTGTTTATTACTGGTGTCGAAATTGTTGCCTTAAAATGTTTTCTGCAGTAATGAGAGGTTAGCTGACTTGCTTGTGATTACATAGCCTTTATGTGTCAGAAGCAACACTTGAATTTAGGTTTATTTAGCCCACATTAAGGTGCCATTATTTTTTTTTTTTGAGATGTTCCATACCTTCCTGTTTCTCAACTGTGCTGCGCAAGTAGCTGAGGTAACTAGATAAGTGAGGCGTCAGTGCAGATCATATTGGATATATAAGTGCCTGATTTTGTGTCCTTGCATGTTATCTTGAATTTCACAAGGACTATTTGTGTTGTTTCCCATTCTCACCCTGTCAATGGTGTATGAAGAATATTTGATATTTATATTACTTTTTTTAAAAAACACCATTTAATTTGAACTTCAGATATCCCAGAACTTCAGAATAAATCTTTTCCTTCTTTGACTTTCTAGTTTGAAGCATTACCTTCATTGTATTTGAAAATTGCATTCTGATAAATTGATCATTCTGATCAATCTAAAAGTTATCTTTTAATATTAATGATATCATGGAAATACAAAATATACATTTTGGGCCATTTTCAGATTAGTCTAGGTCAAAAAGCAGTAAATTATTTTTTTCCTTAACAGAAGTTTAAAAACTTGATATATTTTACCCATTTGGGAGATTTTTTGTTTATTCAGTGATTAAACTGATATCCTGTACTTACAAAAGTTGGCCAAAATGGACTTATAATAGACCAGATATTTTTTCTGCTCTTTTGATTTTCTTTTATGTTTTATAAGCTGAAGGTGTTCAGGATTAAAGTTGCCTTGAGACTATGAAATATTTTAACTCTAAGCCTTGTCTATGACTCATTGATTGTCAGATCATCTCAATAACAAGAATAGACAGGCTTGCATCCCTGTACAAATCTTTTTTTCAATGAATAAACTATTTCATAGAGAAACTATTCACTCTGAGGCCATGCTTTCCATTGTTTTTCAATTAGTAAAACGGGTTCCTGGAGCCTCAGAATATCCTACCAAGGATTTCAGCACCCCTCCAAACTCTTTTGGAGGTGGAGGAAATGTTGGCTCAGCACTGGGTCCTGCCCGGAGCAGTGACATGCTGTATCTGATCGTAGGCTGTGTGCTTGGAGTTATGGTACTTATCCTCATGGTTTTCATTGCCATGTGCTTGTGGAAGAATCGACAGCAAAATACCATACAGAGTAAGTAATTCAAAAGTTACTTATCTTTCTTCCCAAAAAAAGATGGTCAGGAAAAATGTTGTTGGAATAAATACTGATTTATAACATTTTTACTATAGTATGTGTCATAGTAGAAAACATAAATGTTTAAAGCTATTCATTCAGAGTGGCTAATACTAATGATCTTACTGTTCTCACTTGCAAGCCAAGATAAGTAGGGCATTAAATTAAATTGCCCGGAAGAAATAAATGCTCTGATCAACAATACAAAACAAAGTCAAAAGTAACCTGGCCCCTGAACAAATAACTGATTTAGTGCTAAGAAATACTGGCACTTTTAGACCACTAGGGAGAAACAGTAAGGAAGCTACAACAGATCATCATCTTAGTATTACAGATTTCATTGGTTGACATTGTGGTACGAGGGAAGGTGCTAGAGAACTAAGTTACTGTTGCCTGGATTGTCCAGCATTTAAAATCAGCGCCATCACACTAAATTGTAGCCATAGTTATTCTTGAATGTAAGGCTTTAGGGGATAACTAACCTGGTTCAAGTGGTTTGCCATGAAAATATTATTGACTAATCGATTATGTACAAAATAGCTTTATAGGTACCATTGTGAAACTAGATTCAGATCCCTTTTTTTCACTTCCTCCTTTTCTTTTTCAAGCTTTTAACTAAACTGGGATGGCCAGGTCATATAGGAAATATCTTAATTTTGATTCCTTTGGCCTATTTAAAAAGGGAATGGAGGCCAGCAGGAATGTGGCCAGCAATGGTAGAAGTTGACACCAACCAACTTCCATTTGCAGTGAACCTTCCTTTTAATTTACAGCACAGAAAAATGTGACATTTGGCAGGGAACATTTAATTAATGGGATTTTTTCCCCCTGTCATAAATTGTAATACAGCAGTATCATTTAGGCATTTGAGTGTAGTCTGCTGCTTGAAATGTTGATAGGCTTTCTGACTAGATTGATAAGAGGATGTGTGGGTGTAGAAGGAGCACTGGTTTGTCTGGTGTGAGGATTTGCTGAACCTTTTTCAGGACTACTCGTACACCTTTGGTGTCCATCTGGCACTCAAATCTCACTTGTGGCTCCAAGAAGCTGTTGCATGTGAAATGGCCACATCCTGGTAAACCATCTTGGCAGAGGGGCTAAACCAGGTTGAAGGTAACTGATGGAGCACAAACGCATCAGTGAATTAGGGGTGGGGTGTCTTCCACAAGCAGTGGAACGGGTAATTGAGAACGGTTTGTTCCATAGCCATGAAGGCAGCAGAAGCAGGTACTGTGAAACACTTAGAGCTTGGTCAGATAGTAAAAGTGCTAAGATCATCCACTCTAACCCAGGCCATTGCCGGTCATCCTGACTTCTGTCTTGTCACTGGACTTCAGTGACTTTGGAAGAGAGGATGAGGCTAATGACTCTGTGCAACTCTGCCTCACTTAAATCTAATTCAAGAGCAAGTCAAGTCATCACCTTGTGATGTCAGTGGTCTGGTCCTCTTTGAAAATGAAAAATTAACAGCAACAGCAGGTTGGTATGAAGTAACATTTCCTTTATATACATACATACATACATACATATAATAGAGACACATACATATATGCCTATAAACACATGTATTTTGTTAAATATTCCCTAATCTTGTAAAAAAATTAACAATAATTTTAAAAATTTTTGAATTTTAAATTTTCTCCCTTTTGCCCCTCCCCCCATTCCTTTAGAAGGTAGACATTATATAAATTATACATGTGAAGTCAGAACATACTCCTTTTAAGACATAGTAATACTTCAACGAAGGTTTTATAATGGTATTAATGCCATTGAAAGGTTTCTCGGAAATCAAATAATAAGTCATGGGATATTCAAATGTCATTCTTTCCAGGAAATATCTGTCTGTCCATTTCTTGCTTCTGGTACACAGGTCACTAGAAATTAGAATTACCATCATTTTCTTTTTTAACTTATTTCTTTAACAAAGAAGAAAGGACAATTCTCTCATCTTGGATTTTTGGTCTTTTTTCTAAAGTAGTTACAGTATTCAAGGAGGTAAGTAAGTAGACTTAGGAAATGAATAGATGACTTCTCCTTGATATCTAATTTATAACTATAAAAGTGTTTTTTTCTTTGAAAAAATTTAATTTTCCAATTAACAAGTACTTATTTTCTCTCCCTCCCATGCACTTTCCCCTCCTAATTGAACAATAAAAAAGAAACAAAAAGAAAACTCTGATAACAAATATGCATAGTCAAGTGAAATTAATTTTCACATAGGCTGTGCTCAGAAACGTATGTCTCATTGTTTAATTTAAGTCCATCAGCTGTCTGGCCAGATGTTAGGTATCATGCTTCATTTTTAATTCTCTGGAACCATGGGTTATCATTGCATTGATCAGAATTCTCAAGGCTTTCAAAGCTTTTTTTTCATAATTTTGTCATATATAAATTATTTTCCTAGTTTTTCTGTCTTCACTCTGCATCAGTTTATGGAAACTCTGAAACAGCCCATTTGGTAATTTCTTATGATTCAGTAAATATTCCATTATAGTCATATACCAGTTTGTTCACTTATTTCCTAATAGGTGGACATCTCTTTAGTTTTCATTTTTTACTTCTATGAAAAGAGCTGCTTTTGGGGGGGGGGGTTCTTTTTCTCTTTATTTGTACCCATTGAGTGGGGAGGGTCAGTTCTTAGTATTGCAAGTTCAAAACATTTGTACGTTTTTGTGACTTTTTAGGAATTGTTCCAAACTTCTTTCCAGAATGGCTAGACTAATTCACAGTTCCATCAGCAAAGCATTAATGTGTCTGTCTTCCCACAGCCCCTCTAATTTTGTCATTTTCCTCCTGTCATCCTTGCCAAACTGATGGGTGTTAGATAGAACCTTGGAGTACTCTTAATTTGCATTTCTTTAATTATTAGTGATTTAGAAATTTTTTTTCCTATGTTTATATGGATAGTTTGGATTTCTTCCTTTGAAAATTCCTGTTGAAATATTTAACTATTTATTTATTGGGCGATTCTAAAAGAGCTTCGGAATGCTTATTTTAAAATCTATTCGCTAAAAATAAAAAGCATTTCTGCTGCATGCTAATTCATTACAAAACTGAAGTCTATGTGAATTTAAGCATCTTTTCTCAGGATTTCTTTGAGTAGTTCCATATTCCACAGTTTATGACTTTTTCTTTTGAACCTTTTATGTAATTCTTTCCATCCTGAAACTCAGAGCTGATTCAAGAGAATTCAGAGCTGTTTCCACAGTATATAATGGACATAATAAAAAGGGATGATTTTTTTCAGAGTTTTATCTCTCAAATAGTAGAACTTTGAAGCAATAGCTTATAGAGTACTATTTATTTTTAAGGTTTCCTTTGCATTCTTTTATTATGGGGAAATTAGATGCTAAGGAAATAATAGGTTAGTATTTGTATTCTAGATCAATCAGCAAATATGTATCATGTCTGTGTCTGTCTGTCATTGTGGAAAGTAAAAAGAATGAAACAGTCATTTCTCACACAGTTAACATTCCAGGGGGGAGGAAGCAAGTATATATGGAAATTTATACATCATAAATATAAAATTGATAAAAACAAATCCTGATTCGTTACTCAGTTTCATCAGTAAAACTTGCTTGATACCCCTCTTTCAGCATCTTACTTTTTTCCCCCCCTCACATTCCCTTAACAGAATATGACCCACCAGGATACCTCTATCAGGGCTCAGATATTAATGGACCAGTGATGGAATACACCACTTTGCCTGGCACAAGCCGAATCAGTGGCAGTGTCCATGGAAGCTTTATCAGCAATGGAAACCTCAGCAATGGCTGCCCACATCTCCACCATAAAATTCCCAATGGAGTCAATGGGATCATGAATGGGAATGTAAATGGAGGGCATTACCCTGGACACAAGTCCCTTACCAGAACTCACGTGGAATATGAGCATCCTCACCACTTAGTGAATGTAAGAGACTTTCCATTTATAAGAAAAAGCCTTCTATGGACATCAAGGTGCCAAGGTATAGATAAAGGGTCAGCATATCTCGCTTTTGGCCATGAAAGCACTGCATGTTCCCTTGAGTGGAATGTACCATTGGCATATCTTGATTCAGGGTAGTGATTGTTTTCTCCTTTATAATTCTAGTTTTAGTTTTAAATTGTTAGGTACATGTTATTATGAGTTCATTTATTTTGTGTTTGGCAACTAACATTTAATCTAGCGCAACTCTACAGATTAGATTTTGGAATTTATTCTTGATCCTCAACAAAAATGTTATTGGACACAGACCAGGCCAATAAATGTTTCGTCTATTTTTCTCTCAGTTTCCGTTTAACGTATATTAGCATATTACGCTCTTAAGTGGCATCCATCTGTAAGGAAAGAAACAGTTGTAAAGCTGCTTTCTTTTAGTGGTGTTTGATTTACTTTGGTATTAAAAATTTGGGTAAGATAATTTTTACATTCTTCGTGAATTCTGGCTAAGGGTTCTTCTCTATTAGAAAGTTAGATTTTTTACATTGCCTGTCATGAGTCCATATTTTCCATTTTGTCAGAAAATTTATGACCGTTACTTGAACTAAGCAGTCATATATTTGCCATATTGCTGTTTTAAGTGGAAGTAATATTGATGATTTTGTTATTATTTTGAGGAGATGCTAGGTTTCTTTTTCAAAGTTTAAATGTAACAAAAAATAAAATTCTGTTTCAATGAGGCTTTGCTTTAAGTTTTGAAATTATATATTTGCTTAAATATATATTTTAAAACCACACATATGTAACCTAGCCTTTGTGTGCTTTTAAAAAATACTTAATTTGCCTAAATATATCTCATTTCTGAAAGGGAATAGTGATTTCATTATTGCATGTGGAAACAGATGACTTATTTCCAGAATTACCAAATTTTTTGTCACTTTTTGTTCCTACTCAAAACCACTGAAAATTGCCCTAGAAAACTGAAGAAGACAGCATGAAAGTTTGAGTATCACATTCTGTTTCCATAAGGAAAAATGGGGCTATTGTTTGCTTTAATAGTTAAACCCAGGTAGTTTGGGGTTTTGGAATAATGCATTGCTATTTATGTTGTAGTTGCTGCATGCTTAGAAGTTTGTATCTTTGATTCAAACTCTACTTTTCTTGGAGATTTTTTTCCCAGCTTTGAACCTAATGTGGCCAAAATATATTTAGTATGCACTTTATATAAATAGTACCCTAATTCTACTTTTTTTTTATTTTGTAAATTCTTTTTCAGGTAGGAAAGAGCATTTACATATACACATACATATTACATACATAATGATGACTTATCAGTATAGTAATGTTTTAAAAGTTTAAGAGCTATAATAATGTAAATGCTTAATTTCATTTTATGACACTCATAAATTTGCATAGGCAATCTTAAAAGAACATAAGATTATTCTCTCCTACATTTTTAAAAAGTAATTTTTGCTTCTGGTTGATTTAGAGGCCCTGTACCTCTGAAAGAAATTCTGGGGCCTTCTATGACATTTCTGAGGCAAGTAGAAACGAAAAGAATTATGCATGAACTTTTCCCAGCCTTCAAGGCTTGATTTGGGTAAAGTGTAGTTCAGCCTCTTCCATTGTTTATCAGTGTCAGTTTGACTTTTTCTTCACAGAGCTCTAAGCTTGGTCTACCTCTTAGAAGCATTTCCCAGTCTTGCTATCATGAATGTCAAGTAAGCATTTCACAGTGAGGTATGTGTTAATCTGGTTGTTTTGCTTAATTGCCAGGCAGTTTCCGCCAAAAGCAACACCAGAATATCATACTCTCCTTCTAGTCATTGCTGGCGAGGCATCTACTCCATATGGAAAAATATAATGTGTCTTAAAACTCACTATAGTCAAGGGAACCAACCTAATCATAATAATTACAGGAAAATGAAGATAGGTTTTATCTTGTGACATCAGATGAACAGGCTTTACACCCTGTCTCTCCCAGCTGGTATCACATGAAATTCTTTGATGTGTGATTGAAAAGTAGAATTAGGGTACCATTTATATAAAGGGCATATTAAATATATTTTGACCACATTAGATTCAAAGCAGGGAAGAGATATGATCATATTCTACCCTGTACTTATTTACAAGTTCAAACTACTTGGGAAAATACTCTATTTAATTCTGTGAAGTACTATTTTGGTATCATGTAGAAGTATATGACTTTGTAAAATTTCAGCCATGAAGACAGCAAAGGTATCTAATTACCGACTGATATTCTTAAAATCTGTCTTAGAGTATACATCTATTTACCATAAATCTGTTTTGTAGATAGGGGTTATTTGAACTAATATCTTATCTTGTTTTTTTCATTTCTTCCTCTTCCCTTCCACTGTCTTTCTTACCAAGAGCGGTGGAATGTATACAGCAGTGCCCCAGGCTGACCCTTTGGAATGTGTTAACTGCCGAAATTGTAGAAACAACAACAGGTAAATGAGTGTGAATGTGCACACATAAATATGAAGATAGAGTCTAGAGTTTATTTTCCTTTGATGGTGGAGACTTTTGAGGAAATGTAATGGTCAAGTTCTGACCCATTTTATTTTTTTTTGCTTCCTTAAAATCTAAACTTCATATGCCTTGGCTTCTCCAGGAATAGTATGAGAATATTAATTGCTCTATTATCAATAAGCTGTTGAAATCTTTAGGTTAAAAATGGTATTTGAATGAAAAGTATTATTATCTTGTTTCATCTAATACTGTCTGTTTTTCTGTCTCACATGTTTTGTGATAATAACTGGATGTTTGGGTACTATAAAGTACTGGACTGTATTCCTCATAGCATACGATGAAACTTTTCTTACAGAATCACTTAAAGTAATGTTAGAATTTTCAAATGAACAACTTTAAGATAAATAACATCTTTTTACTTTCTTTTCAATTTATGTACTCTACAGCTCCCATAGTGATGAAAATGTGAAATTTGGTCAGGTTTCATTATAGCTATCTCCAAGAGGCTCACCTCCTACTAGAATTTTGCTGTACCTTATGATATATGAAATAAGTTTGACATAAAATGTTCAGCAGTCTTGTTCCACCAAAGATTTCTTGTAATGCAACAATCCTTACAGCTAGCATTTACAAAACACTTTTAAAAGCATGCTCCTTATATAACCTTTATGAATGTTCTGGTAAGTACTGCAGATATTATTATCCCTGTTTTATAGCTGAGGAACCATGCTCAGAGGTCAAGTGACTTGTGTACAACCAGTAACTCTCAGAGGGTTCCAACCTAGGTTTCTCCTGATTAAAAGTCCAGTGCTTCTTTAACTGTGCCACATTGTCTGTCCTCCTTATATTTCCAGAATGCTTTGCAGATATGTTATAAAAATATTAAATTATGCCCTTATCTTAAAAAAAGATTTTAATATATTTATCAGCATATGCTGGGGGTAAAGGAGAGGGTGTTACATGCCAAGGAGGCTTTATGGCTTATAATTTTATGATACCCTGTGGCCAGTAGTGTTGTTATGCAGTCATTTCAGTTGTGTCTGACTCTTTGTGACTCCATTTGGGGTTTTCTTGGCAAAGATACTGGAGTGGTTCGCCAGTTCCTCCTCTAGTTCATTTTATAGATGAAGATACTGAAGCAAACAGGGTGAAATGACTTGCCCAGGGTCACACAGCTAGTTAAGGGTCTGAGATCAAATTTGAACTCGTTTTCCTGACTCCAAACCCAGCACTCTATCTACTGTGCCTACCCCTGGCCATTAGTGTAGTGGCTCATTTTTTATGTTGGCAACATTCATCTGTCTATATTGTTTTGTGTTTTTTTACACACTTGTTACTTATTTAGGTCTTTGACAATTCTGACATTTAAATCTGTAGTGATGTTGTGCAGGATAGTCATGTTTCTTGACTCCAGGCCCTGTGCTCTCTATCCATTTTGCCTTCTGGCTACATGGTACCAAGCAAATGGTAGTTTATTCATATTACTTAGTGACTATGTAAGAAGAAAAAATTCAAAACAGTGAATTTGTTTTAAAACCAACTTATAGCTACCTTGCTACCCTTTATTTTAATTTGGGATGTGATTATTATTTGGTGCACCTGAATATAGATGATCTTTTTTTTAATATTCTTCCTTTTTTGGCCTTTCTACAGATTTTAACACTATTTAACTATTCCTTTCTGGATATACTCTTTTTCCATGACATTAGAGACACTGGTTTTTCTTGTGCCTCTCAGATTGCTCCTTGGTTTGATCTCATCCTTCAACTTACACTGCTGTCTCCAAATGATCTCTTTATTGCCATATCCAATGACTTTTACTAAATCCTCGTATTTATTGACTTTACTTTGATGATATTGAGCACCCCTTCCACTTGGACACCTGACTTTATGTAACAGCACCCTTTCTGGGTTTTCCTCCCTGGCATTTGATTATTTCTTTTCAGTCTTCTTTATTGGATCATCAATATCACACCCCCTACCACTGTAACCTCATTAGCTCCTTTGATTTTAATGATCATCTCCTAGATCTCTAGTGCCAGCCCTCAATTCTTTACTGAGTTCTAGTTCTTCACCACCAGCTGCCTCTTGGACATTTCAAACTATGTCTTCTGTAGGCAACTCAGATTCAGCATTTCCAAAACTGAATTTGTTATCTTACAGTAGAAATCTACCCCTCTTTTGTGTGGAGGATGCCACCTTCCTTCCAGTTAGTCATCTTGGACTCCTCACTTCTTACTTCCCCAACATATCCAATCAGTTATTCAGTCTTATGGATTCTCTCTCTACATTTCTCACAGCTGTCGTTTCTCAACCAGCCACTACCTTAGCTCAGGCTCTCATTTCCTCTTCTCTGTGTTATTATAAGAGCCTCTTAATCTCCTTTCCTGTAGTTTCTCCTTTCTCCAGTCCTTCCTTTACATTGCTGTCAAAGTGATATTCCTAACATATAAGTAGTCTGACTATGTCATTCCTTTATGGTAAACTCCAGTGGCTCCTTATTCCCTTTAGGGTGAAATACAAACTTGTCTGATATTTAAAGCCCTTCCTATCTTGGCCTACTCTGTGTATCTGGTCCTTTTATACATTCCTCCCCTTCATATACTTTCTGATCCAGCCACACTGGCCTTCTTGCTATTATTTACATAAGACAATCCATCTCCATTTCCAAAATGTTCTCCTTCCTCTCCCGTGACTTTGAGGATCTGTAGTTTCTTTTAAAGTTCAGTTCAAATGCTGTATCCTACATGAAGCCTTTCCTGAACCTTCTACCTGATAGAGAATGCCTCCTCTCCCAAATTACCTTGTCTTTATTTTCTATATACTTAGATATGTATACATTGTCTCTTGTAGGATATAAATTCCTTGATGGCTGGAACTGTTTTATTTATGTCTTTGTCTAACGCAGTGCCTAGCATACAATAGGCAATAAAAACTTGGCCTTTGATAAAAAGCAGTTTTTTCTTTCCCCCTTCCTTTTCATTTGAAAACCTTTTTGATTAATTTGCAAGGCTCCAAGCAAAAACATTATTACCTTTTACATTTGTTAGGTGTACTACATCTCTGGCCAAGAATCTGTCATTTCTGTATTTTAAATTGTGGTACAGAAAACCGAATCCTTTTTTTTTTTTTTTTTTTTAAATATGCACTGTTTTCTTAACTAGCTGTCGCCTTCCGAAATCTCATTCTCTTCTGAATCCCTTGACTTCAACAGGCAGCAGAAATGAAAACACCACCTTTGCCTCTAAGGTATCGTTCTAACTTGAATGTTGGATATTTAGGGCTAGGTAAAAAGAGACAGTACTCTTATGTGGCAAGCTGTAAGGAAGCTATGTTTAAACACAGAGATTTAGTCAGTACCATGTCTGTGCCTTATCTTGAAGAGATAGTTCTGTTGGGAGCCAAGATAGAAAGATAGGCAAGTAGAAAGACACACATATGCTAGCTTTCCCCCTATAGCCCATAAAATACCTGTAAAGAAAGACTCTCGACACATTCTAGAGCAGCAGAAGTGGACAACAACAGAATGGAGGAGATTTCCAACCCAGGGAGACCTGAAAGGGTGACCGGAAATGTCTGTTGCACTGGACGCGGAGCCCAGCCTTGGCCATGGGGCGTGGCTCTGGGAGGAGGACTCAAGCAGGCCTTAGGGGTGGAATCTCTAGTCATAGTAGCAGCAGTCCCACATCACCAAAGGTCAGTGACAGGGCTTTTTCAGCTGGCTGAGAAGGGCCTTCCCATAGCTGCAGCCTCAGGCTATGGCCAGCAGAGGTCTCACTGGGCAGGCAGCAGCAGTTCCCACAGCAGCCCCTACAGCAGCCCACATCCATTGTTGGATCATAAAACCCCAGGGGGCACTCAGCCCTGTGTAGAGGCCCTGCAGCTGCTGATCTTTATCTCACACTGAATGGTGACCCTGCCCCTGCAGCTTATCTGAATCTCAGCCCCCAGTGCTGGCTTGGTGGAACTGGAGGCCAGGTGGTTGTGAAGAGGAAACTCTGCTAAGATCCTGGGCACAAAAATCTTTTCCTGCTCCCAGACCAGTGTACACGCTTGATTGTGCCACCTTGGAATAACTGAGATCTTACAGATTCCTAGAGTATACCCTACTCTTGACAAAGGACCCAACAGTCAAGTAACTGGTTGGGAAAATGCCCAAAAAAGGGGAAAAAATAAGACTATAGAAGGTTACTTTCTTGGTGAACAGATATCTTCTCCCATCCTTTCTGATGAGGAAGAACACTGCTTACCAACAGGGAAAGACATAAAAGGCAAGGCTTCTGTATGCCAAATATCAAAATAAATATTCAGTGGTCTAAGGCCATGGAAGAACTCAAAAATGATTTATAAAATCAAGTAAGAGAGGTAGAGGAAAAATTGGGAAGAGAAATGAGAGAGGTGCAAGTAAATCCTGAAAAGCAAGTCAACAGCTTGCTAAAGGAGACCCAAAAAAATGCTGAAGAAAATAACACTTTTGAAAATAGGCTAACTCAATTGGCAAAAGAAGTCCAAAAAGCCAATGAGAAGAATGCTTTAAAAAGCAGAAATAGCCAAATGGAAAAGGAGGTTGAAAAGCTCACTGAAGAAAATAGTTCTTTCAAAATTAGAATGGAACAGATGGAGGCTAATGACTTTCTGAGAAACCAAGAAATCACAAAACAAAACCAAAGCATGAAAAAATGGAAGATAATTGGAAAAACAGCTGACCTGGAAAATAGATCTAGGAGAGACAATTTAAAAATTATGGGACTGCCTGAAAGTCATGATCAAAAAAAGAGCCTAGACATCATCTTTCATGAAATTATCAAGGAAAACTGCCCTGATATTCTAGAACCAGGGGGCAAAATAAATATTGAAAGAATCTACTGATCACATTCTGAAAGAGATCCAAAAAGAGAAACTCCTAGGAACATTGTGGCCAAATTCCAGAGTTCCCAGATCAAGGAGAAAATGTTACAAGCAGCTAGAAAGAAACAATTCAAGTATTGTGGAAATACAATCAGGATAACACAAGATCTAACAGCTTCTACGTTAAGGGATTGAAGAGCATGGAATATGATATTCCAGAATTCAAAGGAACTAGGACTAAAACCAAGAATCACCTACCCAGCAAAACTGAGTATAATACTTCAGGGGAAAAAATGGTCTTTCAATGAAATAGAGGACTTTCAAGCATTCTTGGTGAAAAGACCAGAGCTGAAAAGAAAATTTGACCTTCAAACACAAGAATCAAGAGAAGCATAAGAAAGTAAACAGCAAAGAGAAATCATAAGGGATTTACTAAAGTTGAACTGTTTAGATTCCTACATGGAAAGACAATATTTGTAACTCTTGAAACTTTTTTCAGTATCTAGGTAGTTGGTAGAATTACATACACACGCACGCATACACACAGAGACAGAGCACAGGGTTAGTTGAATAGGATGGGATCATATCTTAAAAAAATGAAATTAAGGGGTGAGAGAGAAATCTATTGGGAGGAGAAAGGGAGAAATGGAATGGGGCAAATTATCTCTCATAAAAGAGGCAAGTAAAAGACTTTTCAGTGGAGAAAAAAAGGGGGTAGGTGAGAAAAAACATGAAGCTTACTCTTATCGCATTCGACTAAAGGAAAGAATAAAATGCACACTTATTTTGGTATGAAAACCTATCTTACCATACAGGGGGAGAAGAGGATAAGCAGGGTGGGGGGGATTATGGAAGGGAGGGCAATGGAAGGAGGGAGCAAGTAGAAGTCAACACTCTTGGGGAGGGACAGGGTCAAAAGAGAGAATAGAAGAAATGAGGGGCAGGATAGGATGGAGGGAAATAGTCTTATATAAATACACAGATATGGCCTATATTGCCTTCCCAGTGTGGATGGGTGGTGAGGGAGGGAGGAAGAGAAGTTGGAGCTCAAAGTTTTAGGAACAGCTGTTAAGTATTGTTCTTGCATACAACTAGGAAATAAGAAATACAGGTAATGGGATATAGAAATTTATCTTGCCCTACAGGACAAAAGAGAAGACGGGGATAAGGGAAGGGAGGGATGTTAGAAGGGAGGGCAGATTGGTGATAAGGGTAATTAGAATGCTTGGTGTTTTGGGGTGGGGGGAGGGAAGAAATGGGGAGAAAATTTGGAACTCAAAATTTTGTAGAAATGGGGAGAAAATTTGGAACTCAAAATTTTGTGGAAATAAATGTTGAAAACTTAAATTTAAAAAAATAAAAGAAAAAAGAGTTCTCTTTAGTTAATATTAATTCTTAAAAATAAAACCCTAAGAGGAATGTGCAATGATGCATTTTGCCAGGGTATAATAAACACATACCAATATAAATGTGCCTTTGCAAATAGCTATCTCTCAGATAGGAGCCATGGATTGAACAATTAATCTTTTTTGAGTTTGGAGACTTCTTTTATTATTTTGGCAGCATAAGGGTTAATCAGAGCTTTTGTTTAAAAAAAAAGTCCGATGCCTTCTCCAGTAACCTCTTTCTTTTTTTACACTCTTCTCCCTCTTCCTTTTTACCTCTCCCTTACCCTGGAATGTAGTAAAGTGGTCCAGGACACGCAAGCTCAGTTTTGTTTTTCAGCTGCATGGATGGTTGGATCCATGGGATTGATGCTGGCTCTGGTCACATTTAACATCATCCTTGATAATCTGGAAAAGAGAGTAAACAGGACACTAATGAAATTCACAGATGATAACTGAATTGGGAGCTCCCATCAGGAAGGAGAAAGAAATTACATCAGGCTTCCTACAGAGATTAGAAAGGTACAGGAAATGACTGAGCAAAAATCAGCTTGGAAAAATGTATAGAATTCATCTGAGAAGGAGCAAGCAGTATTGCTGATAGTAAAAATGAAGCATAAACAAACTTGCAAGAAAATAGTGTCTTGTAAAACATAGACAACAAATGATTTTCAGATTTCTCTGTAGTGACAACTCAAAAAAGTCATTGTCTTATTGAAATGGATATACTTGAAGGAAACACTTGCCAGTTGAGTCCGTCGATAAACATTTATTTAGCGCTTGCTATGTGCTAGTGTACAAAGAAAGGCAAAAGTTACATAGAGGAAAAATAGGAAATAATCAACAAAGTGAAGTCAACTAGAATTAAGAGCAGGTGGAAGGCATGCTTGGAATGGTTTCTAGAGTTTTTTTTTTTTTTTCAAAAAACAGCAAGGAAGCCAGTGTCACTGGATCAAAGAGTATGTTGAGAAGAATAAGGTATAAGAAGACAGGTGAGGAGAGGAAACTTTAAATAAACAACAAAGGAGTTTTTATTTTATCCTGAAGGTGGTCGGGAGCCACTGAGGTTTATTGTGTAGGAGAGTAACAAGATTGGATCTATACTTTAGAAAATCACTTTGAGAGCCAAGTTCAGTATCTGGATCCCACTCTTCTATTCCCCGAATCCAACCTTGAGGACTTCAACTGAACATGTTGATATATCCCCTCAAACACCCGTGTTTCCTAACTCAAGTGCCATTTCCTTCATTGGGTCTTTCTCTCTTCAACAGGTTCATGTTGTCCCCTGCCCCCAGCACTGTATGTGTAGATCTATTTCCTCCTCTCAGGGAGCTAATGAGGGAGACAGGAAGTACATATAAAAGTATGTATGCAGAGGGAAAGAGAGAACGCAGTTATAAAGTTAATCAGTCAATACATTAATAAACGTGTGTGTATACATATGTATACACACATTTGAAATAGTTAAGTATAAGATAGTTTGTGAGGGCATCAGGAAAGTCTTCATGCAGAAGATTGTATCTCTATACATCTTAAAGGAAAAGTAGGATTCTGTAAGGGGCAGGTAAGGGTGTGTATTCCAGGAGGAATCGGTGAGTGCAAAGTCACAGAGAGGAGACAGTGTTGACAGGGTCATATGTGGGAAGGGAAGCAATGTCCACTAAGGCTAGACAGATAGATTAGAGCCAGGTTACGTAGGGCTTTAACAGCTAAACAGAGGAGTAGCCTGGAGGTGATTGGAAGCCACTGGATTTAATTGACTAGGAGAGGTCTGCATTTCCCATTCATTTCTCTCTTGGCTCCACTCCTGACTCTGAACTTTCCCCACCCTTACCACAACTGCCTTCTTACCCTAGATGTACCCGTATCTTTGCATCCCTGTCCTCCAGCCGGCAAGTTCCCAGATGGAACCTCTATTTGAGAAAATGCCTAGACTAGACTTTTATACCTTGTCCTCATGTGAGTACCTTTCCCCAGCCTTCATGTTTCATTTCCCTTTTATGTATTGTCTTTCTCCATTAAAATGTAAGATTCTTGAGGGAAAGGACTATCCTTTTGCTTGTAATTTATATTCTTGGCATTTAACATAGTGTAAGCTCTTAACAAATGTTGTAGGTACCTCTCTAAGGAAAATTACTTTGGCTGCAGTGTTTAGGATGGACTTGAATAGAAGACACTTGAGACAGGGAGGCTATTTTGGAGGCTACTATAATAACCTTGATGAGGAGCAATGAGGCCCTGAATTAAGGTGGTAGTTGTGTGAGTAGGGAGAATGGGCTGTATAAAGGAAGTAACATGGAGATGGGAGCAGCAGGATTTGTCAACTGATGCTGTATATGGAGTTCAGAAATGGGAGGGACCCAGGTTAATGCTGACATGAATCTGAGACATTGCAAGGATGGTGGTGCCTTCAGCAGGAATGGGGAAATGTTGGGGGAAAGATAATTAGTTCAGTTTTAGATGTGTTTAAGGTATCTCCAAGATACAGTTTTAAATAAAGAATTGAGAATCTACTCAGTAAATAAGTAATAAATGCACGGAGTGTTTTATTAAGTGTCAAGGACTTAGATAAATGGTCCATGTCTTGAAAGAATTTGTCATTTGATGGGAGGGATGTCACCGATAAATTTTAATTTGTCTGTATGCTGAATATTGTTGTATGCAGGTGTTCAATAAATCCTTATTTTCATTATATTTTCAACCATGGATTACTATAGTCTTAGATAACTCTAGTCTTTTGAGGATATCTAATACTGTGCTTGAGCAAATACTCAAGTGCCTTGTGTAGACCCTGTAATTTCCTAGTTCATAATGCTGACAGTGAATGACAAAACTTTGTATTCAGAGAGGATGGGATGAGGAGCATTTTCCTATTTAGCATGAAGCGCTAATAGACTTTGAGTCATTTTTCTGCCTTACAGGTAGTAAAACAGACCTCCCCTGTTTACCGAGTAGTATTTTGAGCCCAGTGACTAACCACCTGAATTTTCTTGTCCAAAAAACCTCAGATTTTATGTCTGTTGCAACATGTACAGGGTTCAGTTTATCCAGTTTTATAAAATTTAAATTAAGGTGAGTTGTCTCTTTGAACCAAAACCATTTTGAAGAAAACCCCCACTTACAAAGCCAGTAACACAGTAATTGCCTAGGCTAGAGGGCCATCACAAACTATTTGTGTTTTGTAAACTATTTGTAAAATGTGTACTGTAGAAATAACTTTTTGAACCCAGATGTGATGTGTTATGCAGATTATGTGTATAATTCATTTTTATACTACTTATTAATTTGGTTCTTTCAAGTGGTCATAGGTGTAATATTTTGGTGATTATGTGGTTGTTCACAGAAAACTCTTTTAGGCTTTTAATCGATTGAAACCCATATTAGCAAAGGAATTATTTTCTTACGCTGCACTTAATGTAAAAAAATTAACCATACATATTCAAAATATATATTTTTTTCCTTTAGTAAATTAAATTCTTCTGTGTCTAAATCTAGTATATGACCTACACATATCATCATTTTGTCCTGATACATTAACACAACTGTAATTGAATTTAAGAGGGACTTGGTTTATTTCATATTATGTAAATTAATATTTATTTGATTGCCTACATATTTACAGCTCAAGAAATTGAATGATTTGAAATCCATTTTTGTTTAACATGTTGAAAATTGAGTTCAAGTCATTTGAAATTACTTCTGAGTCAGGTTATCCAAAGAAAATATTTGAAGACCTTCTATTATTCAGAGGAGCAATATGCTTATTTCCAAGGGGGAAAACAGTACTACCATAAGATGACTTTTAAGAGACTGTACCATAATTTGAGTTGGACTTTACCATGCTGTTGTTACATATGTAAATAATTTCTTTTAAAATTTCTGCATATTATGTTTTTCTTATTTTATTACATATAAACAACTATTTTATAAAATACTTTTCTTGCATTGTAGTTTGCCAAGAGATTTCAGGTCTTGTATAGCCCTTGTTAGTTCTATACAGTTAAATTTTATCTTTATTATCTGACAAGAATATTTTACAAACAAGCTTTAGGCTATCCTCAGACTTCATTTTTAAATCTCCAGTCTGGTCCTTTGTTTTTAATTCAAGAATCAATCAGGAAGATTAAATGCATCCCATTATCCAGTGAGTTTTTGTTATCCTGCTGAAATGTCAAAAATTTGAGCTTTCATTAATGGTAGACCTTTAAAAGACATCATCTAATCTAAATATTCACTTTTTCAGATGACTAAACTGGTTACCCAAACATCTCTGAAATTGTGGCAAGTATACTTATTACTTAATTAAAACTTCCCTTTATGATAGATATTTTTGTTGCCTTTTAGGTTCATGTCTTTCTAGTACCTTCCTATGTCTTTATGTTTCCTCCATTAAAAAGCAACAAAAAACAGAGTTTTGCAGAAGCACAGTAGTTCATTCAACAAAACACTTGTTGTTCAGAATTTTTTCATATATGAAGCCTACAGCTGCTTTTATTTTTGCAGCTTCCACCCATTTCTCTGAGTTCTGCCTTTTGTAGCCAAGTGGAACTAGTCTAATTCTTCCTGTATATGATAGAAGTATGGTCTTTTGCCTCTTTTTGTATTTTGGCATGTAGGTACATGGTAGATACTTAATAAATGATGACTGCCCGATTGATCATAGCTCTTAAAATAACTGTTATGTCCCTCCACCTCTACCTTATTATCTCTTCTCCATTTCCTTCAGTTTATTCTGATAAGGCATGATCCCCAGTTGTTCAGTGTTCTGAGTGCCTTTCCCTAGGATGTCTAATGCCCCCAGGACACTGTCAACTCATAAATATTCTCCCTAAAATCTAATACCCAGAACTGAACACTAAAACTACTAGCAATTTTTTTCAGATGGACTACTCCCTAGCCACAACTCTCTCTTTTTTATACTTGCAAAGTTGATGATTTAACCCATGTCAGACTTTTCATTTGTGTGTATTAAATTTAATTTTATTAGATTTGGCCCACCATTCTGGCCTACTAATGATTTTGGAATCCTGTCTTTGTAATCAGCATGTTGACTAAATCCTGTATACCTGTCCTCCATGTATGCCAGTGATTTACAAACTTTTATTGTGTTTGAAACAGTAAAGGTATGAACCACTCAGCACAATACTCCTAAATATGGCCAGAACCAGATTAAAACATAATTGGAAAATATTTAACAAAATAATTAAAAATACAATAAAGCATAGATAATATTAACATGTGGTTTTCTAAGTCAATATGTGACTCACATTGACCCTTATGTACAGTTTAGTGACTCAGTTTCTATTTGAGTTTGACACCAATGTCATATCATAACTATTCTTTAGTCAGAAGATTCATACATCAAATAAAGTGCAAGTTCTATACAATTTATGTACACTTAACTGAAACTAGTTTTCCAGGCTATACTCATTCAGCGCCAAGTTATAGATAAAATCTTAAGTAGCATAGTTGTAGCAGCAAGCACCCTGACACATCCAGGATGACCTGCTAGCACAAGTTCCTAGATCTGCTTTTCTAAAAGGAAAGCCACTTTTGAGGTGTTAACCATCTTCTTTCGTCACATATACCAGTAGAGAAAACACAAGCAGAGAACTAAAGACCAACAGACAGGGTTTCTAATTGTATGCCCATAAGCAATACATACATCACAGATCAACAGATCCACCTGTCTGACCATTACATACATACATAGTTACCAGAGAGAGAAGCATCAACATCTGGGTTTTTTCAAAGCCAGGGGCTCCTTAGCAGCCACCTAGAGTCTCATCTGGCACACTAACTTTCTTCCAAAGAGTAAGCCCCAAAGCAAAACCTCACCCTTTTCAGAGCTAGAAGGCATCACAACCTGAGGGACCCAGTGCCTCATTAGAAATTAACAAACGGTATGGGCCTTCCTACAAAACAAGCCTCCCCTAATCAAGCTTCCCCTTAATGGGCTCTGAGGCCTATTAACGGAGGGGGCGGGAAAGATCTTTAACTCTCATTAACATTACAGTAGGGTGAAGCATATAAGTACTTAAGCATGTATCCTTGAGGTCCTCAACTACAGACCCTCTTCAATTTGATATCCAGTCATTAGTGATTACTCTTTGAATCCAGATATTCAACAAATTCTGAAACCACCAAACTCTGTTGTCATCTAGCCCACATCTCTCCACCTTGTCCACATCATTCCCTGATTTAGCAGTCTAATAATCATATAAAAAAAAGTTAGCCCTATGCCATCTGTTTATTTCCACTGTTAATTTTTACCATGGGTATGCCAGGAGAGTGGCATGTCATAGGCCTAATTTTATAGTTTCCATATCATAGACTTAAGGAGAGATCATTTGGTCTAGTGATCACCCAAGGTATGAATCCTATCAAGTTTACCATCCTTTAGCCCATTCCATTTTAATCTACAATTATCTTCATTCCTTGATTTAAATTCCTTGTTGGAAATGTATATTAAATTCCATCCTCCCAGTTTACAGTGCTTCAAGACTCCCTACTCTGTGTATGGAAACCCTTCTTTCAGAAGGACTTAGCAAAGGCTCACCCATATTTTCATTTTGAGCTGATATAAATGGTAGCTTGTCTGTTTTTTTCCTATTAACTCATTTCCTTTGAAGATTTTACTAGTGGTACCTGTGGTTTAGTGATATCTGGTGTAGTTTACTTTTACCAGAGAGAGTCAGGTTTGTACATTCTTTTTCTTTTCATTGCTTTTAGAATATATAATTGAGGAAAGAGTCAAGAAAGGTTAAGTAGTTTGTCCAGGATTGCAAGCTGGTTAGTATTAGAGCCAAAGCTGGATCCCAGATCCCCTGACCACATATTGTTCAATGCTTTATTTGCCACCTCAAAACAGAAATCTCAACTTACTGATCTGGAATTCTTATGGTCATTTTATATGTCAGTAATGTAGTCAGAGAATCATATTGGGTCACCCATAAAAATAGGTGGTTGTGAAATTGTTCCAAATCTTTTCCTCCTTATTAAATTCTGAATGTAAAAGCATATGTATAGTATGTAGTAAGTGAAAAAAAAATCCCACAAAACTGTCCCTGGTCTTAAGGAGCTCAAAGTCTAATGAGAGATACAACAGACAAATAGCTACCTATAAAATATATATACACACACATGCAGAATAAATTGGAGATAATCAATAGAGAGAAAGCACTAACATCAAGAGGAATCAGGAAAAGTTTCTTATAGGAGGTAAGATTTTAACTAGGACTTAAAGCCAGAGAGGGTAGAAGAGAGAGAATCCTAGGCATATGGGACAGCCAGTGAAAATACCTGAAGTTGGGAGAAGAGGGTCTTGTGAAAGGAATGTTAACCAAAAACAATATCTCAAGTCCATGAGACATACATAACACTGCAACTAGATTTATTGTAAGAGACATGAACATGCATGTGGAACCCTGAGCCAAGGCAAAGAGTTTATGAATTTGTGATGAAGAGAGGAGGAGAAATAGAACTCTCCACCTAAGTGGGAGTGGTAGGAGAGGAGAAATTATGAATAATTAAGATGGCAAAAGCAACATTCTTTTCCCTTGGGAACTGCTGGACTATGAAGATGTGACAGTCTACTCCTTTACAAGGGTCCCAACTGCACAAGCAGTTTCCCAATCTAGTACAGATTGACTGATACCCATCTTGATTCCCAAGGACATATAGAGAGTCCATTTTGGGGTGCAAACAACAGATTATGTCAGCTCAGGGGAGTGCTTTGTCCTTGACACAGTCAGGACCCTTCTGCATTCTCCAGTGTTTCTGGAAAATATAGCAACTCAGAAAGTTCAGGGGACTCCTTAACATTCCCTGATGGGAACAAACGGCAAGGAAGTCAGTGTCGCTCGACTGCAGAGTATGTGGGCATAGCATAGAAGAAGGATAAGGTGTAAAGAGACTTGAAAGGAAGGAGGGGCCAGGATACGAAGGGCTTTGAGTGCCAAGCAGAAGATTTTGTAGTTGACCCAAGAGATAATAGGGATTCACTGAAGTTTATTGAATGGCAGAGAGAAGGATGTGGTCAGACCTGAATTTGCGGTCAGTTTGACAGCTGAGTAGAGAATGGACTGGAGTGGGGAGAGACCTGTGGCAGATAGAGATGATGTGACTTGCCCGGAGTAACGCAGCTAGAAGCTGAGACTGGGTTTGATCTCAGGTCTTCCTGACTCCATACCTCTGAGCTTAGTATACAGCACTATGGTGAGTGGTTTGGAAGGGCTAGAAAGGTAGGAAAAGTTTAGGAAAATCTGTTCGGAGGCATTTGCTGTTGCTTTTGAACCAGGAGATGATGCTGACGGTTAGTCTTGGATGGTGGCCTGAGACTAGAGAAGAGTGGATGTATTCAAATAATGTGTGGAGGTAGAAGCAACAAGATTCTTCACTGATTAGATAGAAATGAGGGAGAGGGAAAGGATAGCACACGAGAGACTGTGGGAACCCTGACAAACGGTGAAGTCAGGAAGAAGAGTAGATAGTTGGGGAAGAACAATACATAGAGGCAGCTGGTTTGGGGAAAACAACTTATTTATGTTTGCCAGCTTCTCATCTCAAGATGAAGATAATGTAAGTGGATACTGGAGTTAGCTTCAGGCCCTCTGGTCACATTTAAATCTGGTGTGAATTTTTATTGTATATTATACAGAAATTTAAATTGCAGTCATCCTAGTTTGGACTGAAATTGTGTTCCATATACAAGTGCCTGACAAAATTTTTGTATTTCAGACAACTCGGCTGAGTTCCTGGAGTCCATTAAGTGTGTGGTGAGTGTGTGTGTGTGTGTGTGTGTGTGTTTTCACTTGAATTAAATTTGGAATTTTTAATTAAGAACTTGGCTTACTGACAGATATCTCTTTTGTTTTTCAGGTCTAGGAGTCACTCCATGTTTCCCATTTGCTGCTCTCATAACTTGAACTAATCTCATTTGCCCAGACTCACTTGCTCTTATTTTTCACTTGCCATAGTAACGTGTTGATGGGGAAGAAATCTGAGGATTCCTCATTTTTCTTTCTTCCTGGCCCTGGTTCCAACACACCACTAGTCTGTCTTGTATGTTTTTCATCTCACATGCCCAAGTCAAAACCAAATGTACTGAAACTGTTTTCCATGTTGCTCCGAACTCTGCCTCTGCCTCCATTTATAAGAACATCAAACATGTCTCTTAGGGGAATGCAGCAGAAAAAAAGGAGACCAGAGCTGAAGTGATAACTTTCAGTCTTCTAGTAAAATTCAGTAATTAGTTCTGTCAAAAATGAGGTGAAAATTATTTCAGTTGACAAGTCTCTTCCAAGGGGTTTAACTCTTTATTTGATCCCCAAGCAGTGTATTTTTGTTGCATCTTCCTCCAAACCTTTTCTTTTTTGTTATCAGAAGGTTTTGACTTGCTCCTTGTGACCTCATTATGCTCTGACCAACGTCTGAGTTCTCTTCCTTGTGTGTATTATTGAAAGAAATGCCAAGACTAAAGTGGAGAGTTGGTACATGATTTTTTTGTTCTCAGATGGTTGTGCACTCAATGCAGCCTCTGAAGGTGAGATGCAGGAAAGTGTGGATCAATTCTCTGCTGCCTGTGCTAATTTTCGCCTGATAGTGAATACCAAGAAAACACAGGTGCTCCACCAGCTGGCATCACGCCAGCCATATGTGGAACCATCAGTTACAGCAAATGGTGAAGTTCTGAATGCTGCGAATATGTGCACTTATCTTGGCAATATACTTTCCAGGGATGTACACATTGATAATGAAATTGATGCACTTATTGCCAGAACTAGCTTAGCGTTTGAGAGGCTCCAAAGGAAAGAGTTGAAGAAGGAGATTAGAGTACCGAATTGAAGATCTACACAGACGTTGTGCTGACCTTATTGTTGTATGCTTGAAAAACCTGGACAGTCTACCAGCACCATGCCAAGAAATTGAATTGCTTCCATTTGCATTGTCTTAGGAAGATTCTGAAGATCACCTGGCAGGATAAGGTACCAGACACTGAGGTCCTTTCTTAAAACTAAACTGCCAAGCATTTAAACTCTGTTGCAGGGAGTGCAACTCCAATAGGCTGGCCACATTGTCCAAAAGCCAAATGTACGCTCGCCCAAAAGACTTTTATGGAGAGCTCACACAAGGCAGGCACTCACATGGTGGTCAGAAGAAGTGAAACAGGGACACTCTCAAGGTCTCTCTTAAGAACTTTGGAATTGATTGGGTGACATAGGAGACATTTGCACAGGACCACCCAGCATGGAGTGCCCTCGTCAGAGAAGGTGCTGTGTTCTGTGAACAACGAAGAATTGAAGTAGCTCAAGAAATATAAGGTGCACAAATTTAGAGAATCCACCCCAAATGTTCACATGGCCTGTGGCAGAGCATTCCACGCTTGTGATCTGATCAGACACAGTCAGACGTACTGTAACTTGACTAACAGAGTGATGCCATTTTGGTTCTCTTTGAGAACGAAGGACAGCAACACATCTTCAACATATATCTTCCGTCTCTCAGACTTGTTTGATATCAGTGAGTCTGTTGAACTGAGACAAAGAGTACATTTGTGTCAAGCTATTAAAAGGTTCCAAATGTTTAAGCTGTCAGAGTATTATTGACTCATTTGATTAGTGACTTCATACTTCTTTTGTAATTGACTTCAGCTAGGATTTTTAACTGCTTTTTGTCTCAAATCATGGATGTTTTTGCATTTGTAACCAATAGTCTAGTCTTCTAATTATGAAGTGCCAACCTGTCTAAATTTCATAGTGTCATAGATTTGAAGCTCACAGGGACTTCATAGGTTATCTGGTTAATACTTCCTCATTTTACAGATGAGGAAACTGAGCCTTAGAGAAGTAAAGTGATATGCCTGATTTCACACGGTTGGTAAATGGAAAGCCTCTACAACCCTAGAATCTTTGGCTCCGGAATTATTGATCTTACTGGATTCACCCTTGCCAGTTTCACTGTGCCCTTTTTGTATATTGTTGCACAGAGAAGATATCTTTACTGTAGATCATGTTGAATGTAACTCTTAATTCTTTTCTCTGAATTAAACATTTTAGGTGTTTCACCAAAACCAATGGCACTTTCAGCAACAGTCCCCTTCCTGTGATCCCAGTGGTAGCACCTTATCAACCAGATAGCTTAGAGATGAAGCCCCTGAATCACATGATGGTACCCATGTGCCTCACCTCCACAGTCCCAGAATGTGATGAATTACCTGAGGCGGGCATCAAGGACAAAGTGGCACCAGCATCCATCCCACATCCTTGCTGTCAGGAAAACACAAAGCAGATCAACTCAGACTGCACAGAAGGTAAGCAGAATTCAGCACAACTGGGGAAGCAAACTTTGGATTTCTAGATGGCGCCTCCTACAGCCATTCTTGGACATAGGTAGCAGTATACTTTTTTGGAAGGGTGCATACTTTCAGGGATAGAATTTTTTCTCCTTTACATATACCTCCCAAAGAACTAGGGCTATCAAGTATACTTGCCAAAGAAAGATAATGGCAAAATATGATTGCTGAAAACTCCATTATTCTTCATGCCCTTTTAGTTAGGGTGTGTTCTTCTAAGATCACAAGTAATAAACTTAAATAGACTTCACTTGCTATTTGAACCAAAGACTACATGGGAGAAGGCAGGTGGTGGTAATGGTGTGAATTGCTCTTGCTCCTGTAACCTTTCTTAAATATGGTTAATTAGAGACCTTTTGAGGTAATGTTCTCAGGAAGTTGGTATTTCTTTTTAAATCCCTACTTAATTCAATTACTCAACAAACACGTTTCTTTAAGTCTGTTATGTGCCAAGCACCGGATACAGAGCAAAAGCAAACATAAAAAGCAATCCTTGTCGTTAAGGAATTTGCATTTTAATGAGGAAAACATGATTGATTATAAATAAATAGTATATACAGGATATCATCAGAGTAGATAGAAAGGAACCTTAGAGGGGAAGGCCTCCTATAGGAGTTCATGGTGGAAGAAATCTAGAGATTCAGAGAGCTGGAATTCAAGAGGGAGAGAATTCCAGGCCCTGGAAAAAGCCAGCATGAGAGCACATAAATACAAGATGGCGTGTCATTTGCAAGGTAAGCAGTGCTGACATGGCAAGACTTTGGGTGTTTGCAATGAAGTATTATGTAAGAAAACAGAATGTAGTAAGGGTCCAAGTGGCAAAGACCTTTAATTGCCAAACATATGCATTTATATTTGATGCTAGAGGTAATATGGAGCCCCTGGAGTGTGAGTGGGGGTAACAGGGTCAGATTTGCACTTTAGGAAATCATTGGCAGCTGTGTGGAGGATGGATTAGAGTAGGAAGAGAGTTGAGACTGTGAGACTAATTTTAAGGCTATTTCAAGAGGTCATGAGGGGCTCAGTTTAGGAGGTGGTTGTGGAAATAGCAAGAAAGGGACATAATACAAGAGATTTTGTGAAATCAAGAAATAGCAGAATTTGGCAGTGATATATATGTATATGGTGGGAGTTGATTGCGAGAGAGGAGTCAAGGATGGCTCTGAGGTTGCAAGCCCAGGTGACTGGGAGGAGGGTGGTAATCTAAGCTAATAAGAGAGTTCAAAATGAGTGAGCTGGAAAGGCTTGGGGAAAATAATGAGTTTGGTTTGGCACATATTGAATTTATGATGTCTATGTAACGTTACAGTTGGCCAATAAGCAGTGGTGATGAGGGACTGGAGGTTGGAGGAGAGACTAAGGCTAAATCTATAGATCTGGTGATCATCCAAAGAGAGATGGTAGTTAAACCTATGGAAACTGATGAAATTATCAAGTGAGAGAGAAAGTAGAGGATAGATCCTTAGAGCATCACCCACAGTTAATGGACGTGATATGGATAAAGATTTAGCAAAGAAGACTGAGAAGGAGCGTTCAGACAGGGAGGCAATATAAACTAAGAGAAAGGAGGACCATGAAAGCCCAGAAAGGAGAGAGTACCCAGAAGGAGAAGCTGATCAACCATAGCAAGTGCTGGAGTGGGAATAAAGAGAAGACCATCAAATTCGGCAGTTAAGAGATCATCAGTACCTTTGAAGAGAGCAGTTTCAGTTGAATGATGAGGTCAGAAGCTAGGTTAGAGAAGAGTTTAGAAGAATGAAAATAAGTGGAGGCCTTTAGTGTTGACAAATTTTTCAAGGAGTTTATTGAAGAAGAGGAGGAGAATTACAGAGATGGTGCAGTCTGCGAGGGGGTTTTAAGGAACTAGTAGATATGGAAAAACTGAAGATTAGAGAGAGAAAATAGGTTTGATACTAGGGTTGATCAGCTATAGAAGACGGGAGGGATTGGGATTAAACATTTTAAATGGCCATGCTTGAAGCCAATAGTTTACGTCACATATCCCTTCATTTGTTACTCTTAAATTGAGTTATTGAGGGTGCCTTGAAGAATTTGTCTTTGTCATTTCATACTTCTATAACTCCTTTGCCTTTCAGGAGACAGCTGTCTACATTCTGAAACAGAGAATCATATTTTGAGTTGGAGTTCCCTTATTTTGCCATCTCTTTCAAGGGACTGTAGTGAAAAGACAGCCTGGTCTTCAGCTGACACTACAGTAGACAACACTGCAAGGGACCTCCGGCAATCCCAGGAAACCTGAACATGTGCAAGGGACTTTGTTCCCACTCTTCAAGACAGTAACTGCACAACATGGGCAGAGAGGGGACTACAGGAAAGACATTAATTCAAAGCAGAGACAAAGTTATTATTTATTTTCTTGGAGTAGTAATGTCATTTGAATGTATCTTAAAATGTTTGCCTTTTTATATTATTTATGCCTTGAAAAATTCCCTTCCCCATCCCCTTCTCCTTTACAGTGCAAAGCAGTGTTGTTCTGTATAGTTTTAAAAGAATCTAAAAGCCAGTGGAATTATCCCATATTTTCCAGTAACCTTAATTATGGGAGGAGTCCATCTGCAGAGAATCTTGACTGTTGGCAATTAGAGTATAAGGGTATTTGCACAGGCATTTTGAAGTTTGCTGCCAGTCACATTGTTGTCAAAGGAAGAGATGTCTAGTAGATGTGGTATTTTTGCAGCAAGATCTGGGGACATTCTAAAGTCAGTCACAGTTTGTTTTATAAGGTTACCCTTTGTCCTGGATATCTGGCTTACGTGAGTTGTGAGAGTGCTACTCAGCCATTGGAATAGCGAGTTAACTTACCCTGTCTCTGTAGTTGAACACAACTCTGGATGCACTTTCTAGGTAGACCTGTTATATAGAGTAACAGTATTAGCATCCAGACACAGACCAGGAGGGACAATAACCTTCTTAATATAATTTAATAGACAGTAAGATGCAAGATTTTTTTCCCAAAGATGGTCACCATTTTGAAAGGGTAGGAAGAAAACCAAACTTTACGAAGTAAATTTGAGAAAAGACCACACATTTAAAGAAGAGGAGGGAGGAATTTAACCCCTTTCTGTGGAATATCTTTTAGCCTGTTACATGGATTAGGCAAGGCGTACCACATTATCTATAAGAGGACACTTTCCAACTTCTAGAATGGCCAATTGCCCAGAAGATATGGATGTTTAAGGAAAACAGGCATCAGGAACCAACCTTGCTGGTGAGGTTGGGGTAGGAGAAGAAGAAGGGCAGAGGTGGTTTGTTGATTCCTGCATGTTCTTTTAAAGATATCATCCTAGTGATAAACTAGTATCTAGAGCTTTAACCTGCAAGGCCTGTAAACCTCAGTTACGGTTGCTTCTGGGTAAGGCAGACATGTACCGTGGCCTTTGAGAGAGTTTTTCCTCTTTCCCTTGTTTAAAGAGAAGAAAATCAGTGTTAAGCGTGTTCAATAGCAAGCGTGAGTCAAGTTCTTGTGGAATATTGTTGCTGGTTTAAATTGCATATCCCTTGTGGAGTGGGGGAGGGGTGGAATGGGAAGCAGAAGGTATTCTCTGTTCAGCAGAGATCCTCAGTAAATATCTGCTAAATTGAATTAAGTTGTGCAAAGTTTTATGCCATAAGGGAGGGGAAAGACTCTAGTTCCCCTGAAATGACAACATACATACGTACATATGTATGTATACATATATACACACAGTAATGTGTTAATTGTCTGTCTATACAAATGTATAGATTTTTCTATAAATGTAGACGCTCCAGTGAAAATATTTTGTTTGACCTTGTTCACTATGCAAGAATTTATTCCATTAGAAAATAGTTATTGCAGTTTCATAGTAAGCCACCTGGGGATATTGCTGGACAAACAGGTTCTACATTCTAGATGTCCATGTTTGCAGTATACTGGATTTATTCTTCATGGTCCTCAGATTATTTAGCTTTGGCAGGGGGATAGGCACTCCCCTGACTTATTGTGCCTAACTGGGGATAACCTGGAGTATGAAAACAAGCCCTGTGTTTTCAAATTAAGCTGGTGTGATCTTGTCAGAATAGAATATTAGAGAATTGTTAGAGAGCTGTGGAGTTAATGCTTTTTGCAGCCACTGGGGTCAATTTGATTCAGAAAACTAGAAGTGGGTTAGCATGAGCCTTGGGTCATAAACTGCTTTAAAAGAGTTAAGTTTGGAGATGGGATTTGCCCACAAGGAAGAGAGTGCTTGACCCTGCCTTGTTAGCACAATCTCATCATGGACTGCTTTATTTATGTTATTAGTAACACTGTTTTAAGTGTTGTCCTTTTATTGTATTTTATTTATAAAAGATATATATTATATATATATATATATATATAATTTCCTTTATGTTTAGGAGTTGTGAGTTCTAACCAACCAGTAGACCATTGTGAGTCTGTAAATCCTGCACAGCTCCCAAAATTACTGGGAGCAATCTATTATATTCACTTCTACCTTAGTACCATTTCACCAGGAAAAAAACTGATACAGTACAGAGGTCATTTTCTTTGGCACCATTGGCCAGAATTTGGAAAAGGTCTGGTTGGATTGTTTGCTGCCATCTTTGTTTTCTTCGTCCCCACTGAGGCCTTGATTTTATCAACAAAAGCACTGCCCCATGTCCTCTGTTGGTAGAGCTTAATTATTGCTCAGTTATTTGCTGCTCATTCCTTGCACGTTACTGAAAATTAGATTCTCCCTTGTGTACTTTTTTTATATGTACTGTTAGATCTTGAAAATATTGTGCCATCTATTCCCAGAGTCCTTTTCCTGTTTGTTGTGACTTTATATTTGAATATTTACCTCCATATTCCCCTCCATTATTCCTTCCACTCAAACACTCATAGTATCACATGTATCATTTCCTGGTGAATATAATGCAGATTGTCTGAACAGGACTTGTATACTGAGTCTGGTAGTAAGTACTGTGCAGGAGGCAGGTTAAATAGCAAATGATGACTTTCATCGTGGTCTTTTTGGGAAGCCTTCCAACATGAGTTACATCCTTGATAATATTAAGACTGTAAAGACCTAAGCATGGAATCCTGGTTGATCCTTTATCACAAATCCACTCAAGCTACAGTACTGCCTAGAAGAGAAATTTTATATTTGAGATTCACCTGTGTTGCTGTCTTTGAAAGCAATGACTCTGCGGTGCATGTTTTGTATCATATAGAAAAGTATGTTATATTTTCCTAAAAATCAAAAAGTTGTAATATTGTTTTTGAAATTGTACATATTTTAAAAGATGTAGTTTTGGCAGGTGGATTATGGTATTTTTTTGTTTGTTTATGATTTACATTAAAGAGATTGCTGCTTTGATACATCCCCTGAGCCACAGAGTCAAGCCAGCTGTAGCTGGTGCTACCTCTGTGTTGTGTTTGAAATGGATGGTCTCTCCTATCCCCAGACTAATTTCTTTATTGGTTTCCATTTGTTTCGTGGAATTCCTACCGTTAGAATTATTTTTGGGGGTTAAAGTAGTCTCCATTCCGAAAACCCATGAAATAATAGAAATTTAATCCCTGAGCAGAGGCAACCTATTAGCCCAGTTAGTTTATCTTCTCTGATTGAAAAGCTGAAAACAAGCTGCATGTGGGAAGTGTCTTGAGCCAAATACCTGTGTGTCTGAGGTGGGGCAGATGAAATCACATAGCCACTATAACATGAGGGCTGAAGGAAGTGAGGGATGAAGTAGAGGTCTGAGTTATGTCAAATACAAGTGTCACCTTTTCCATCATTTTTCCTGAGGCCAGCCTTTGTATAGACTCTTAAAAAAAATGAGCCATTGTGGTAAAAACAAAGGCCAAAAAGGGTCTGCCTCTCAACTCAGAAAACACAGTTTTGTTTTTGGGGTGGGGGAGGGTATTGTAGAGTACTTTCCACAAGTAACTTTTTTCCCCCCAATATTTCATATTAACTTGTATGGTCAACCCTGAGATCACAGATTTGAGACTAGAAGGAAACTTGGGGATCATTTAGTCCAGCCCTCTCATTTTACAGATGAGGAAACAGGGTAGCATTCTGCCCCCAAATCAAGTGGTAGAATCAGGTTTTGAACTCAGTTCTTTCTACTACACTGATGCCTCTCTTTGGCCCCCTGCCCCAAATTTTGTCCTAAAGCTGATAGCTTTAAGGGGTGGGGTGAGAGAGAGGGGTTATGGGGGTTGGAAACATTTTCTCGAATATAGTCTAAATCTATCACGAGCCTTAACAACATCTCAAGTTTCCTGCCAGTTTTCCATGAGCTGCCTTTCAATCTCCAGACGCCTTGTTTTTGGCAAAATGTCCTGTTGGCTATTCTGCTGTCTCTTCTCATCCAGGTCTCCTGCTGAGCTGCTCTGAGGCCTGTCTTCTCAGGCCAGTTAAACAAGCCTCCATTTGTGTCTCACCCAGATTTCAGAGACACGCTCTTGGAGCCAGTTAGGCATGCTGGCAGAGGTGTAACTTTGGAGCAGCCAGCATGCCTGTCAGCAGATTCCCCCCCACCCCCAGCCTGGAGGCCAGGGCTATAGGGGGAGAGGATAGCAATGTTGCATAGTTGGTTGGAGATGCTGGAGATGACTCCCTGTACCTGTCGCCATTTCAAACTTCAGATTCCCAGTAGGAGTCAAGGGCTTATAACAAGAATTTGAATTTCCTTAGAGTTAGAAGGATTTTTCCCAGGCCCCTTCTAAAAGTATAGCTTCTTTTGCAGCAGCACCAGGGGAATAGAGGTTTCAGTTGTCCATCCAGAATAAGTGGACTGGACACAAAGTTTAGTTTCCTGGAGATCCTCGGTCAGTCAATAAACATTTATCAGGCACTGTCCTAAGTGCTGGGATTTTCAAAACAAAACTCATGATGATCCTTGCTCTCAAGAATTCTCAGGGTAATGGGGGAGAAGACACACGAACCACTATGTACACACAAGATATATACAAGATAAATTGGGGAAAATCAATAGAGGCACCAGAATAAAGAAGATCCAGAAAGGCTTCTTGTAGAAGGTAGAATTTTAGCTGGGACTTAAAAGGAAACCTGGGAAGCCAGGAGGGAGGGAGAGGATTCAAGTTAGGAGGACAGCCAGGGAAAAATGCCTAGAATTGAGACATGTCTTATTCAGGGAGTAACAGGAATGCCAGCTACAGATGTCACTGGGTAGCAGTGGGAGGAGGTAGAAGCAAGATAAAGGAGTAGGGTGTGAGAAGACTGGAAAAGTAGGTCATGAAAGTCTTTGATTGCCACAAGATTTTATATTTGATCCTAGAGGTGAAAGCAACTGAAATTTATTGATTAGGAGGGTAAAGGGTTAAACTTGCATGGTAGGAAGATCAGTTAAGTAGAGAATGAACTGGAAGGGAGAAAGACTTGTAAGAGAGACCAACCTGCAAGCTATTGGTGGGGTGATGGTGGTGTCAGAAGACAGGAGGGGGAATAATACGAGAGAGATTGTGACGGTAAAATAGACAGGCCTTGGCAACAAATTGGATATGAGAGTGAGGAGTCCAGGATGGAAGATGGTGGTATTCTCAACACTAATAGAGAAGTTAAGAAGAAGGAAGATTTTAGGAAGTTGCGGGGGAAGATAACGAATTCAGTTTTGGACATGCTGAGTTTAATCTCTACAGGATATCAGTTCACAACATAGATAGTCGGAGATGCTAGACTGGAGGTCAAAGATGTTGGTGCTGGTTAAGTAGACTTGAGAATCATCAGCACAGAGATGGTAAGTGATTTCATGGGAGCTGATGAGATCACCAAATGAAATAGTATTGAAGAAGAGGAGAGAGCCCAGGATAAAGCTTTGGGGAATCTGGCTAGTAAGAGTGACCTTGATGAAATTCCTTCAGCAAAAGACACTGAGAAGAAGCAGATGGATAACAAGGAGAACCAGTAGTGTCATGAAAACTTAGAAAGTATCCACAAGAGGATGACTGACACTGTCAAGACCTCAGAAAGCTCAAGAAGGGTGAGGATTGAGAAGAGGCCATTTGATCTGGCAATTAGGTCATCAGTAATTTTGGAGAGAGCAGTTTCAGTTGATGAATGAGGTTGGAAGAGTACAGAGTTTAGAAAAGAGGGAGGGGAAAGGAAGTGAAAGCATCTATTGTAGGTGGCCTCAAGGAATTTGGCCACAGAAGGGAGGAGAGATACTGAATGGATGAAGTGAGGCATTTTTAAGGATGGGGCAGACATATGGGCCCTGAACAAGTTTGTAGGTAGAAGTGAAATGGCCAGTAGACAAGGAGGAATGCTGGCAAAAAAACCAAAAGAGGATTGCTTTTGCATGTAAAGGGTTTAACCCTTGTCAAGAAAGGCAAACTTCATGTGAGATGGGTGAAGATGGAAATAGTTGCAGAAGGCACCTGGGAGATGTGAGTTGAGTGTACAGAAGGAGCTCTTGGCAAATGGCCTCAATTTTTTCAGTGCAATATGAGGCAAGTTTCTCAGCTAAGAGGGTGCAGGGAGGGAGTCTTATGGGAGGAGAGGTTAAAGAGGGATGAAGAGATTTTTAAAAGTCTGCAGTGAGTGGGAAGGTGAGTCAATCAGGAAGAATAAAAAGGTTGTCTCAGTGCCGTTTTTGCTGGTTGCCATCAACCTGCTTTATATCAGTGTAGAAAAATAGTTTTAAAAACTTAACCTTTCAAGAGCACTCTGAGGTTATAGAGCACTTTCCTCCAGATAACCCTGTGAGATAATGCAAGGATTAAAATGAATAGCCTTCTGTTAATGACAGCATTATATGCAGTTTATTAAAGAGTTGTTCAGTCCACAAAATTCCGGTTCTTTCTTGATAGGTACTTCCTCCTCTTTAATTTGCATATAGATGTAGGAAGAGAATCTCTTCCTGGGTATTTACCTTCATCTGGTGAATATTTGCTAGCTTATGTCCCTTCCCATAGGACTTTCCAACTATGTTCTCCAAGCAGCTGCCACCTTGGGTGGGATGGCTCTTTTGGACTGGGGACAGAACTGAACTTGAAATTCAAGTATAAAGATGGTACATTTGAAGTTTGTCTTACCAGTGAAAATTAGGAAATCTTGGTCGGGGGTTTTATTTTGTGAGATCAACTGGAGTAAAAGTGGGATCATTCATCCTTAATCCCCCGAATCTTCCACCCATCCCCATTCTCTGATTGTGTTTACATAGTCTTTCTTTCCCAAGACTTCATGGTGTTGCAGTCACAGTAATGGTCACATTCACAGGAGTATCATTAGGTTCCAGGGTTGAACCTGGCGTTATGGTTGAGATTGAGGTTTCACCTACAGAGAGAAGACGTGAAGGACTTGAAAGAACCTTGGAGGACAAGCTGCTAATCAGGTGCTTTGCTCATATATCCAAGATTACAGTACATACAAAGATATGGAAAGCCTAGAAGTAGTCACTCCCTCCCCTGCTTAGGGTGGAAACCTTGGTGATTTATACTCACCTGCTTGCATCTGTGCATCCATCGTGATTCCCCTGTCCTGGTGATTCCCCCTGGCACTGAAAGGGGAAAAGGGGAACACCAGTAACAGCTACTTTCGGGTCTTCCATTTGGAAGAGAGTTCATTTCTTCCCACCCACCACCTGATAAAGATCTACACTCACGTGAAGAACAGCAGCTGTCTCAATCCTGTAAAAGGAAAAGCAATCATCAGTCAAATCATCCAGCTACAGCACCTTCTGCCCTAATTCGGCAATTCTAGAATGAAGTGGGAGGAGGGGGGGCAACATTGTCTAGGGAGGAAGGGGCATTGAAAGCCCATATCCAGAAGCACGATTTTAATATCTTTTCCCATCCTCTTCAAGGTTAAAAGTCAGAACAGAGAGGAACTGGCCTGGATCTGCAAGAGTAAAGCCGCAGAGGGTTATCCCATTTGTATCCCATGGAAAGGGACCTCTAGTAGAGACCACAGTTGAGCAGAGGATGTTAAGGGTTAAGGGTGTGCCTGCATCCCTTGCCTAACTTTAACTTGAGTTGGCAAGAATAGGTACCATCTACCAAACTCCCACTCACGAGGGAAGGTCTCTGGGTGCCGAGCAGCATACTGGAATACCAGCAGGGAGGCTACCGTAGCCACTACCATTCCAGTGCCTGCTGCACCTAGCACAGCAGGGTAGGCATTGAACGGAGGATCCACTGGAAGAAGAGAGAGTAGGATTTATTAGATGAGCATGGGGTTCCTATTTAGGTTAGGTAGTAGAAGCTCCCTTCTGTTAGCAGATGAGGTTGTCAAACTCTATAGAGTTGTCCAAAGGATACCCCATTCCCAATTACCTCCTTGCCTGCCCTTGGAGTTTGGAGACAACCCTTAATTCACATTTATTCAGTAGTTCACTTCTCACAATCCTATGAAGTAAATAGTACAAGGAAGTATATTGTCCCCATTTGACAAATGAGGAAACAAAGGCACAGGGAGGCAATTTCCTCAAAGTCCTTAGCTATTAAGTTGCAGAGTCAAAACTCAAACCCAGGTCTTTTGATTTCATGTCCAATATTCTCAACATTGCCTAATGCTACCCTCCTTCCTTGACAGTGGCTAAAGAGATCAAGTTCTTCTCTAGCAAAAGCTAAGGCTGTTTTGTTGACTATAGAGCTCTTTTGATCCTTGCCATCTCCCTTCTACTCTCCCATATGAAAGTCTATAGCCTGACTTGGAGTTTCCTTGGGATTTCCAGGATGAAGTTCAAGTCTGCCAAATCAGAGACTTTAGAATTCTCATGATCCTGTCATATCAGAAATGAGTATATTACGTGTGTTATGGGAGCGAGGGAGGGAAATGAGCCTAGAACCTCAAACCACTTGATCAAAGAGGGAGGTAAGAGTGTGATATTTTGCGTAGCCCACCTTAGGGTGGGCTTAGACTTTGGAGTGGCACATTTGTACCTTTTAAGAACATTAAACCTGTACAGCTTAGGACTGGCAGACAATGGACTTGCCCTGCCTTTTCTCTACCAAGTCATGGAAATGGGCAGATGGGAGAGACTGGGTTTAAAAACAGCAACCAACTTTGGTAGAGAGGACTTTGACAACTCTGGAGGAAAGACCCAACATGTTGAATTCCTTCTCAATCTTTTCCTTGTGCCTCTTGAGAGGGCAGCAGGCAGAGAGGGGGTTTGCCTCTTCTCCCTCCCCACCCTAGTTAGCAATAGCATCTTGCTGCAGAAGCAGTTTCCAAGGAAATATGGTATAGCTACAGAGTAGAGAAGTCAAGAATCTGGCAGTCCTGTCTTGACTATGATAGGCCTCAGGACTGAGGAGCCTGTTGGTCCTAGCGTATGAGCGCCATCTCTTCTCCAAGAGGTGTAGCAGACCCTAGGCCAAAATTTCAGCTGTGCCCCAAACTGAAGATAGTGAAGGCTACAACTATCTGCTTGTCCTAGAGTATAGGTTATGGTTATTTCTGAAATGATATATAGCAGTTCCCCAGACCAGAATTTTAGCTGCCTGTAGCTGGAAATAGTGAAGATCACTAGGGCCATGTACCTGTGCCATGTCGAACAGCTTGCCCATCAGAGATGCTCACTCCACAAGGAGCAGTGTGAAGACATCACATGAAGACAGTGGTAGCCAAGGTATGAATTGTCTTGGCCGTATATGTTCCATATGCCTATATTTCTCCACTTAACAAATTCTATGGCTATGCACTCTTCCGACTCACCCTATTTGTAAGAGTGTGCCACCAGGTTTTGTGGCTATACCCTTGCTTTAGGTTAATTGTATCCTCTGACTTGACTCTCGAAATATAAATATATTGATGGAGTCTTATGAGCTGTAGTTGAACTGTGAACCTGGGGTACTTAATTTGGGGATCCAACCTATAGTGCAAGCTGGGAGGACCATTGATAGGGATGGGACTACACTAATATTTATGTAGCATTTTGTGACTTACAAATTGCTTTAGATAATCTCATTTGAATCTCACAACAATACTATAAGGAAAGTATAGCATAATGTTCACTTATTAGATGAGAAGCAAGGATAGTGAGTGGGGTGTTGGAGGGTGGGAGGGGAGGGTTGTTGGAGTCAGGAAAACCTGGGTTCAAATCCTGCATCTTATACAGGCTAGCAATGTGAGGGACTCTACACATAATGGGCAAATCCCTATAATCTCTCTTTGCCCTGAATTCTGAGGATATAACTTCAAAAACCAGCTGCTGATTTACATCAGTGAAGCAAGTTTGTATGTGAAGGAGCTTCCCACATGATTGAAATTGTAGACCCAGACAAAACAAACAAACCCACCCCACAGATGAGGCAACTAAAGCTCAGATGGGATTTGAACTCATCTCCTAACCAAGTCCAACACTATCCACTTCCAGCCCCCTCATGTCTAATTGAACTTGACCTCAGGAACACTGGAGCTTTTGGTGCCTCCTAACATGGAAAGGAAAAAAAAATACCACACTGAGAGACAATGCCTAAGATGGGGAAATAGGCAGAAAAAAAATGAAGCTGAAACTGGGAAATAATAATAGCTCACACTTACATACAGCAAATACCATGTGCTGGTACTGTGCAAAACACTTTTACATTAATTACTTCACTGGATTCTCACAACCACCCTGTGAAGCAGGTGCTGTTATCACTCTCACTTTACAAATGAGGAAACTGAGGCAGAAAGATGTGAAGTGATTTCCTGAGGGTCACGCAGCTAGCTAAGTATCTGAGACTGGATTTGAACTCAAAAGACTTCCTGACTTGAACCTCACTGCTTTATTCACTGCTCCATCTAGCTGTCCCTATTTCAGCAAAAGGTTCAGTGGTGGGAAGTTTCCCACGAAGAACTTGGCCAAGGTTTTGGGGGTGCCGTGGTGAGAAGAAGAGGAGGCCCAGCACCTGGTGTCTTCACCTCAGAAGGGTGCCCAGCTGTGCGGTGATTCAGTGCCAAGACACGGAAGGAATAAAGGATCCCGGGATCCAGGCCACCCAACCGCCGTCCTCGGCTCTCTGGCTCGATGTCTCCGGCTGCTCTCTCCCAGACTCCAGCCCCTGCGCCTGGAGGGCTTGCCCTCCGCTGGACCATAAAGCCTGTTAGGTTCCCAGGACCCTGCGTGGCCCACTGCATTCTCACCTCGCTTCTCTGTCTCCCATAAGTCAGACTGCTGATAGTGACATTGGGTGGGGCAGGGTACCCTAAGAGAAGCAGCAGAGAGAGAAGAAAGGTTAGGAGGGAGCCTTAGGGACATACACATGACCCATGTTCACCTGCTTTCTTACCCCACATCTACACCAACACACATACACACACACATACACACACATACACACACGTACATGTACTGAATGAGGCATATGGAGCTGGTCTCACTATGCCATGAATTGGGAAACATGGGTTTTGATCCCAACTCGGTCTCTAACTAGCTGCGTTAATTGCAGTATTTTCCTTTTGTGGGCAAATGTACTCATCTATAAAATAGGTAGATCAGATGAGATAATCTCTATGGTACCTTCTTGCTCTGTCATTTATTACATCTACAAGTCTGCATTATAGAGCATTAGGCATCTTCACGCATGCCTCAGGGAGGCACAGACTATTCTCTTTCCTGGGATATGGGAGACCCTAATTCCATTCCATTCCATTCCCTTTAATTCAAGAAACATTTACTAAGTACCTGTGTGCCTATCACTATGCTGGATGCTAGAATACAAAGGCAAAGTAACAATTTTTGCTTTCCGGGAGATTACAAGAGAGAAGTTTCTCCATGACTGGATCTAACCCTCCCAGCACACTCTACCTGTCACTCACTCTGAATCTCCAGGAAGATGCTGTGGCTGGCATTGCCTAGGGCATTCCAAGCAAAGCAGTGGTAAATGCCACTGTGATGGACAGGGTCAGCATCATGAAGGGTGAGACTTAGTCGGGAGCCACTCTGCTGTAGTGTGTAGTGGCGGGTGTTTGTCTCCAGAGGACGCTGCTGGGGACCCAGCCAGAGGAGCTGAGGAGGTGGACTGCCCCTCTGCAGCAGACAACCCAGCCAGGCTTCCCTTCCCTCCAGCACAGAAACATGAGGTTGGTCAACTACCAGCTGGGGGGCTTCTGCAAAGATACAGAAGGAAGAGTTGATGTGGTGACCTTACACTACCTTTTAAAGGAAGAAGAAAGAAGAGGAAAAAGGAAGAGAAAAAGGAGAAGAAAAAGAGATGATGACAATGATGGTGACTCACATTTGCATAGTACTTTCAAAGATGGAAATCAAGTGTCAGGAGATCTGGATTCAGATCCCCCCTCAGGCAACTGCTAACCTGTATAACCATGAACTAATCACAGCTTCTCAGTACTTCACTTTCCTCATCTGTAAATGGAGATAATATCTCCATGCTGCTACCATGTCATTCAGTCATTCTTTCATTTCTTCTCCTTAACTGTCTACGGTGTACAATGACTATGTGTAAGACCTTTCAAGGCTCATGTAAGATAGATATAAGGAATATTCCTGACCAGTTAGGAGCTTACCTCAGAATCTCACAATTGGCAGGTCCTTCAGAGGCCATCTAGTCTAACTCATACTTGAACAAGACTCCTTGCTACAAAATCCCCCCCAAATGATTGTCCAGTCACAACCTGAACACTTCCAAAAAGGGGAATCCATTTCCTTTGGGGAAAATCCATTTCATTTTTTAGTATCTCCAATGAATAGGAAATTTTCCTGACACCAAAGCCTAAATTTGCCCCTCTGAAAATTCTGCCTGTTGCTCCTAGTTCTTCCCTTTGAGGTCAAGCACAACAAATCTAAACCCTCTTTCACCTTCCAGTACTTGAAGAGAACAATTACACCACCATACTCTCATATCCCCATGCCTGTTCCTTCTTCCTGTCCTCAGGTGACATAATCTAGGAGGGCCCTTGTTGCCATTACCCTGTCAATGTGACAAATCCCTTCCTCCCCTCTCCCCCTATAGTTCCAGCACCCACTCTCCACAGCAGCTACATGCCTAGCTGGAGTCTGCACTCTGGATCAGGACTCCGGAGTGGGTGGGTTCCCCTACAGGTGAACTCCTTGCCAGCCAGTCCTTCATGGGCCTTCAGGAGTTGGATGGCAGGCGAAGATCGACTGCTCCCCAGGAGCTGCTGCTCCTTATTGTACCAGGTGAGTGAGCCTGGAGGCTGCCCCCCAGGCCACTCACAGTTCAGCATAACAAATTGATCTTCTGCAGTAACCTTAGTGGTACAGGTTGGGGTACTGCTGGGCTCCCCTGAAACAAGAAATGATGACTCACAGTGTATGGATGGGGAGGATGCCAAGGAAGCAGGCCTGAGGCTTCCCTCCCCTCCTACTCCTCCAGAGTAACATTTCCCCATTATCTAAAGGAGTATCCTAGAGTTCAGGACTTCCTTACCCTTTGGACCTGTACTGGGATCCATCATATTCTCACTTCCCAAGCTCAGGCTTCCCTGTCTTCTGCCTTCCCCACCCCGATCTCCAATTCTGAGCTCCAAGCACTCTGACTCTTATATCTTCCCCCTCCCCCTCCCTTGTACTATATCCTCTCCAGCCCTAAGCACTACCCAGTCCTTTCACACTCACAAAGGGTAATCCTACAGAAGACAGGTCGAGCCAGAGCAGGATGCTGGGTGATGCAGGTGAAAATGCTTCCATTGGGCAGATGGGTTGACAGATGGATCCAGGAGAGGTTGGTAGGGGCAGAGGGGCTGGTGCCTTCAGGGCCCTCCCACTGCAGCTGGGCTGCGGGGAGTCCCCCAGGCCAGGAGCAGTTTAGAACCACAGCCCCAATGTCAGGGAACACAGCACAGGTGGGCCTTCCCTGAGGAGGATCTGGGCAAGGTAGGTGGGGCATAGGGGAAAGGAGGGAGAGGGGAGAGCAAAGGTGACACCCCACCCAGTGTTATCCAGAGCCTGAAGTGAAGTTAGGGGGAGAAGAAGGGTATATATATATATGTATGTATATATAATCTGTCACCCTTCCCCCACCCCAGATTCCCACCAAGGGATAGAGGATACAGAGGTGACTTCTCATAAAAGGGGGCAGGAAGAGTTAGAAGACAGAAATCAGATCTCCCAAGGAGAAGGTCCAGATGATTCCCACTTAACCCTAAACCCTGACCTAACCTGTCCCTAACGCTTGCCTCTTCTCAGCAACTGTGTCTCAGGATCAAGACCCCTTTATTTGTGTTTGGTTTTTTAATTGTCTCTGTCCCTCTGTGCCTCTTTGCCTTAGTCCCCAACCCCTTCAGCACCATGGAGAGAATTATTCTCTAGGTGGGTGACCAAACCTTATTTTTCTACATCCTCTTCATCATCCCTAACTTTAAAGCACCTCCCTTTGCCTACCCCATCATCCTTATGCCTTCCTGGGAGTCAGTTTGGCTCTGCAAACCTCACTTCCGCCTTGTCTGGGCTCCATCTCTAAGTTTAGGAACATATTCACCACCCCATTCACAGCCCCACTCTTACATAGCCCTAATTTGGCCCTTTTCCCAGGGTGCTGAGGCCCAACCCAACTCAGGACAGTACAGGTATGTAGGTCTAGGGGCCCAAGAAGTGAAACTAGAAACCTCCTCAGCAGAGGCAGTGGGGAATAAAGTGAGATCCCAGAAAGGCAAGAGGGGGAGCTACAGAATGTCTGCCAGGTCCTGGAGGACTGAATAGAAGAGTCCTTGGGTCTGTTCTGAGTTCACTTACAGAAGATGGTGAGCTGGATGGTGGCCTGGGTGTGGGTATCCAGGTGACTGTTGTGGGCCAGACAAGTGTAGCGACCAGCGTGGGACTGGCGGGCACGAGCAATGATGTAGGTGGGCCCCGAGTGGACCTGAGAGTGGTCATGCAGCCACACATAGCGGCTAGGGGGATTGGAAGGGGCCAGGCAGGTCAGGATCACCTCTTCCCGTTCACTTGCCCAATATCTGTCCTCACTAATCGCCAAAGGCTCCACTCTGATCACCGGCTCATCTGGGCCATCTGTGAGGCAAGGGAGAGCAGATCAGGCCCCTTTCTCAAGAAACAGCACAGGAGAGTTAGGCTAGAGAAAGAGGGAGGTCATTGCAGGCTAGAAAGAAGTAGGAAGGAATGAGGGTGTGTGTGTGTGTGTGTGTGTGTGTGTGTGATGAAAAAATGGCCTTATCCATCTTCCCTGCCCTGTGGAGATTCTTTCAGAGGGATGAACGCATAACCTTGTACTACTATCTTCCTCCTCTTTTAAAGTGAGGTATACCCATGAGGGAGACAGCTAGGTGGTTCAATGGACAGTGCTAATCCTGAAGTCAGTAAAACCTGAGTTCACATCTAGCTCAGACGCTTACTAGCTGTGTAACCCTGGGCAAGTCATTTAACCTCTGTTTGTCTTAATCCACTGGAGAGGGAAATAGCAAACCATCCCAGTATCTTTGCCAAGAAAACCCCATGGACAATAATGGCATGCTATAGGCCATGGGATCACAGAGAGTTGAACACAACTGATCAGATCCATGAGACCTGAGTGCAACAAATCCCTTTTACTACCCAGTGTGAGAATAGACCAGGGAATAAATTGCACATGAGGAACTGATAACAGATACACAGCACAATCAGAGTTCAACTTGGTCCCGGTATGAAATTATCTATTGAATATTCTTACAGACCTTTTATGACTATATCTCAGGGAGAGAAGATACTTCAGAGTCATTATCTCTAACAAGTAGTCATATAACTTGTCATATAAGGAGTAGGGGTTGGGGAATCTACTACTTCATGAATCACCCTATGCCCACTTTTGGAAGCTCTGATTGTTAAGAGATATTTTTCTTACAACAAACTTAAATTTTCCTCTATGAAACTTCTGGAAATTTTCATTGTTCTGCCCTCTGAGTCCAACCCAAAAGGAATTGAATCCTGCTACCATATTAACAACTCTTCAAAAACTTGAATATAGCTACTATCCCATGCTCTCTTCCCCTCACCTGAAACCCCAAGGTATTCCCTTCTCCAGGCTAAACAGCCTCCATTTCTTTAATGGATAGGACATAGTATTCTCATGGACATGATATAGTTTTGAGGGTCCTTCATCATTCTGATTGCCCATCTCTGGATTTTCTCCACCTTATCAATATCTTTCCTAAAATAGAGGGCTAAGCTAAAAACAGTTCTCTAGTTATGATTTGGACAGGACAGAGCACAATGTTGGATCCCTCCATCCAGTCCCTGAATCCTGTTTCTTCTTGGGCTTCCTTATCTGGTTCTAAGATTTATAGGATCAACCCAAGCTGGAGTCTGGGAGCCCTCTTGGCCTCTGAGAAAACAAGCTCCTTTTCTCCTTATTTCTAATACCCTCCACACTTTAATCCACATAAACAAGCGCCCCAGGCTTGGTTCTCCTAAGTCTCTGAGTCTTGGAGCTGTACTGTTTACTAGTTTCCACAGAAAAGCCCCACCCTCTGACTTTGGACTTGTATCTCCTAACTTCTAGTTTCTCATTGGGTCACTGTTCTCTTTTCCTTACTACCTTCTAGATCCTCTGTCCTCATAAACAAATCCTCTTTTTGGTATTCAAAGACCTTAATAGCTTGCCTCCTCCTGCCCTTCCAGCCTTCTTACCCTTCACTCCCCTCTGTGTACTCTTTGATCCAGTGACATTTGCTTCCTGTGTTCCAGGAAAAAGATACTCCGCCTCTGGTTCCAGGCATTTTCTCTGGTTGTGTCCTATGCTTGGAGTGCTTCCCCATCTACCCATCTCCCTGACTTCCTTTAAGTCCCAGCTAAACTCTCATATTTTACAGGAAGCCCTTCCCAGACCCTCTTAACTTTGGTGCCCTCCCTTTGGTAATTACTTCCTATATATCCTGTATATGGGGTGTTGGTATCTATTCCTTTGCTTGTTGCCTCCCATATTGGATTGTGAGCTCCTTGAGCTAGAGGGCCTTTAGCTTCTTTCATATCCCCAGCACTAAGCTCAGCAATTCAATACATAGGAGGTACTTAAACGTTTATTGATTTACTGACCCGTAGTGTTTAGTGGGCCCTTGGAACCTCAGGCTAATTAGCCCTCAAGACGGCTCAACATCCGGTGTTAATAAGTGTTTCTAAGCAAGCAAAAAATGAGGATGGGACCTCATCAACAGGCATTTATTAAGGCCCCACTATGTGCCATGTGCTATGCTGAGTACTGTGGATAAAAAAAGTGAAAAAATTAAAGAGTTTCTTTGCCCAACGAGTTTATATTCAATCAGACCATATGGGGGTAACAGTTCAGGGCCATAGTCTGAGAGTGTTCTGGAGCAACTGTGAGCTGGTCTTCTCACCTGCAGACCCTTCCACTCTGATGGATCTTCCTGGTTTACTGATCTGATGGCCCCTTCCTCTGCAAGTTTACCTCACGCTAATCTTCACTTAATTTGTGTTTCTGCCCAATGGAGCCATTTTCTGTGTGTGCCCTGTGTTTTCCTCCTTTCCTGCATTTGTTTATATTGTTTCTTCTGCCTTGAAATGCCTGATAAAGCTTAGCTCAAAATTCTACCTTCTTTATGAAGCTTTCCCTTATCCCCACCTCTGGGCTCTCACAACCTGAAGATGTTCACCTCTCTTATACGCTTACCATGCTCTATTTTGTATTAAAGGTATTCATGTGCGTACTTTATCCTCCTACTAAATTGCAGCCTCCTTAAGGGCAAAAGCTGTGGCTTGGTTAGCATTGTATCTTCCTTGATGTCAAACCTTGCATGTGATTAATAAATGTATTGGTTGATTGGTTGAATGAATGACTTCCTTGGGGGTTTGCCCTTTGAGTGTTCCTTGGGTTTCCTACCTGGGAGATCTGACACTGGGAGGAAGGTTCTCAAGCCTGGTGTCTGGGTTCAGAGTAGTGTTTGGGGGCAGAGCAAGGTCCTCCCCTATGGGCACCCCTCAGGAGCTGGCAACTTACAAATGACATCTAGGTAGACTTTCTCACTGTTAAGCCTGTTGACCTCATTTTGAGCACTACAGATGTACCAGCCAGTGTGCGTTCTGTTGACAGGTTCCAAATGGAGCAACTCCTCAGTCCTCTCCGTTAGGGCCCCTCGGGATCCCTGAGGCCCCTGATGTTGCCAGGCAAAGGACACAGGACCTGTGCCCTCCTGGATCACACACGCCACTACCAGGGATTCTCCCTCCACGGGGGATGGGTTGCTCAGCCGCACCTGGGGCTTAGACACAGGCACTAGTAGAAGGAAAAAGGTTCTTTCATTACAGATGCAGGAGTCCTCTTGCTCAGCCTCCTCTTCTTGTCCCATATCATCTGCCCTTTTCTTTCCTGGAATTACAGCCTCCTCCTCTCCATATCTGACCCTCACACTTCCAGGTTTCACTTTTTTCTTGTTCTAGTGACTGGTGGGGAGGAGATTGAAGGATGATGCCCAATAAATTAACCATATGCAAATATATACAAATGATATGCAAGCCCATGCAAGATAATATTGCAGATTAACAGCAGTCTTAGAACAGTCTCCCTTTCTTCTTTATTGGACTCATGCCCTCACTTACCCAAAACTGACAAAATGATGTAGGAATAGGCAATATGGAGTTCACCATCAGCTGAATACAAGGCCTGGCACAGGAACCTCCCCTGGGCTGCTATCTGAAGTCCTTCCAACACCAGACTACTGTTCCTTAGGCTCACGGTCCCCAAAGCTAGAGCTCCTGGCTCCACCTTGACCTCAGCTCCATTGGTGACAGCTATAGGCTGGGGGGCCAGGGAACCTGGTGGGGTAAAGCTCCAGAAGATCACCACAGGAGTGGGAACTGGGGCACAGGCCAGCTCCAGGGAATCTCCTTGGACTCCTTTGATAGGCACTTCCCCGGATAGGGCACTTAGAGTTGGGAGAGGCAGTCCTGGAGGAGAAAACGGACAAATCAGAGCTCCTGAGCTCTGCTGGATTGGCAACATATTCTGGCTCAAACGTTAAGATCATAGCAGCAAATACTTTCCAACTGAAAGGAACTTCAGAAATTACCAGTTCAACACTCCTTGAAGTATCCCCTCTATAATATCTTTGGCAAATCCTCCTCTCTACTCCTAAGAGGCAATATGATTTAAAACCAAGGGCACTGTGTCAGAAGTTAGAAGACCTGGACTCATCTCCCCATTTTACTTTTAGCTTGCTGTATAACTAGCTCAGTTAAGCCACTGGGTCTCATTTTCCTCATCTGTAAGATGAGATTATTGGCCAAGATCAAGGGATCTTAAACTGGGGCACATAGATAAGAGTTCAGGGGATTTGAGACCTTAGATGAGAAAAAATACATCTTTGTTGTCACTAACCTTTGGTTTCCTTTGTAACCCTGCGTATTTTATTTTATGCACTTAAAAACATTATTCTGAGAAGGGGTACATGACACAAAAGATTAAGAACCCCTGGTTTAGATGATTGCTAAGGTCCCTTCCAGCTCTCTGGGTCTCCAGTTTAAGATCTCTTGATCTTGGCCAATGATTTCTTCATCTTGCAGATGAGGAAACTGAAACCCATCTTCCTACTATTCAGACTTTCTAAGACCAGAACTAGAGGAAAAAGACTCAAGTTAGACATTTAAGTTAGACATCAAGAACTTTCTGATAGTGGTAGTTTTGAGAGTGACTGGGACTGATGCTGAAAAAAGGTTTCTGCTCTGAAGAAATTTGCATATAGATAGAGGCAACTGAAGAAGTTTCCCTCATTTTCTGCTGGAGGCACAGGATTCCCGAGGGTCGTTTAAGGTTGTGTAAGAATGGAGTCTACCTAGTACCCATGCCTGCTTAGTGCCAGAAAACAGAATCTCAAAGTTGGAAGGGATCTGAGAGGACATCTCGTCCAGCCTCTACCTGAAAAAGAAATCCCTTCCACAACATGCTTGATAAGAGGTAATCCAGATTCCACTTACAGACCATGAGATCTTCTGTGACCAGATATAATGATCAGTGGGAAGTCACTCATCCTCAATACTCCTCCCAGCCTCTTGCCTCCCCCATCCCCAAAAAGAGATGGCTTGGTGTCATCTCCATCACTGCTCTAGGGAAGACATGGTACAAGATGTCCTCAGTTAAGCTAAATCTAACTAATCTAAAATGTCTATTGAATTATAGGTCTGTGCTATTCCCTAACTTCCTCAGAGAAGCCCCAATTTCTGACTCTGAACTCAATTTTGTCATGGTATCTAACCCCTGATGTAGAGCAGTGGATATCCTTTCCTTTAACAGTGGAAACCATAATCCCTTTAAAGCCATCCACTTCAAAGTCCTTACTCCTCTCTTTTCCCTAAGCTACCAGTATCAGACTGCTTGTTTACAAAGTGCTTTGAGATTATCTGAGAAGGTTCAGGACACATCATTACCATGATCTTTTCCCCCAAGGTGGGGAACAATGGAAACAGGGAATAGAGAAATGAAAGAAGAGAATGAGATATGAAAGGGAAGAAAAAGGAAATAAATGTTGTGGAGTTATTTCAGGTGTGTCCAACTCTTCATGATCCTGTTTGGGTTTTTCTTGACAGAGATACTGGAGTGCTTTTCCATTTCCTTCTCCAGCTAATTTTACAGATGAGGAAACTGAGGCAAACAAGACAAATCCTGATATCTCATTTCTCAAGAGGAGTGAAGATGAATCCATAGTTTATGGAAAGAACATTGGACTGGGAATTGGAAGATACGGGTTCTCTGACTGACACGTAAATGCCTGTGTGATCTTGGGGAAGTAATTTCACTTCCTTAGGCCTTAGTTTCCTTATCTATAAAATGGGAATGATAATTCCTGTCCCACTTGTTTCATGGACTCAAGTGAAACAATGGAAAGTAAAAAGGATGACTGACTACTGAATGCTGAGGTGCTGCCACCCCAAATCTGTTTTGATACAAATATAATCTGAAAGGCAAGTTCTATCCAATGCCAGTAATTATTTTGCATCAAGGGAAGGTAGACAGTAACTGGTGAGCAAAAGATGGCATAAGACTTGAGCTTGGGGCAAACCTATGTTTTGTGGGTAAGGGAGGTTGATCATCACTCACCTGAGCTCCGAAGAAGGAGCTGCAGCAGGAAGCAGAGATACATGTAGGTACTTGGCCAGCCCACCAGCCATGGCTCCATCACCCCCAAGAACTCCAGACACAAAACTTCAGGCTCTACTCCCCACCTGGGACTCTCCTGCTCCTTGTTCTAGGGACCAGCCCTGACACCAGAGCCCAGGAGACCTGGGGGCTGGGCTCAGGTTGCCTTTCCCGGCCTCATGGGATACCCACCTCACTTTCCTGCTCTCCTGTTACTCTCTGGGTTGGACTCTTTGTTAATCATTTATGTCAGATGATTCACAGCATCCATAATTCAGAAAGGGGCCAGGGGCACTGGTTGGACAGGGGAAGGGTCAAGGTCTGAGGGAAGTCTAAGGGGAGACATCCAGGCCTACCAGAGGCCCTGCCTTTTGACATTAAGTGACTATTAGAGAATCATACAGTCTTAGTGTAAGAAGGGAAACATGAAGGTCACCTAATGCAACCTCCCTCTGCCCCATATAGGAATCCCCTCTCCATCCTCCTTAGCAGCAGGTATCATGTAACTCAGATGTACAGTGAAGCACCACTATCTCCCTATTACATCTTGGTCACCTTTTATAATGAATTACTAGTTTCTAGATTCCTCTCCACTTCCTCCTTCCACCAGCACCTTCCAAAGCTTAGTATGGTCCTGGGAATGGGAAATGGAAGGGACTGGGTCCTCACAGAAGGAGAGGAATATCTTTCTTCCTGGCACCTTTTCTGAGTTCTTTGATACCAAAGCATAGCTAGCCTGGGAGCATCCTGTTTGGTTGACAAAAGTAGACAGGATCAGAGTTTTCCATCCTTTATAGGGGACATAAAATTCCTGTGGTAGAGCCAGCAGAGATGGTAGGCCTCCAATCCAGATCATGGAATGTTGGGAATTGGGTTCCTGATCATGTGCCAGTTATCCATGAAGGCTAGGTAGGGAATGGGAAAGAGACAGGTTATTTCCCCCTTAGAAATAAAAAGGGTTAAATGGGGAGGGATGGGTTTAGAAGAAAATTACTGGGTCTCATTCCTTGTCTTGAGTTCTCTGGGATTCCACTCCCCAGGACAACAGAGATGTTCACACTAGCATGCCCTGCCATGCTCTCATGAGCTCTACTGATCCTTGTAGGAGATTTCCGTGGCCAGTGACCTTTAGATACTTCCTTAGGGTCTAAAGAATCCTATTTCCTTCCTTACTTTATTTCCTTTTAAGGTACTGGCAAACAAGTCAGACAAATAACTAGCAAGAGTGTGTCCTGAGAGTTGAGGTTTGATTAACAAATAAGTGAGATAAAAGCCTGTAAGGAGGGGACTTGCACTATTGAGTTGACTTCTGTATTCATCTGAATTATTTTTATTATTGAGTTGATGTGAATGCTGTGCTTATTTCTACTGCTTTGTCTCTCCCTTATTTTGGGATAGGAGAGAAGCAAAATGAATGATTTCACTAAAAAACCCCAAACCAAAACCTGACATTTTAAGGTTTGCAAAGTCCTGTCCATCTACAGCATCTCATCTGGACCCTGTGAAGTAAGGCACATGTATTGCTTCACCCGTTTTATATCAGAGAAGAAACTGGATCTCGGAGAGTGTAAGTGTCCACAGACACATAGCTATTAAGCATTGGAGATAAGATTTGAATCAATAACTGCAAATCTAGCTTCTATGAAATGTGGGTGGAACACTTCCCAGCCTCAGTTAAGAAACTCCCTGACTGGCTGAGAGGGAGGCAGGGACCAGTGATGCCAAGATGAGCTTGGATAGGGGTCCTGAGCTGAGGGAAGGGTTTGGGATGAAGAGCCATTCTTTTCCTAGGGCTAAGAGTTGTTGCTGGCAAAGTTCCATCTGTGAAATTGTGCTGTTGTTCAGTCATTTCAGTTGTGCACAACTCTTCGTGACCTCATTTGGGGTTTTCTTGGCAAAGATACTGGAGTAGTTTGCCATTTCCTTCTGCAGCTCATTTTACAGATGAGAAAACTCAGGAAAGCAGGATGAAGTGACTTGCCTATGGCCACACAGCTAGTAAGTGTCTGAGGCTGAATTTGAACTTGTAAAAATGAGTCTTCTTAACTCCAGGCCCTGGTGCCCTAATTGGGAAATTGTAGCTACAGTATTGCTGAGAGTGGCTTGAGGATAATTTTTCTTTTACTTAAAATTGTAACAACAGCTAACATTTATATAGAGTTTTAAGGTGATAGTTCTGAACCTCTTTTGTGTCCTAGACTCCTTTGGCAGTCCCTATGCCTCTTTCCGAAGAAAATATTTTTTTAATTAAATTTTTAAATTAAAAAAAGAAAATTATTTTTAAATAACTGAAGGAAATGTTAAATTTCAGTTAGAAGTTAGTAAAAATAAAGATGTCATTTTTCCCCATCAATATTCATGGCCCTCTAAAAATCTATTCACAGACCAACTGGGTGGAGTTAGTCAACAAACATTTATTAAGTCCTTATAATGTACCAAGTACCGTGCTAAATAAACAATGGGGATACAAATACAAAGAGAGTCCCTGCCCTCAAGTGGCCTATGATCTACTAGGGGAAAATAACGCACAAGAGAAGATGAGAAGATAGGGAGCATATCAGGACTATTCAGTCCTGCAGCATAATTAAATTTCCCGGTGATGGATGGCTTAAAGAAGGAAAGCATGTTGGAGAATCCCAGAAAAGTCCAAAATCAGGATAGATAGTGAGAAACAGGGAAAAAAACTGTGCTGTGTCCCCTCTTTATTCGTTTGGTAATTTTTAAAAATTTTAGACTTATATACAAAATGTGTTGCCATGTGTATAGAGGACCATAAGAGAGGATGCAATACAAAACAATAAATATTTCCATTTTAAGAAACCTATATAATAAATACTACACAAAGTTGCCCCCTCTGCCCTCTCTTTAAATAGGAGCCCAGGACCTTGCCTTCCAGTCATCAAGTCCATGGATGTCAGGTTAAGAACTTCTGACTCTGAGGTTTACAAAGTTGTTGTGTTTGTCTCTCATTGACAAAGAAGACCATGCCATCAGAAAGAAATGATGGCATGACTTGCACTTGACTTTGTTTTGAGTGAGGGAGGGCTGTGCAGATCCCCAGCCTCACTTCTCCTCCAGAGCCATCTGAATCCAGTGACCAGATATTCATCAGGATGACTGGAGATGACCCAGGATGCACTGGGAGACCTTGGGCCCTTTAGGCCTTGACAAATATTCACTTGACAAATATTCACTCACTTAGGGTAAAGGAATGCCCATTCATTAAATAGGCCTGCTTAAAAGAAGTAGTCAGGGCATGGCCCAGGATCTTAGAATCTAGGCTCATATCAGAACTAGAAGGACCTTGTTGTTCGCTGGTTCAGTTGAGTCTGACCCTCTGGGACCCCATGCACATAGTGTTTTCTTGGCAAAGATATGGGAGTGGTTTGTCATTTCCTTCTCCAGAAGAAGGACCTCAGAACATGGTGATATCAGAGTTGGAAGGGACTTTATAACACACAACATCAGAGCTGGGAGGGACCTTGAAGCAGAGAATGTTAGCTCTAACTCTTCATAGCCCAGAGGGTGAGGGTTAGGGTTAATAGAGCAATTAACCAGATGGCCTAATGTCTAGCCAGAGCTTCGCTTCCAGGCAACATCTGCATTCCCATCTCTTTTTCCTTCATACAGTCTTCTCTCACCCATCTTCTCCCTTTCCTATAGTAGCAAATGGTTTGAATTTCAAGTATTTATTACAATGATCTGTTTGGGTTTTATCTCTGTGGCTATGTTGGAAGCTCTTGGAAGGCAGATTAATCTGTACTTTCTTCTCAACAACGCTTGTGAGGTAGGTAAGGTGAGTAATTATCTCCATTTTATAGATGAATAAACTGAGATTTACTCATGATGACAGAGGGGGTTAAAAGTATCAAAAACAGGATTTGAAGCTAGGTGTCCTAATTGGGAGTCCTGAGCTTTTTCCACCACATTAAAGCACTTTTCATTCATTTGTCTTTTATTGTACTTGTAATTCTTTTACCTTGGCATATGCTTTTTGAATCAATATATAGTCTATCTCCTTGTGAGCAAAACCTTATAACCCTACGCAAGGTCGGGAGCGTGTAATTAATTACAAGAGTTAAGAAAGGTAAGAGAACACATGCAAGGCTGGGCATCCAGTGACCGTGGTAGCTGCAGAAGGAAGAAGGTCATTAGATGTTTGGTGACACAAATCTCTGGAACCAAGGAGTCAGACTCAGGGCCAGGGGCCACTAGGAAACTACCCTGGTGGGTTTTAAGTTCTTGAGGAGGGGAGGGTTGAAGAGGAGGGCCATGATCAGAGAAGGTTTTAACCATCAGGAAAGATGATAGCTCCAGGGTCAAAGGTAAAATTCAGGGGAGGAGGTGAAATGTCCAGGATGTTGACTGGGAAAACAGTTCCAAGACCCAAGAGTCTAGATTCTTCTGATAGGCCTGTCTTGGCAGACTCTCCTGTGCTCGGCCTCTGCTCCTAGTAGAAGGACTTGGTCACGTACTCTCATGTTACCTGGTCTGTAAAATAGGGACAAAAATGTCTATGGCACCGCCTCATGAGGTGGTTGTGAGGCTCAAATGAAATATGTGTGTAAAGTTTGTTGTAAACCTTAAAAAAATCATTTATTGTTGTTATATAACAAAGCTTCAGAATGAGGCAAGAGGGAATCTCTGATCCTTAACTCACCCTCCTTCCCTACGTTTCCTCTAATGACTCAGGCCCACTCTCAGGCGCTTTCTAAACTGTCTGGCTCAGGGTCCATTTGTCTCCACCCTAACCCTCGGGTACTTTTTTTTCCAGTATAGAGATGACTAGAACTTGAAAGTATGCTATTCAGATTACTCAACAACTGCCAGAAATTGTCATCATTGTCCTCAGAATTCATACCCAAGGCCAGCCAACCTCTCCAGTTGGCTACTCAGGCTAGGGTGTGCCAGCCTCTACCTTCCGTCCTAGGATCCACTCCTACCACATACCAACAACTCAAGACTTCTTCTTTCACTCATTCTTGACCCAGGACAGTTGAGGTTCTGAAAATTCTGCTCTCTGGCAAATATACTCCCTTATATTCTTTTTATTTTTGTGAGGCAGTTGGGGTTAAGTGATTTACCCAGGATCACACAGCTAGTAAGTGTCAAGTGTCTGAGGCTGGATTTGTACTCAGGTCCTCCTGACTCCAGGACTGGTGCTCTATCCACTGGATCACCTCCCTTTCCCCTCTCCCATATTCTACCACCACTTGACAAATATTCAGTAACTTTTCCACACTCCATATTCTCTCTCTAGGCTTTAGGAACTCCTTTGCTTGCCCAGTAATTGTTTCACACCATCAGTCACAAACGCTCAGGGCCTGACTCTTGCCTACTGGTGCCATATGATCAGTAGAGAATATATCATCCTGCTGTAGCAGAGTTCATCCCAGTTGAATGAGATTGTAGTAGGGTTTGAGTGCTTAGCAGTTCAAGGACCTCAGTGCCCTAGTTACAACTCTTTCAAGAGGAGCATGACCAGAATGACCTTTGTCCTTGGCTCCCAACTGGAATGGTCATCATCTTGCCCTCCCTATCCCCTAGTGCCCGGGTTCCCTGTCAAGGTAAGCTAGGAAAGACTGAGTCTAAACTATAGGCATTCAGAATTGATCAGAGCTAGGAACTGTCCTTGAAGTTAGGTGCTTGTCTTTATGGAATGTTGACCTGTCTGGTGTTGGGGGTTAACAACAAAGGCCATTCTACACATGCTGCTTTTGGGAGAGTTGTAACTAGGATGTTGAGGTCCTTTCTTGAGCTGAACTGCCAAGCATATAAATACTATTGCAGAGAGCAGAACTCCAATGGGCTGGCCATGTTGTTCAAATGTCAAACACACATTTGCCTAAAAGATTATTTTACAGAGAATTCACACAAGGCAAGTGCTCACACGGAGGTCAGAAGAAGCAACACAAGGATCCTCTCAAGGTCTCTGTAAAAAACATTTTAAAAAAAGTGAGACATGGGACACACTGGCACTGGACCACCCAGCATGGCATGCTCGAATCAAAGAAGTCACTGTGCTCTATGAGCATAGCAGAATTGCAATAGCTAGAAAGGAATGTGAAATGAGCAAATTTGGAGACATCTCCACTCCAAATGTTCATATGGACTATTTGTGCCTGACTTGTGGTAGAGTCTTCTGAGCTCATTGGGTCTGATCAGCCACAGTTGGACACACTGTACCTTGACATGGTGACGTCATTTTGGTCTTTGTCAAGCATGAAGGATAACAACCACCAGCTAGGACATGAGAATGGAAGCTTTGCCTCAAACACTAAAATTTAGAGCACACACACTTCATTTGAATTAGCTGAGCTTTGCTCCTAAATAGCAAAACTACTTAGAGTAGAAAGCTATGAGATGCTGTTTCTTCCTCACCTAGGTGAGCTGGTCCACAGGTTAGCCTTGCCCGCCTCCTTTTCAGGAAGTAAGATGGCACAGAAGATAGAATGCTAGGCCTCCAGAAAGGATGATTCATGTTCGTGAGTTCAAATCTGGCCTCAGATACTTACTAGCTGTGTGACCCTGGGCAAGTCACTTTAACCCTGTTGGCCTGTTTCCTTATCTGTAAAAGGATCTAGAGAAGGAAATGGCAAACTTATAGTATATTTGCCAAGAAAACCTCAATGCAGTCATGAACAGTCAGGAATAATTCAACAACAAAAGCTCCTTTTCCTCTGTGGAAGCCTCTCAACAGCAGCCTCCCTCATTTTTTCCAGAGTTTCTATCTGTCCTTTATGGGATACTCCATGTATCTTTCCTCCAGGAGGGCCTTATGTCCCAAGGACTGAAGCATTTCTCTGACCAATCAGTCAACATAATCTTAAAAATTTGATTTGAGAACATCTTTCATGATGCTCAACACAGGTATATTTTGTGAGACTTACCCTGGTCATTAGAAATTCTACTTAGGTCTCTGCCTCTGCACCCTCCCTGGTTTCAGTGTTAATATGTAGAACCTAGAACAAGACTCCATTTTCCAATCTGAGGAGGACCAAATATGGTGGGACTATTACCATGGTTTGTTAATACATGATCATTCATACAGCCTTTGAATAGTTTAACCCTTTTTGTAGCTGTATCACACTGGTGATTCATGCTGAGCTTATAGCCCACTAAGTTTCCCAAATCTTTTTTCATTTACACAAATTTTAAATGACCCACATTTGAAGATGAAATCCAATATGCACTTTGACTAAAAAAAAAATCATCTGCACAGATTCAGAATTGGGGAGACCTAAATTGATAGTAGTTCATGTGAAAAATATCCGAGGATTTTAGTGAACTACAGTCTCAATATGGAACTTGTGGTATTGTGTAGCAATGGAGAAAGCTAATTGAATGCTAAACTGCATTAATAAAATATGGCATCCAAAGTGAGAAGGGTAATAGCCCTGTTATATTCTGCCCTGGACAGAGCACATCTAGAGTGTTGAATCCAACTCTGGCTCCTGTATTTAAAAGAGATACTGAAAAATTGAATCTTATGCAGATGAAAGCTCCTGTATTTAAAAGAGATACTGAAAAATTGAATCTTATGCAGAAGAAGGCAACTGGGATGATGAAGGGTTTGGAAACCATGTCATAGGAAGAATGGTCAGAGGAACTAGGAGCATATCTCTTTACAGTGCCTTCCTCTCCACCACTTTAGATGATAAATAATGCAATTCACCTTGGGGGGAAAAAGATGTGAGAAATAAAACTGTCCTTAAATATTTAAAGAGTTGGCATGTAAAAGAGAGATTAGATTTACTCCATCTAGAACAGAGCTCAGCTACCTAGGTCGGAATTGTTAGCTTTGTCACTATCTAGTTGTGGCAGCTCCAGGCAGGTCACTTTCCAGGCATCAACTTTTACTTCTGTAAAATGAGATGGTTGGGATAGGCGACCTCTGAGAACCCATCCAAGTCTTGTCATCTATGAATTGCAGAATGACCCAGTGGAAAGTTTGGATTTCTGAACTTTAGCTTCAGATTCCCATTCTGACACTTAAGACCCTGGGACAAGTTCCAGGATCTTCTCTGGTTCTCAGTTTCGTCTAGGTAGATGGGACTGGGGATTCAAATGCAAAAGTGACAGTCTTTGGCCACGAGGAACTTCGATTCTAAGAGAGGGGTATAACGCCATATGGGGGGCTGTGAGAAGGGAGTTTGGGCCAAAGTCTTCAGGGAAAATGGAGTCAGAGGAGCTGGAAGGTTGGAGAGCTAGGGGCTGTCCTGGAAGCCAGGTGCTTGTGTTTAAGAACTGATGACCATTCTGGTATTGGGAGTCAAGGGCAAAGGCCATTCTGGTCATGCTACTCTTGGAAGAGTTACATCTAGATCATGAGAATGGAGTTTTGTCTGTGAACACTAAAATTTAGAGGGCATTTGTAGCATACGCATTAGTAGATAGATAGATAGACAGATAGATGGAAATAGACAGATAGATGGAAATATATAGATAGACAGATAGATGGGAATAGATAGATAGTAAACACTTTTGGGGAGGAACAAGGTCAAAAGAGAGATTAGAATAAATGGGGGATAGAATAGTATGGAGGGAAATAGTTAGTCTTACACAACATGACTATTATGGAAGTCATTTGCAAAACCACACATATACAGCCTATATTGAATAGTTTGCCTTCTCAGTGGGGATGGGTAGGGAGGGAAGAAGGGCGAGAAGCTGGAATTTAAAGTTTTAGGAATGAATGTTGAGAATTGTCTTTGCATACAACTGGGAAATAAGAAATAAAGGTAATCTCTATCTCATCCTAAAAGAAAAGAGAGAAGATGGGGATAAGGGAAGGGAGGGGTGTTAGAAGGGAGGCAGATTGGTGGAAGGGGTAGTCAGAATGTACAGTGTTTGGGGTGGGGGAGGGGAGAGATGGAGAGAAAATTCGGAAACTCAAAATTTTGTGGAAATGAATGTTGAAAACTAAAAATAAATAAATAAACATTAAAAAAAAGAAATAAGGAAACAAAAAAAAGAAGACTGGAAAGGCAGGAGGAGGCTAGGCTATAAAGGGCTTTAAGATATTACCATGATAAGTGGACTGCTATTATGAACTTTTGAAACTAAGAGCAATGAGAGGAAGCTGTAGGGGAGGCAGGTTCCAGCTCAGTGTAAGGAGGTGCTTTCTAACTATGAAGGCTGCCTAGCAATGACAGTTTACCTTGTGAGGCTGTGGTCTCTCCCTGATCATGTTCCATGACTCAATACTCACTCATAAAGGATATTGTAGAGTGGAGCCCTGAATTTAAAGCCAAGTTGGACTTGCTGCACTTAGAGGTCCCTTCCAGTTGTGAGATTCTCTCATTGATCTCTCATTAGCTTACGCCGACCTTCCAGCCTTTTGAATCCTGATTGTCCTTTGCAATATTAGCTCTCCAGGTGCCATTAGAGAAGCAAAGATGGATTCAGGAGAAGTCTAAAGTGGAAAGAGGAAATAGCTTCTCTGGAAGACAAATGATTTTTCCATGCACTGGTTGTCTGTGACCCCCTAGGGACTACTGGCAGAAGGAAGAGTGATGAGGGGGAGGGCAGGGCTACAGTGGAAATGGGCTCTGAAAACCAATCAGGCCTTTGTGAGGGGGAGAGAGAGGAGGTAGGGGCTGAGACCTGGTTTGTGGGAAGGGAAGGGGGAAGAAGGATTAGAGGGAGTGGAGAGGAGAGGCCACGAGCAGGGAAGAGATCCAGGGCAGAGAAGACCCCAGAACTCCTAGCTTACTCTGTTATATAAACTGCTCCCTGAGGACCAGAGAGGAAATGAGCAAGGCCCTGACAGGATCAGGTGGGATAGAGAAGTGGGAATGGGAGGGAGGAAGGGGTTCAAGGTACTACAGCTATGAAGGGAAAGCCTGTCTGAGTAACTAAACTAGTTTTCTTCTCATTAGAGTCTAGGAGACTTGGGTTCTAGTCCAAGAACCAGAACTGTTTTCTATATAACCTTGGACAAGTTGTTTAAAATCTCAACATTTCAGTTTTCTCACCTAGAAAATGGGGACAATACTTTGCCCTGTTTCCCTTGGTGTGAGTATCAAATGAGATAATATGAAATGAAATAGTAAAACCATTGTAAAGTATTTTTATTCTAATTTCCCATCTTTAGGATCGCAGATTTTTAGGATCATAAATTTAGAGCTAGAAGGGCTTTTAGGAGTCATTGAGTCTAACTTCTTCAATTTTTAAATGAAGAACCTGAAGCAACTGGTGATGCAGTGGATAGAGGATGGTGATTATTGTCCATTCTCAAAAAATGACATCACTATGTTGGAGTGAAAGTACAGTACGCTGGACTGTGGCTGATCAGACCAATACAAACTTGAAAGGTTTTATCACACCGTCAGGCACAGATAGTCCGTATGAATATTTGGAGTGAGGATGACTTTAAATTTGTGCATCTCGCATTTCCTTTGAGCTATTGCAATTCTGCTTTGCTCATAGAGCACAGTGCCCTCTTTAATGTAGGCATGCCATGCTGGATGGTCCTGTGCCAGTATCTCCCACATCTCACAAACGATTCCAAAATTCTTCAGAGAGACCTTGAGAGCATCCTTGTATTGCTTCTTCCAAACTCTGTATGAGCACTTGCTTTGTGTGTGTTCTCTGTAAAGTAGTCTTTTAGGCAAAAGTATATTTGGCATTTGGACAATGTGACCAACCCATCAGAGTTGCACTCTCTGCAGTAGAGTTTGAATGGTTGACAGTTTAGTTCAAGAAAGGATGTATGTATCTGGTACCTTGTCTTGCCAAGTGATTTTCAGAGTCTTCCTAAGACAATGCAAATGGAAGAGATTCAGTTTCCTGGCAAAATGTTGGTACACTGTTCAGGTTTCACAAACATACAATAATGCAGTCAGTACAAGGGGCTTATAGACCTTCAGTTTGGTAGGCACCCTAATACCTCTTACACTTTCCTTCAGCTCCTCCCAAACCCTGAGTTAGCTCTGGCAATGTATGTGTAAACCTTACTATCTATGCATACATTCCTGGAAATATACTACCAACCTAGGCCAATTTATTCACAGCATTCAAAATCATTCCATTTGCTATAACCAATGGTTTCACATATGGATGATGTGTTGGCTAGAAGAGAACCTGTGTTTGCATGGTGTTAATTGTTAGCCCAAAATTAGCACAAGCAGCAGAGAATCTATCCACACTTGTTGCATCTTAGCTTCAGAGACTTCACTGAACGCACAATCATCTGTGAACAAAAAGTCCAAAACTCTTGCACCATCTCTCCCTCCACTTTAGTCTTGGCTTATAGCCTTTTCAAGTTAAATAATTTACCATCAGTAAAGGTTAGTAGCTGACCGGACCTGTTTTTGTCCTGTTGAAGGTGTCTGACAACATTGCTGAAAACACCATGCTAAAAAGCATGGAAGCAAACACAGAATCCTGCTTCACTCCATTGTTGACGGAGAGAGTGTGAGAGCATTATCCATTATCCAGGACCTGTGTAAGCATGCTATCAGGCAAACTGATATACAACACTCACGAACTTCTCCAGGCAAACAAATTTTGCCATGACCTTCCACAGGCCTTCATGGCTGACAGTCTCAAAGACATTGGTCAGATAGACAAAGGTGCATAGACCTCTGTTCTGCTCTCGGCATTTTTCCTGGAGCTGTCAGGTCAGGCAGCAAACACCACATTGACTGTTCCTTGGCCCTTTCTGAAGTCACACTGGCTTTCAGGTAGATGACCACCTTCCAAGTGAAGGATCAGCCTGTTAAGGAGGAATCTGGCAAGAATCTTGCCAGGAATGACTAAGAGAGAGACACCCCACCCCCAATCCACCCTGTGATTGTCATAGCACAACCTATTTCCTTTTCCTTTATAGAGCTGCGCAGTGGAGGCATCCTTGAACTCCTGGGGATTAATCTTCTCTTTCCATCTAACCCCAAATGTTTCAGTCAGCTTTTGTATGAGCAGTGGACCCCATGCCTTGTAAATCTCAGTTGGAATAGAATCAGCACCCGGTGTTTTGTCACATGAAAGGACCCTCAAATGACCCTAATGACCCTCAGAACCTCTTCTTCAGTTGCAAGTTTGGCTATAGAGGGATTGACTTCAACCTGAGGCAAATGGTCAATGGCTTCAGCATTAGTTGAAGATGGGCTACTGAGAACACTATGGAAGTATTCAGCCCATTCTCTCCAGGATCAGGTCCTTCTCACTAATCAATGTGGCTCCATCAGTGCTGAGTAACTGAGATGCACCATAGGTCTTTGGTCCATAAATTGCCTTCAAGGCATCATAATAGTGCTTTGAGTTGTTACTATCAGTGTAAAACTAAATTTCACCTGCCCTCTTACTGAGCAGTAAAACTATTCAGAATTCAAATGGATGGAAGTCAAGGAGACCTGAGTTCAAATTTTACCTCAGTTGCTTACTACCTGTGTGACCCTGGATGACCTACTTAACCTCTCTTTGCCTCAAGTTACTTAACCTTTTTGATGGTAAAATGGAGATGAGAATAGCACCTAACCCCTTAGAGCTGTTGTGAGGATCAAATGAGATACAGTGCCTGGCACATTTTGCTGGGTCATGAACCAGTAAAGAAGACTGACAAGGAGAAGTTAGGCAGGTAGGAGGAGAACCAGGATGAGAGAGTTGTCAACCAAGTAAATGAAATAGTCAGGAAGGAGGAGATCTGAGAAAAGAGCACCCAATTTCACAACTAGGAGATGATTTGTAACTTAACAAGGAGCACCTGGGGGAGATCTGGGCATATTTGGAGGCAATAGGGAAAGGACTAGTTGACAGAGAGAAATGGGTGTTTTTGAGGAGCATGATCGAGGCCACAATCTGCCAAAGACAGGAGGGAATGCAAATAAGAGGTGTAGAGAAGGGGTGACTTTGGCAAAGGCCAAAGATTGGTGGAAAGGAAGAGATAGTAAGGGACGACGTCAAGGAGATGGAGAGAAAGGAAGGAAAGGCAGATCACTTCAAATAGCCTCAATTTCTCAGTAAAGTGAGCCTAGGTCCTCAACTTGAAGGTGAGGAGAAGGGTAGTGTGAGATGCTTGAGGAGAGAAGAGAAGGTTCAGAAAAGCTTTTGGGAGGAACAAGACTAGAAATCAAAGAAAGAAAAATAAAAGAATTGCCTTACTGCAGTGAGAGCCCAGTTGAAGCTGGATTAAATGAATTTTTTAGCAGTAGAGATCAGGAAAGGCTTCATGTAGAATGTGGTGCTAGAATCTTGAAGGAAAAGAAGGATTCTTTGAACCAGAATTGAGTTTACATTCCAGGCATGAGAGACAGTCTGTGCAAAGGCATGAAGATGGGAAATAGAGTATTACATGTAAGAAACAGAGAGAAGACTAGGTCTAATCTGAAGAACACAGGAAGGCTCTTAATATCCAATAATTCTAGAAAGATGAGCTTCATAAAAGAAGGAGGACTTCCTTAGTAGTCTCTGCTTTAGTGGTAAACTCTCTAGTAACCCCAAGTTTGATTCAATCTTACATCCATTTTAGGGGCAAGATAACAAAAGACTAAAAATGGCAGTTGTTGGAAGAGCTAGAAGCTATAAGAGGATAGGTATATGAATGTGCTTTTGACAGAGCTTTGAATTGGGCTAACCATTATGGAAAGCAATATGGAAGTGACTACAAATTTTTAAAAATACCGCTATATACCCTTTGAAATTATGATAAAACATTTGATTATATGGAGCTCATAGACTGGACAAGTCCCTACCCACCTAGCACAGAGTGAATGTAATTACTAAATAGTAATTGTTTCTCTTTTACCCAGGAAACCTTAGGGTCTTCCCCTCCCAGTTTGATGTTTTTGGTTAAAGGGGCCATCCCTTGAATAACTACTTAAAGAAGACTATTTATTGAATGGGTGTATCTCACTCAAAGTGAGAATGTGATAAGACCTTAGCCTGAAAGGTTCAGGGTCTCCCATTGCATCCTGGACCACCTCCAGTCATCCTGATGAATATCAGGTCACTGGACCCAGATGGTTCAGGAGAAGAAAGTGAGGGTGGTGACCTTGCACAGCCCTCCCTCACTCAAATCAAAGTCAACTGCAAGTCATGTTGTCATCTTGGTATTATGGCCCTCTTTGAGAATGAAGGACAAACACAACCTATGATAAAACAAAAAGATCCACAGGTGTAAAAAATTTAGAGCAGCATTTTTTATTATAGCAAAGAATTTTTTAAAAAGTGGGTGTGCATTAATTGGATTGTGGCATATAAATGGAATGGAATATTATTATGCCATTATTTGTTACTTAGGCGTTTTTCCCAATGGGGTAGAGGTAGAAGAAGAGTTGGAATAGGCTCCCCTTCACTCCCCTGCCCCAAGAAAGGCGAAAAGAAGGAAAGCCAGAAGGAATCACAGACAAGCAGAATAGCTTTAGAAATTATGCTGAATTTATTACATACTTTAAAAGAAAAGCAAGCTCTACATAAAGAATATTAACAGTTTTATGTACGAACCTCTCCTATTCTACAGCATATATGAAAATGCCAGATTTATTGGGATTTAAGTTCAAAATAAAAATAAAACGATAAAATATTATCATATTATTAAAAATAATGAGTATGATGGACTAATAAAAACCTGGAAAGACTTATATGAACTGATTGAAATGAGCAATTCAAGTCAACAAGCAAGCACCTTGCTAAACACTAGGGATGCAAAGAAAGGCAGAAGACAGTTTCTGCTCTCAAGGAGCTCACTGTCTAATAAGGGAAATGACTATGTACAAATAAGATATATGCAAGATAAACTGGAGATGGTTAATAGAAGGAAGATACCAGCAATAAAGACAATCAAGAAAGGCCTTCTGTAGAAATTGGGATTTCACTTGGGACTTGAAAGAAGCTAGGGAAGCCAGTAGGTGGAGACGAGGAGGGGGAGCCTTTCAGGCATGGAGGACAGTCAGTGAAAATGATCAGAGTTTAAAGGTGGAGTGTCTTGTTTGTGGAATGGCAAGGAAGCCAATGTCACTGAATAGTAGAGTACAGAGTGGGATGGGGTTGGGGGGAGGGAGAAGTAAGGTGTAGGTAGACTTGAAAATCAGTAGAGGACCAGGTTGTGAAGGGATTTGCATGCCAAACAGGATTTTATGTTTAATCCTAGAGACAATAGGGAGACACTGGGATTTATTGAAGAGGGGAGTGACATGGTCTGATCTGAGGAGGGATATGTGGCAGGAAGACCAATCAACAGGCTAGTTGTAAGAGAGAAGTCATGAATAGACTCAATAATCTAAAAATAATGCATCAAAATACATAAAGGATGTAAATTCCTTTTTTCCCTTTTTCAGTGAGTTCCATTGCCATAGGGGCCTAAAGTACTTCAGACTTCTAGCTAGACCTTAAGATTTCAATCCCTCCCTGGGAAGGATACAATTTGGAGTTGTTAGTGAGGTAGTCCCTTCTTCACACTAGTCCAATGAGTTTTACACTACAGATAGGTGCATGCATGCTCTCATGGGGCACCTAACATTATGGTGAGTTCCATTCACCATTCACTTTCACCAAGAAGACTGTTTCAGGCATCCAGCCACTTGGTATTGCCCTGAGGACATGCATGTTCTGTCCTTGGAGCAAAATGAACTTTGGATCACAAGATAAACAACCCCTTTCCCAATGAACCCATATTGAGTAATTCATGGGAACAAGAGTCTAGATACTATGATTTTGTTTCCTAGTGATTCATGTAGCTTCAGAGGTCACATGCACAAACCTCTCCAAGGGGTTAGCTCTGCCCAGAAACTCTCCTTTTCTCAACTAAAGGTCAGATTCCAAGAATTCTTGAACTTCTCTTCCACCCACATATCCAGCCTGTTGTCAAGTCTTGTAGATTATACCTTCATAAAAACTCTTGTATATGCTCTTCTCTCCTCTGTCACAACTCTCACCCTGGTGTAGGCCCTCATCATCTCACCCCTGTACTCCAGGCCTCTTTTGGACTATTTTTGGCTTTCTTTGTATCCTTAGCATTTAGCACAGTGCCTGGAAAATAGCAGACACTTAATAAATACTTACTGACTGACTGATGAGCTTCTGCATTTTCTGTATGGTTAAATAAAAGGCAGTCCTAATCCTGTTATATGTATTTCTACTTCAGTGTGTTTGTATGGGACCTGAGGAACACTTTTACCACATATATAGATATCAAAATGGGGACCATCTCCAGTTATACTGATCTGTATCTTGCCACTGGACCCATATAGCTCCAGAGGAAAATGTGAGGCTGGCGACTTTGCACAGCCCTGCCTCACTTAAATCCAATTCACTTGCATATCATGGCATTACCTTCCTGATGTCATGGTCCTCTTCCAGAAAGAAGGACAAACAACACAGATATCAGGACATGAGCTATATTAGGACTTTTTCATAGAGTAAACTCTGAGTAAAGAAATAATGATCCAAAGAAAGTGATATTTTGGAATAAGTCCCTAAGACTGGACTCAGATTCAGTCCGTATAAATTTAATGAATAAAGTACTTGGGCCATGCCAGCAAGTATTATTACTTTCTTCAGATAAACAAACTAGAGCTTAGAGAAATGATTACCCAAGGTCACACAGGCACTAAATAACTCAGTCTGGATTCGAATTCAAGTCTTAGTAAGTGTTGGGGAAGGACTCAAACAATGGTTTCTGACTCCAAGTTCATTGTTATTCCCTGTCTGTCAAGGTCAAAAGGAATAAGAGGGGGTACTCCACCTGTCACCCTAAGTCTATTTTGTCTCCGGGCCCCCATCCTGCTACTCTAACAGTATCTTCTTACAAAACAACACTGTGGGAGTAGCTGTGGTTTGGTAGTTTTATACAATTGGGTCAGATCAAATAGGTGCATAGTGGGGAATGTGGAAAGGTTTGGGGGACGCTAGATATATGGGGGTCCATGTTAGGCAGGAGTGAGTGGGTGGGACAGTCCCTCACCACTTACTAACTGGCTTCTGTCAGACCCCAGGGATTTCTCCAACTGAACCCTGGGGGAGTACCTTGAACAGTCTATTTGCCCCCCTCTATCCTCCAAAGTCCTCTTTTTCTAATCAATAGTACTCTGCCTGGATTCATTCCTCAATAGTTAGCATACTCCTACCTGCTTATATTTTCTACATGCCAGTGCCTCTGGGCCTCTCACTACTAATGACTATGGAATAAACACCATTCCATATCCATAACTTCTTGCTCCCTTATTCCTATCCCTCTTAACCCTACCCCCGAACAATGTCCTGTTCCCAATATTGTCCACCTCTTTCACTGTGCCCTTTGGAATGTTTATTTCATAATGTACAAACTTCCTTTCATCTTAAATCTCTTCTTTTCTTATTTCTTCTATTGACTGATGGAAAACGATTTGGTTCCTGCCTGAATGACATTGCTTTTCCCAAGAACCTTTCCAGTACTAGTTTCACTTTCTCTCATACTTCCCCCAATCTCCAACTCACTGGTTGAGGTGGAGGAGCTGGACTATTCCATTGTCATGTTCAGACTTTTTCTCTACTATCATCATTCAGTAGCTCTCACATTATCCAAATATATCACTCAATCTATCTACTGCTGGCCATTATCTATTGACTTGCTAGGATATTCTCTTTCTTTCCTCAATGAGTTCACCGCTTCCCATTCCATTCCATTCTTCCATCCAGTCTGCCCTCTTCCTGAAGGATTTCAACACACCAATTGATGTTCCCTCAAACCTCTTAACTTTCAGGTTCCTCAATCTACTTGGTTTCTGTGATCGACTCTTCTACTCTATCTCAACTATGCATAGAAATTCACCATCACCCACAAGTGATTGATTTCCATGAGTATGAACTCTAAATTCCTTTTTCTGTTTATAAGCTTTTATCATTTTATCTTGCCCTATATAGGACTTATAACACCTAACTGTGTTCTTCACCCTCAGTTCAATATCTAGTCTTTCACAGGCCATACTTTTGTCCATTCCCTGTCTTGACTTATTTGTAGACTAGTTCAACTCTACATTTAGCCTCAACTCTTGAAATTCCTTGCCTCCTTGTCCTATCAGGAATCATACTTACCAAACCTCAGCCCCAGATTATTTTCACCATCTACTTCCTTTGTTCCTCTTCACATGCTATTGAATAGAGATGGAGAAAATAACAAAACCATATTGATTGGATCCACTCTCAATCTAATCTCCACTGGACCTTCATTGCAGCAAGGCAATTATTATACTACTTCCTAAAGGATTTGAAATCCCAGTCTCTACATTAATTGTTCAAAATCTTCTCATCTCTTCTCAAGCCTCCCATTCTCTCTGCTGAGGATCTTAATTCATACTTCATTGAAAAAACGAAGGCCATTTGCCTATTTGCTCCCTCCCTTCCTCTCCTTCCCCATTATCTCAAACCCGTGGGTATCTCCTCATCCTTAAAAACTGCTTGGTCTCACTCTTTGTGCTAGCTTTCATCCTATATCTCTCCTCCCTGTCTTGGCTAAACTCTTTGAGAACGTTATCTATACCAAGGCTTCTTAAAACTTTTTTCTCTTGATGCTGCTTTTTGAGTTTCTGCAGCATTTGTTGCCTGGCCTGAGGGCACGTGCAGTGCAAAGTGTGCATGCTTTGTTTTCAAAACTAAAGCTGCTGTTGTGTGATTCAACATGGACAAGCACTGCCCAAAACACCTTGGATTCATTATATGTTTGATTTTGAATAAATTTTTGGTTGTTTCGTGTTCAGAAAACTTTTCCTGTTGCCAATCTTTCATGACCCCATATGGGATCACTATCCACAGTTTAAGGAGTGCTGATCTATACCCACTGCCTCTATTTCTTCTCCTCTCACTCCTCAGAGCTTTGCAATCTATCTTCTGACTGCATCGCTCAAATAAAACTGCCCTCCACAAATAAAATTGTCAATGACCTTTGAGTTGCTAAATATAATGGTTTTTCTTCGTTCTCAATTCTCTTGACTTTTCTGCATCATTTGACAGTATTTAACCCTTTTCCTTCCTGGATAGTCTTTCCTTCCTAGTTTTTCTTGACACTGCTCCTTCCTGGTTCTCCTCCTATTCTGACTGCTCCTTCTCAGTTTCCTTTCTAGATCTTCATTAGTGTCACATCTGTTAGCCATGGGGGTTCCCTAAGGCTCTGTGTTGGGCTTTCTTCTTTTTTTCTCCTTTATCACTTAGTGATATATCATCAGTGCTCATAGGTTCATTATCTCTACACAGATGAGGGGCAGCTAACTGGATAAAGTGTCAGGAAGACACTCATCTTCCTGAGTTCAAATCTGACCTCAGACAGCTTTGTGACCCTAGGCATGTCACTTCACCCAGTTTGCCTCTGTTTCCTCACCTGTAAAATGAGCTGGAGAAGGGAATGGCAAACCACTCCAGTATCTTTGCCAAGAAAACCCCAAATGGGGTCATGAAGAGTGGGCCATGAGTGAAACAACTGAACAACACAGATGATCCCCAGATCTCTGTATCCAGCCATAGTCTGCTCTTAATTTGTTCTAACAATTGATGCGCATGTCACCTGTTTCCTATTAGACAGCACATTGCATTCCATGTTTATTAAGTGATCTACTAAATGCAAGACTCTGTACTAGATGCTTAGGCTACAAAGAAGAAAAATAACAGTCTCCTTCTTTAAGGTCATAGCATCATAGATTTAGAGTTGAAAGGGACCTTAGAATCCATCAAGTCCAACCCCCTGATTTTACTGAAGAGGAAACTGAGGCATAAAGAGGTTAAGTGATTTGCCCAAGGTCACAGAGCAAGTAAATGTCAGAGGTGGGAAAACCTGGTGAGTTCAGGTCTTCTAACTCCCCATTCAGTGCTTTACCTGTTACATCACTCTGACTGTCTAGGTAAAATAGATAGTGATAAATATGCTAAAACAAGTCAAATGTGATAAATGTAAAGGAGAGAGATGGAAAAATTAATGTGGAATTTGGGAAAAGAGGGAAATATCACTTTCAGTTGGGGAGATGCAAAAGGACTTCATGGAGGAGATGGCATCTGAGCTGTTAAAGGAAGAGAAGTATTTCAACAGGTGGAGACTGGAAAGAGATCATATTCCAGGCTTGGGAGATGGGCTACAGGGAGAAATGGAGGTTGGAAAATGGTGGTATCATTATCAGAAGTAGGGATGTCAGAAGGGGAGGTAGGTTCCATGTACTATTTGTATGACCTTAGGCACAACACAGTATCTATCTTGGCCTCACTTTCCTCAACTGCAAAAATAAAGACGGGTTTAGGAGGGGGATTTTATGTTTACTAGATTAAGTAAAGTTCTCTAAATCACTCTTTGTATGACTCTCCCTTCCTCTTCCTTTCTGCCTCAGGGCTAGGGAAACTACAGCCACCCCTGCCTGGCCAGCATCCCCAAGTTCTTTGGCCTGGGGAGCAGGGAGGAGTGGGGAGTTTCCAAAGTGTCTCGGTAGAATTCCAAGAGAGAGACTTGGAAAATGGAAATTGTCAGCCATCTCCTTGGCAACCAGCAACTAAATAAGGATGGGGGTGGGGGGTAGAAGGGAGAGTTCTGTAGGACAGCCAAGGTAAACAGGCACCAGGTCCCCTTCCCCAGAAATCCCTGCCCTGGGGCTCCACAGCTCATTTTAAAATGATTCAATTACTCATTACTTCAAATTATTACCCACCTGGTTTGGCGGAGATGGGGGAGAGAGGAAGGGGAGTGAAAAAGCCTTTCTTTCTTCATTCTTTTATTATGATTTCTCATTCTGTTCTCCAGGCAGCTAAAGGTTTGCTGATGCACAAGCTGATGGCTGAGCACTTAGTAGGTTCTTGGTAAATACTTAGTGATTGGATTGGTGATTGCTTGGAATGGAAACCCTCAGGTCTCTAATCCTGGGGGACAAGAGGTAGGGGTTTTTGCTTTTTTTCTCCTCCAAAGACAGTTTGGCTTTGCCACCGGAGACTAGATTTAGAGTTGAAGGCACCTCAGAAAATGAGTCCAATTTATTGATTTTACAGGTGAAGAAACTGAGGCTCAGAGAGGTTAAGCAACTTGCCTAGGGTCACACAGCTAGTGATGATGTGACAGGGGGATGCTCTCTGCCCACTATTACCTATGCAGCATGTTTACCAAGCTCTAACTGTGGTCTGTGCTGGGCGTTAGACACTGCAGCAGAGGCAGACGTGTACATCACAGTCCCTTTCCTCAAAGTTATGGGGTGTTTCCTTCAGCAAGTGGAAAGTTCTTGTTGCATTATTTATTTATTTGCGTTGTTATTAAAAACTTACAGATGAGGATGGTGGAAGATTATGAGCAATATCACCCCATAAAACTATGAAAAGCCCTGGAGGAAAAAAGCAGAAAGCTTGGCAAGAAGTCCAGCTGAATTCACTGGTCCTGAGGGCATTTAAGGATGGAGTAGGAAAAAAAAGATCTGCCAAGATTTCTGTGACAAATTCTTTTCCCCATCAATGTCTGTGGAGACACCACATATGGAATCTAATATTATAGTCCCCAATGTGTTGCCTGAGGAAGTTGAAATGTCACGAAAGAAAAAAAAAGAGGGGGAAGAACAGTTGGATCTGACCAGCTATATACACAGTGGAAGTCTGTGCTACAGATGAAACAGCTCTGAGGGCTTTGAGGAACTGATTCTCAAGATATAGGAAAGAGAGGAGGATACATATCCGTATGCTACTTTCCTATCTCTACTCAGTCTTTGTGAGGATAATTTACTTAGGCATTAAGAGCAGCTTATAGGTAGGCTGTTAAACAAATATACAAATTATATTTTATAGAGATAACATTTTTACAATCACAAAACTGACTGAAACAAGAGAATGCAAGATTCCACTGTGATTATTATTTATTTCGCAAAAATATCATAAAAAATACATTTGATATGGTGAAGTAGAATGATACCTTAAAATCTTTTCTCTATACCAAGGATTTTATGAAAGATATCACTACAAAAATAATTTTGTTCAACCTTTTAGTAATATTAAGCAAGGTATTAAAATTAGGCACACAATATCAGTTGACTAAAGTTATTTGCCTTGGACATGGGGGACATCCAGTAGAGTCCAAACGGAGAGATTCCTTATCGCCAGTCGATCAGTAAACATTTCTTTAGTGCCTACAATGGGCCAGGCATTGTGCTAAGCACTGGGGATACAAAGAAGGGCACAAGACAGTCCCTGTCCTCAAGGAGTTTATAATTTAATGAGAGAAGACAGCAGTTAAAAAGAAGCTAAAAAGGAGAAGCAGGTTTGGGGACATGATGAAGACTGGCATCCTGGTGGGAGATGATGAGAAGGCTACACTGGGCCCCCTCCTAAAATGTAGGATCTAGGAGGAGCTCTCTGATATCTACCTTCTATCCTCTCCAGTCATAGGAGGAGAGATCTCCCAGGGCCCCCAATAGCAGGGTAAGGTCATCTAGATGTCAGCATTTTTTCTGATGATGCTGCATGGCTAAGAGCCTTCAAATATTAGGCTCCAATGAATTAAAGTTACAGGTAAACTCAAAAATCAATGGAGAGCTGCAAAAGATTATAAATGAAACTTATGCAGGTGGATCAGTGGAACAGATCAGGTATACAATACACAGTAGTAAATGACCATAGTAATCTAGTGTTTGATAAACTGCAGGATCTGAGCTTTTAGGACAAGAACTAACTATTGGACAAAACTGCTGGGAAAATTGGAAAGCAGTTTGGCAGAAGTAAGTATATGACTGGAAAAGGAAGTGGGCCAGTCAATGTGTGGTGGGAATAGGATAACTGATGGACAGCTTTGGCACTCTGAAGTGTCAAGAGATATAGAGGACAGTCCATAGCACTTTGGGTGGATGACTGTAGAGAATTTTAAGGAGGATAGGGACAATAATTAGACATGACAAAAGATATATATAGGTTACAATGAGAGACAGTGATGAGATCACAATTCTATGGAAGTATTGAATCGGTTGACAAGCATCAATTGTGCTACCTATCATGTGCTAGGTGCTACGTAAAATGCAATGAAAGAAACAATCCTCACTAAGAGGAGAGTACATTCTAATGGGAAGACAACAATATACATAAATATGGAATAAATAGAAAGAGAATAAATATAAACTTCAAAATCTTAGACCCAACTTATCTTTCACCTTTGTTATATATTTTTAACCTGCACACATACACTCCAATCCAGCACAACTGGCCTCCTCATAACATTGCATTCCATTCCTAGTGTCTTTGCCTTGGTAATGGCTGACTCATTTCCAGTCCTCCTCGTTTCCACCTCCTAGAATTCCTAGTTTCACTCATGATACAGCTCGTGTGACCTTTCCTGATTCTTCCAGCTGCTAAGTAACTTTCTCTCCAAAGTCACATTCTATCTATTTTGCATAAATATTGTATATAATAATATATGTATATAAACTTGGCTTGTGTTGATGAGACAAATTTGTAAAATATGACTCATGTTCATTGTAATTCTGAACTTAGCAAGGTTGTTACGAAATGGTACCAGCTTTTGCTTTCGGTTAAAGAAAAGAAACTCTTTTTTCCCCACTTAATAGTATATTATTTTTTCTAGTTGCATGTAAAGATAAATTTCAATTCACTTTTATGAGATTTTGAGTTCAAAATTTGTCTCCCTCCCCAGACAGCAAGTAATCTGATATAGGTTATACATGTACAATCAATCAATCATGTTTCCATATTAGCCATGTTGTGAAAGAAGAGTCAGAACAAAAGGGAAAAACCATGAAAAACACACACAAAAAACCCCCTAGTGAAAATAGTATGTTTCAAACTGCATTCAGAGTCTACAGATCTTTTTCTGGATGTGGATGGCATTTTCCATCATGAGTCTTTTGGAATTGTCTTGGATCGCTGCTTTGCTGAGAAGAGCTAAGTCTATCACAGTTAGTCATCACACAATGTTGCTGTTACTGTATACGATGTTCTCCTGGTTCTGCTCACTTCATTCCGCATCAGTTCATGTAAATCTTTCCAGGTTTTTCTGAAATCCTTCTGAGGGCAGAAATTCTTAACAAAGGACTGAGGATTGAGTTCCCAACCCTAAAGAAAAATCCCTCTCCCCTGGATGACTCTATTGCATCCTGAAACTGCAAACAAAGAGATACCCAACAATGTAAGGACTGAACCAGGTGTTTATGAGCAATCATATTATACCTTATGAATGCATTCTTTAATAGAATACATTAAACACACACACACACACACACACACACACACATACACACACAGAACAAAGACAGGCTGAGCTAGGATTTGCCCATTCCTCTGGTTGACTTGTCTCTCTGCTGCCTGGAGACCTGGAACAATTTTGTACAATAAAAACACAGTCACAGCAACCATTTAGAAGTGATTCCTCCTGGTCTCAAGAAGGGAACTATAAGTTGTGAGGGAGCCTGCTTACTGCCCTAGTGTGTTGATGAGGTGGGATAAGTGCCAGACTTCATCAATCCCTTCTTCTGTCCTTGGTCTTTTCAAGAGTTCCCGCTCTTTCCACTCTATCATAGTTCTTTCTCTTATAATAAAGATATTTTTGCAGAATTTCAGGGTTGACAGGGACTTCAAAGACTGTCTAGTGAAGTGTATACCTTCTACAAAACATCAAACAGATAGCCATACTTTGCTTGAGGACCTATAATGAAAGGTAGAATATGACCGCTTCAGGTAATTTATTTTACTTTTGGATGGTTCCAATTTTCAAGAAACTTTTCCTTTCTTCAAGCCTAAATTTACCAGAACATTGCTTCTCCCTTGTCTGTAACAGATTTCTTTCTTTCTTTCTTTTTCATGCCTGCCTGATGATCTTTTCCCTCTCCCTGGAGGTTCAGCTCAAGGGCTACTTAGGCACAGTTTTCATCCATTGTTCTTTGCTCCACCCTCTACGACTAAGTAGAAATAGCATAACCTCTCTTCTAATTCATAACTCTTTAAGTACTTGACCATAGCTTTCATGTCTTTCCCAAGCTAAACATCTACACTTTGTTTAACTTGTCTTTGATGCCATGGTCTCCAGTCTCCTCACATCTTGGTCTCTCTTTTCCTAGTTGGTCTCTGACTTGTTAATATCTTCCTTAAAATGTTGTGCTCAGACCTGAACTCAATATCTAGGCATGTTCTGACTAGAGCACAGTGGGAACTCTCCCTTCCCTCATGCTTAATATAGCTAACTTTGCTTTTGTGTCCATGAAATATATATTCCCACATAGACAATAAGCTCCTTGTGGTCAGGGATTTTATCTTGTAAATTTTTTTTTTTTTTTATTTCCCACAGTGCTACAAACCTAAGCATTCACTGGATTGATCTGTGTTGAACTGAATGGAACTGAGAGGCAATGCTCAGGCTATAAATAATAAAATTACAATCCTTCCAGGATATCTCTTTCAACCCAAGGAATACATGACTTCCAGGACCTGCATTCATCTCCCAGGCGTGATGGCTCTTCCATGTCACACATAAATGAAATCATCTTTCTCACTTATTTAGTATAAACCCCTTTCAAGTAGGGCAAGGGGATGTTCCTAGCCCGTACTATCTAGTAGATAGTAGCTTACTATCTAGTAGAAGGATAAGATGTACACATTTAGTCTCTGAATGGCAAAGAAGCCCTTGAATGGGACCTCATGGGGTCTCCCAGCATTCTCGTTCGTCTTCAGCCAGCCCCCCAAAAGGCTCTTGTGTGCTCGACTGCCCTGGCCCACAGCTGTTTCCAATGTTCAGCACAACTTTATTGAAATGAGAAACACAGTTTATCATTCCTCCTACACCATGCTCCTTCTGATTAGCTTCATATGATGTGGGCTGTCAGCAAGGCCTAACAAGAGCCTCTTCAAAGAGAGAATTGTTCATAGGCCAGGAGGTGAGGGGTGAGGGGTGAGGGGTGGGGTGGTTCCTGCCCAGGGTCAGGAAGTTGACAAAATGTCTGAGGGCATCCTTGGCTATTCCAGGGCACGGAGAGAGGTGACTGTTGCCAACAATCCGAGGAATAGTGAGAGCAAATATGTTCCTGAGTAAATTTTTTAAAAGGCAGAGACTGGGGTCTGGGCGATTTCTCTTTTATAACACTTAGTCTAAAATTATAGGATTTTGGAGCTGAAAGGAGCCTCTCAGAATCATTTTGTCCTTCCTCCTTAGTTTCCAAATAAAAAACTGAAGCTCAGAAAGTGTTGATGACTAGCTTAGGATGACATAGTTACCAAGTGTTGGAGTCAGGATTCAAATGAGCCACTTTGAAGTTCTGGCCCTTTTTCCTCTGTTGCCTCATGCCTCCATGTTCAGAAAGCCTACTGTTCTCAGGTCGGGTGGCCTGAAACATCTTAATTCATTAACTTAGATTATTGAGAGTTTATCATGGGTTTGGAGAAAGAGTGGTTTTAAGATGGAGTTAGGTGTGTGGGAACTAAATGTTCTTTGTGCTCTCTGAGTTGAATGTATTTGTTGGAGTGAGACAGTAGGAGATAAGCTTTGGAGAAGGGGAGGGGGAAAGTTGACTTATACTGGCACCATTAGCCATGTTCACCATGGCAATGTCCCTATCTCACAGCCTCCTCCTGTGTGGTGAGTTTTTCCTGCACTTCCATTCTAGGAAGCACCCATGAAGCCATGCTTACTCCAAACATAGTTCAGCCCATGACTCTCTGGAATCCTTCTGGACCTATTTCACACCCTTGAGGGTATTCCTACACCCTTTCTTGCTCCCTTTTATGTACTGTCTTTCTTCATTAGAATATAAGCTCCTGACAAGGTAAAGGCTTCATAAATTCTATCATCTATTTATCTATTTACCTATCTAACATCTATAACATCTATCAGTAATCTATCATCCATCAATTCAATCTATTCTCTCTCTCTCTCTCTCTCTCTCTCTCTCTCTCTCTCTCTCTCCTGGAATGATACTGAGCTAAGAATAGGAAAGGGTACAGTTGCCTTTTGGTGATATTTATGGTTACATAATCATAGTCATTGTAGATATTGTAAAAATGAAAAGAAATAGGGCAAAATAGAAATTTTTATGCCCATGTTCAAAAAACTCTACTTCACAAACACAAGGTGTCTGAAATATGATTGAACTGGAAATCCCCTGGAAGAGCTTTGGGGACCTTGACTGGGCTGCTACTTCAGTATGTCACCAGTTTGATAGGGCAAACAACAGAACTGATCATGGAATGTGGTCTTAGGCTGAATGATGAGAGATGACCCTACTTTGCCTTAGTCAGTCTCTAATAATAGTACTCACATTTATATACCATTTACTACGTGCCTGGTGCTGTCCTCAGCACTTTTACCAACATTGCCTTGTTTGAGCCTCACAATAACTCTGGGAAGTAGGTGCTATCTGTTGTGTCTGACTCTTCGCGACCCCATTTGGGGTGTTCTTGGCAAAAATACTTGAGTGGTTTGCCATTTTCTTCTCCAGTGCATTTTACAGATGAAGAAACTGAGGCAAACAGGGTGAAGTAACTTGCCCAGGGTCACATAGCTAGTAAGTGTCTGAGGCCCAGCACCCTATCCATTGTGCCACTTACCTGCTCCAGATGCTATTACTTTCCCCAATTTATACTTGAGGACACTGAAGCAAAAAGGTTAAGGGATTTATGCAGGGTCATATAGCTAGTAAGCATCTGAAGTTGGATTGAACTCGGGTCTGCCTGTCTCCAGACCTGGTTCTCTATTCACGGCACTACACCATCTCATTTTAGGAAGGACACTGATAAACTGGACAGCATTCAGCCAGGGAAAGGCCCAGTATTATGCCATATGAAGATCTTTGTAGAAAGTAGAGATATTTAAGTTAGAACAGAGAAGATTTGGAAAAAGGTGCCTTCAGGTTTTCTGTAGAAGCCTCTAACAGAGTAGATGCTAGACTTGTGTTTGGTTTGGCTTCCCAGGCTTGATGAAAGGAAGAGCCCCAGAAGTTCTTTCCCTCTTTCCTTCCTTCCTTCCTTCCTTCCTTCCTTCCTTCCTTCCTTCCTTCCTTCCTTCCTGGAGCCAGGGGACTTGGGTTCCAATCCTGACTTTGATGACTCACTACTCATGTGACCTTGGGCAAATTACTTACTCTCCCTGGTTTTGTTCATCTGTAAAATTAAAAAAAAAAAATTAGACTAGGTGGCCTCTGCAATCACTTCCAGATCTATGGTCTTCTGACTTGATGATTCTGAGATTTTGTAATTATCTTCCTAAGTCCTGAGTTACTAGCTGTGTGTGACCCTGGGCAAGTCATTTAACCTGATTGCTTCAGTTTCTTCTTCTCGAAAAATGAGCTTCACAAAAAAATGGCAAACCACTCCATTATCTTTGCCAAGAAGACCCCCAAATGCGGTCACAAAGAGTTAGACACAACTGAATAACCGCCACGACCAGAGAAGTTTCCCTTGGCCTTGGCATGCCTAGTTTCGTCAATTCTTCATTATTCCTACACGGGAGATGGCTGGTTTCCCATCTCCTCCACATTCTGAAGCAGGTGAGGGTGAATGTCTTTTCTCTTGGGCACAACTGGTTGGTTCTCCGTCTCCGACATCATAAGTATAGCAAAGCCAGCACTTGCCTAAGGGAGGGAAGGCTCGACTATACAAACAAAGGGCAAGAAGTTTCCAGAAATGGGCAGGAAAAAGAAGCATGTCCAGAGTAAAAGCAGTCAGGGTCCAGGGAAGACTGAAGGGCTAATGAGTTAGCCTTCAAGCAGCAGTCTGTTCCTGAGACTGCTTAAACCCTTTCCAGTATCTTCAAACTACTAGAACCTGTGCTCTGTTGGTATTAGCTTCAAGACCCTAGGATGACCTTCTTCATTAAGTCTGGTTTCTATTTTCTGGCCCTATCCTTTATAAGGAACGGCTATGGGCCAGGAGGGAGGAGGATTGGGGTGAGTGTCAAGAGAACAAGGCTGGGATTAAATACTTATCACACAATCTATTGTGTAAATAATCCACATCCAAATAACTGATAACTTGTTAATAATAATAGGTTTATATTTATATAATACTATTTCATTGCCATAACCGTATGAAGTAGCTACATCGTGTTATGATTCCCACTTTATAGATAAGTAAACTGAGGCTCCGAGAGGTACAGACTTGCTGTGGTCAGTTTACCTAGTGGAACTTGAATCTTTTCACTGGTTGATTGATTTACTGATTCATTTGACTAGTGTCCTTTTCATTCCACCTTTTCGACTTCTCCCTGTTAATGGGACTGAAGAGCTACTTGACCTTAGTTCTGAGAGCCATCTTGGTTTCATTTTCACATCATGAAACAACATTTAGTAAACATCTACCAGTGTGTGTGATGTATCAAGGTGTACCGAGGGCCCTGTGGAGAAGTAAACTACATTCCTGTGCTCAGGGAGCTTAACAACAGAGATACAGCTGAGCCCCGCCACTGCAGAAGTCATCAAGGTCCACTGGTGCTCATACTGAGACAGTGGCTCAGAGCATGGCCATCCTCTGAAATGGACCCAATGACACAACCATGAAATGGTGGATTTGAATGGTGTCATTCAACCCCTACCTCCACCCCCACTTTAAATGACCTCAGACAGACAAAATAGAGGCTTATCTCGGGGAAAGTGACGCAAACATGAAAACTGCCCCCGGCTCCCAGATCTCTGGAGTGTGCAGGGCCCCCCATTCCATTTTGATGGATAAAGTGAACTCATTTACCCAGTTGTTTTAAGTGAGCTAAGGCAAAACAGAGCCAGAGAACAGGGACATAAATCTCTCCTTTGCAGAGGGCTGAGCTGCTGCCAGACACCTTGGATAAGACTTTGCCTGCACAGCTCACTTTTTTTCTTTCTTTGAAAGACAGGAGGGGAAAAATACCAAATAACTAAGGTGGGGGTGGGGTGGGGTGGGGTGTGTTGGCAGAGTCTGCAAATGACAAACTTGTCAACACTCTGACCTAAAAAAAATATATTTCCAATGAGAAAGACAACTAGTAAATTAGAAGTTTTCAAAGAGCCAGCTGGGTGTGTGCACATATGTGCGTGTGTTGGGGGTGGGTAGGGAAGGGAGGCAGCAGGGCCAATGCTGCTGTTGGGGGATTCTGGTGACCATTCCTGGCCACAGAGCCTGTGGTGGGAACTGGGAACCTTATCGCCCCTCCCCCTACTCCTCATTCCCCATCCCCACCCCCCAATTCCAAGGGGGTTACATTTGAACTCTGAAGTGAGACAATCCATCACATCTCACCCTCTGGGGTGTGGCTGAGAACCTGAAACTCTTCTGAACCAGAGACATTCACACATGCTGTTGGAAAACATTTAGAAAACCTCCTGGCTAGAGAGAAAACTTACCTCATTAGGAGGAGTTGAAAACATGCACCAAAGAGCTGGCAGGGTGTGTGTGTGTGTGTGTGTGTGTGTGTGTGTGTGTGTGTGTGTGTGTGTGTGTGTGTGTGTGTGTGTGTGTGTGTGTGTGTGTGTGTGTGTGTGTGTGTGTGTATCACAGCTGCTTTTAGACCTGCCGGCAGGGTGTGTGTGTGTGTGTGTGTGTGTGTGTGTGTGTGTGTGTGTGTGTGTGTGTGTGTGTGTGTGTGTATCACAGCTGCTTTTAGACCTGCCTGGTGGTATTATAAGCAGACACTGATTAAGTCTTTCTTTCTTAAACACAGATGCCCTTAAAGGTCCCTAACCTAAATCTTTTTCTCTTACCAAGGGAAAAATGTATCAAAACTGTGAGTACAAAGTCAGTGACACACGATTAAAAATAATTTCTCTCGCAGTCATTGATTCATATTGTCTAGAATATTGGCTTCTCCCACTAGATTGTAAGCTCCCTGGGGTCAGGGACTATCTTTTGCCTCTTTTTATATCCCCAGCACTTAGCCCCTGCATGTAGTAGGTGCTTATAATAAACGTTTATTGAATGATTCCTGGCACTGTGATGAGTGTTGAAAACACATTATACAGCTCTAATTGTGTCTTCTAGTCTATAATTAATGGCAAACATAGACAAATACAGAGGAGGCCTCCAGACGTCGGAAGTCTTCTCCAACTCCTCAGCTTGGTGTTTAAAATCCTTCCTTATCTGACCATACCTTACATATCCAATCTGATCTCCTGCTACCTTTCTAGGTAACCCCTTGTGTTCCAGATGGGCAGGTCATCTTAATGGCTCTGAAGATAGACACCTTGTTCTTGACATTCTCTAGCCTGGAAAGAATGCTGCCTCCCTCCTCTGCACCCATCCAGATCCTCCTCATCCTCCAAGTTTCATCTTGAGAACCGGGATGAATTGATATAGAGACAAACCAGCAGAACCAGTACAACTATTACCAGTTGGCCACAATAATGTGAAGGAGAACAACCTGGAAATTTTTCAGAACTCCTTTATGAATGCAAAGGCCAGCCTTGACTTCAAAAGGATGATGATGGTGCATGTCTCTTGCATCTTTGCAAAGAGGTGATGGAGGTTCAGAATGAGACATCCATTTTCAGATGTCACCAATGAATTGGGCTTTTTTTTCAGTCATTTGATCATGCTTATTTATCATAAAAAAGGGTTTCTGTGGTGAAGTGGAGGTGAGAGACAAGTTAGTGGGAAGTGACAGAGATGTTTCCCAAAAACATTTTAAAAAGTATTGAAGGGAAAAGAAAAAGTTCAAAGGTTATACAAACAAGGTAGTTTTGTTAGTACCTGGTCAAATTTTATATACACTTAAAAAAAACCAAACTAATACTCTTGTTGGTTCTTCTTTGCATTTTGGAATGTTTGAGTTTGCTGACAATTGTAAAGCTCACAATAAAAAATAAAAAGACCCATGTCCTCCATGTAACCTATCCCCTACCACTCCAGTTTACACTGATGTCACCTTTCTGAATTTTTAGCACACATACAATGCCACCACATAACTGACAGGGTTGGAGATACTGACAGAGCCATTCTCCTCTAAGTAGGTCATTCATAGCATAATTGGTCTCATCTTCAATGACTTCCAAATGAGATTTCAGAATGTGAAAGATGGAAGGCAGTATAGTGTAGTGGGATGGTTTGGCATCAGGAGAAACCTTGGGTTCAAGGCCTAGCTCCATCTCTCACTGGTCATATGACCTAATGAGGGAAACTAGCCTTGGCTTCCTCATTTGGAAAATAGGGATAATAGACCCAGGGTTGTTGTGAGGATAAAATGAGATATTTGTAAAACTCTTTACAAATCATAAAGTACTATAAACAAAAAAACTATTACTTATTATTATGCATTCCATATTATTATACATATTTAAACTATATACATATATACACACACACCATCATTTCATTTCTAGGTCTGCAGTAGCTGTGGCTGCAGAGGAGGTAGAAGTTATAGGTGGCAAGTCAGATTTTCAAGGTTTGTATCCCTTGATGACAGCAGCAACAGCACAGAGCCTGGGTACTAAAGGTACTGCCATTCCCAGGGTTCCTAGGTTTAACTTTCCATTGGTGGCAGTTGGTTAGCGGTTGCTATTGATAATCACAGGAGTGGAGGGGCCCTTCTCAGCCAGGCTTGCTCTCCTGCCTCATTGCCTATGAGGGATAGGCTAAAGAAGGGACAGTAACTGGAGGAGGGGGTACATGGGCTTCTCAGATGTTGGGTCCTGAGCTAACTCTACTGGGCTTCCAGAGGACATATTGGTAAGAGTCAGGGCACATGCAACTTGTAACTTCAGGGTGCCTTGCCTACCCTGGGGGTGTTATGTACAGAAAGCAATTTGCAAATTTAAAGCAATACATAAATGTCAGTTATTGTTTGTATTAATACTTCTTCCTTGGAATTGTTTTTCTCTGTCCTCAGAATTACATTTTCGAAAGAGCTTCTACTATCCCTTCTTGACCCACTTCCTTTGTTGAATTTTAGGGTATGGGACCCCTTCCAGTCCTTTTTCTAAACTCTTTGAAATTCACTTTCTCATAATCTGATGTGGGATGTTAGACTGTGCCTATATTTTCTCCATCACAAATTCCAAACTGGAATTACTTGTCTCTGCCTCTCCTCACTACAGTGCTAATCATTTCTAGTCTACTTTAGTAGAATGGTTCTGTATTGTAGAATGGTCACAATTCAGATTAGCAACTTGTCTTACTTCTTTCTCCACCTTTTAAAAAACTAGAATTTAAAAAATGAATAGCATAGCTCTTTCCCCTTTCCTGCCCTACAGCTTGCACCCAAACTTGTTGCTAGTACCCCCTTCTTCTTTCCCCCCACCTGGCTGGATATCCCCGGTGGAGAGAATCCAAAATTTTCTGTCTCCTCTTACTGTTTGGTCTACAGTCTAACTTTCTCCAGTGGTGATGGGCCATTCCTATGCTTCTTCTACCTTTGAAAGAATGTAGCTATCATCCAGTCCTAAAACCTTGGCTGAGAGGGAGTATGTCAACAGATGTCTGGATAAATCATGATTCAAAAATCCAAAGCCCATTATTAGAAACCATCTTTTCTAGCTGTTCATGACCCCAATCTACATCTCTCCTTTTTGGAGCCTTTGCCTTCAATTGTAAGCAGAGATTAAAGTGCCCCCTAAGGTCTTCAGTTTCTTGCCTAGGATCTCATATACTTCATATTTCTTTTGGTTCTATCATTTGTTCCCATGTGAATCAACAGAAGTGGGTAGTGGTCATCAGGTTCGACATGCCTTAGGAGGCTCATCAGTATGTCTTGTGTATGTGTGCTAGGAATATAGCAAGAATCTCTGTCATTAACATCAGGTTGACAAAAAGCTCTCAGCTGGGGTGTCACCAACTTTCATCACTCCTGTCTTCCACTTCTGATCCTCAATAGTTCCTCTGTACTCTGTCAGACCTAATCTAGAGCATTGCATTCAGATCTGGGGGCCACAGTTTAAGAAGGATATTGACAGGCTGGATAGTACCAACAGGAAGGTAACTAGGTTGGTTAAGGACCTTGAGTCTATGTCATATGAGGACCACTTAAAGGAACTAGGGATGTTTATCCTGAAGAAGAGATTGACTGAGGTGGGGGAGAGGTAAGGATAGATGTCTTCAAATATGAAAAGGGCTATCATGTGGAGGAGAGAGTAACCTTGTTCTGTTTGGCTCCATGGGTTAAAACCAAGAGTAATGGGTAGAACTTAAAAAAGAACTAATTCAGACTTGATGTCAGGAAAAACCTTCTGGCAATTAAAGCTGTCCAAAGTGTTATGAGTTGCCTTGAGAGGTGGTAGGTTTCCCCTTCTTGGAAGCCGTTCAGTAAAAATTGGATGATTACTTGGGTATGTTATAGCAAGGATTCCTTATGGGCATAGACCATAGATCCTTACGGGATAGACCTGAGGACCATAATAGTCCTTTCGTACTTTCAAAATTCTGTGATTTGTGTGTGTGTGTGTGTGATACTTATCTACATGTTGATATTATTTGGAGTAGAAGAAACCATTTTCTTTTGAAAGGGTCCAGTCCCACCATCTGTGGGAAGAACTTGAATTGCTCAGTAGCCTGTCTTCTCCCCCTCTACCTCTATCATATTAAAAAAAATTTTTTTCATTAAAAATTAGTATTTATTTTCTTTCCCTCCTAACTACTTCCACTCCATTCTAGAGACAAGGGGAAGGAGAAGAAAAATAACCCTTGTAACAAATAGGCATAGTCAAACAAAAAAAAAAATTCCTATATTGACCACATCCAAAACAATGTATGTCTCCTTCTGTATATAGAGTCCATCACATCTGTCAGGAAGTGTATATAATATTCTCCATCATTGGTGCTCTGGAATTATGAGTTTTAATTAGGTTGATAAGAATTCTCAAGTCTTTCAAATGTATTCCTTTTTACAACGTTGTCAGAGTATAAACTGTTCTCCGGATTTTGCCTGCTTCGCTCTGTATCATTTATTCCAGTCTTCCTGGGCTTCTTTGAAATGTCCCTTTCATAATTTCATAACCACACAATAGTTTTCTATCACTTCCTATATAGGACTTCATTCAGCAATTCCTCAATTTACAGCCATCCCTTTATTTTTATTTTTTTAATGGATTCTGCTATGTTTAGTCAACCTTTTTAATTTTTTCATACATGTAAAGATAGAATTCAATATTGATTTTTTATAAGATTTTGAATTGCAATTTTTCTCCCTTCTTCCCTCTTCAAGATGGCGAGCAATCTGATATACATGTACTATCATGTTAAACATATTTCTACATTAGTCAGGTTGTGAAAGAAGAAACAAAAAAAAAACGGAAAAAACCACAAAAAAAACCCAAAAGAAAGTGAAAATAGTATGCTTCAATCTGCATTCAGACTCTATCAGACAACATCTTCCACAATTTTGGAATTATTTTGGATTATTGTATAGCTGAGAATGGCTAAATCTATCAGAGTCAATCATCTCACAATGTTGCTGTTACTGTATGCAGTATTCTCCTGGTTCTGCTCACTTCACTCAGTATCAGTTCATGTAATCTTTCCAGGTTTTTCTGAAATCTGTCTGCTCATCATTTTTTATGGCACAATGATATTCCATGACATTCATATACCACAACTTGTTCAGCCATTCCCTAGCTGATAGACATCCCTTCAGTTTCCAATTCTTCGCCATCACAAAAAGAGCTGCCCTAAATATTTTTGAACATGTGGGTCCTTTCCCTTTTTTAATGATCTCTTTAGGTCACAGATCTAGCAGCAGCATTGCTGGATCAAAGAGTATTCACAGTTTGATAGCCCTTTGGACCTAGTTCTGAATTGCTCTCCAGAATAGTTGGATCAGCTCACCACTCCACTTACAATGCATTAGTGTTGCAATTTCCCCACATCTTCTCTAATATTTATCATTTTCCTTTTTTTCATATTGTGACCATCCCTATGGTTTCCAATTCTTTGCTATAACAAAAAGCTACTATATTCCCCAGTGTGCATCCTTTAATTTATAATTACTTGCAATTACAAGAAGCAGTGATGTATGTATTCTGTACATTTAGGTCCTTTTCCTCTTTCTTTAGAATACAGGCCTAATAGTGATACTGTTGGATCAAAAGTTATTATGCACAGTGTAATGGACACAATTTGGGGCATATTTCCTCTTCCTATTTTACTCCGACTACTGACCTCCCTGGCTTCCTTTAAGTATCAACTAAAATCCCTTCTTCTATAAGAAGCCTTCCCTAACCCCTCTCTATTCCAGTGCATTTGTTCTGTTATCTCCTATTTATCCTATATATAGCTTGCTCTGTATATATTTGCTTGTGCATTGTCTCCCCTATTAGATTGTGAACTCTTTGAGGGTGGGGACTGTCTTTTGCCTCTTTTTGTATCTCCAGTGCTAACCACAGTTTCTGGCACATAGCAGGTGCTTAATAAATGTTTATTGATGGGTTGATACCAGTTCATGGGTCCTTCAACAATACATTAATGTGCCTGTTTTCCTACAGCTTTTCCAATATGTCATTTTCATTTTGTCAATTTTGCCAGTTGGATCATATGAGATAGCACCTCAGAGTTATCTAATTTGAAATTTGGAATATTTTTTTCATATAGCTATTGACAGTTTAGGTAGTTCAGTGGATAGAGCACTAAGTCTGGGGTCCAGAAGACCTGAGTTCAAATCCTGTTCAGACACTTACTAGCTGTATAAACCTGTGCAAGTTACTTAATCTTTGTTTACCTTAATCCCACTAGAGCAGAAAATGAAAAACCACTCCAATATTTTTGCAAAGAGAACCCCATGGACAGTATTGGTGTGCTGTGGTCCACAGGGTCACAAAGAGTTGCACACGATTGAACGATGATAACAAAATAAAACTGAGAATTTGGATTTCCCTGCCACATTTTCCTAACCTCCAATTCAAATTAAGACTCCCCTTTTTAAATCCTTTTTCTTCTTTGTTTATCCTTGCAAGCATTTATACTATATTACTTTGAATTACCTGTATTTGTATTTTAATCCCTCATTAAAGGCTACAAGTTCCCCGAGGGCAGGAAACATTAATTTTATCTACATTTTGTATCTTTCATACCAGCAAGCACAATCCTTTCCAGATAGCAGGCACTTATAAATGTTTGTTGTATAAACAAATATGCACTTTCTGAGAGCAATTCAAACTATGAGGTTTTGTATTTGAGTAGGTTTGTCAATTCAATTCCATTTTTTTTGGATTACAAATCATTAGACATTACTGTTCTTTGAAAGGTGTGTGGCTAGATGGGTGATGTGATTTCTTTGTTGACCTTTTTGGAAAAGTCTTAATGCTCCTAATGTGTCCCCAAAGTGTAATGTGTGAACTCTAAAAAGAATTGGCAGGGAACAGAATTTGGGATTTAGAACCCTTGGAGCCTAGCACAGGGGTGGGAGCCCAGAGCTGAGTGAAGGAATCTGAATTTTCATTCTAGTTTTGGCATTAACTAGCTGAATTTTTTTTTTTTTTTGCTTGCTATGTAATAAGAATGAGATCTGACTTAACTGATTCCTTCAAAAGATGAAACAGTTCTTTGAGCTTTAACAAAAGTCTCTGTCTCTGTGTCTCTGCCTCTCTCCTCTTTTGGAAAAGAACTGTTAATTTCCCCAAAAGTTTTCTAATCTTTTCCATCATTGACCACATGGAGACCAACAGTCATAAGTTTTCATGGTCACCCAGCTGAAGAGGATTGACACTTTCTAAAAACCAAGAGCAATTACTCAGTCCAAGAGCCTTCTCGCCACACCACTAGGCTATGGCCAATGTATTTGCCTTTCCTATTAGAAGACTTAGCTCAGGCTCCTAATACCATGGTACATTCAGTCCCTTGCTAGGTGCTCACTTACAACCCCCATTAGAAATCCCCGTTGCTGCCCAACACAATAATGAATTCCAATATGTTAACAGCATCAGGCTGGCCAAGAGAAACACCTACTGGTTTTTAATGGACTGATTTCTAATGCTTAATGCCAAACAACACACAGCTGATTCACCCAGCTCACAGATGTACTGAAGTCATCTGGCTGTTTCTCCTCTCTATTTAATTCTTCTCCAGGTTTTCAGTGACTGAGGGGGATGACCTTGACCATGAAATCAGTGGAGATGTGAAAATTGCTTCCAGTTCTGGGCAGTGATCCGAGCTGAGTGAGACAGCCCAGAGAGGTACCGACTAACCAAACTGGACAACCAGTGTTAAGACAGCTGGGTTGCACACAGAGAGGAGCCGGGTTTTGCTGCTTCCCAGGTGGCCAGACAAAAGGATATGAGGAGAAGGGCAAAGGGGAAGGAAGAAGAATGTACACTGTTTGCAGACCCTGTGAGAACTGTCACTAAACAGAAGTTACTAGAGGGGCTTGGGAGGGGAGCAAAAGAGAACTGGTAGCAGATTTTTCTCAGAGATCTAAACTGGGGTTGGGAGACGAAAGCAAACCAAACAAAATGGGTTAAATTTTATTCAGGACATCCTAAGACTGATGTGAGTCTAGTAAAAAGAAGAGTCCTAATCAACTCTCCTCTGAACAAAGAATGGTACTCAATGGGTGGGAAATCACGTGGAGGATAATTTCAGGATAAGAACTGCTTAACAATTAAATTTTAACAATTTATTAACAATTCTCTAATTATTAGTAATTTGAAGAATTTTTTCATATAGCTATTGATAGATTGGATTTCTGCTCTTGAGAACTGCCTATTCGTATCCTTTTAAGCACTTATCAGTTAGGGAATGACTTTTATTATTACAAACATGAACCATTTCCTTTATATATCTCAGAATGATACCTTTAGCAAAGGAATTTTAAGCAAAGATTGAGGTGTTTTTGGATATTGACCAATGTGGGAATTTATGTATATTTGTTACAAGGAGGAAAGGTAATAATAAATGTTTGTTAACTGAAAAAAATTAAAAATAGTTGAAGTTGCATTACAGTAGAATTGACTATGCTGTGAGGCAGTGAACTCTTAATATATTCCATCAGAGACTAGATGCCTACTTGGTTGAGGATATAAAGGGGATTCCTGTTTTGGAAAGGTGAGAATGGGTAATCTCTAAATTTTCTTTTAATTCTTAGATCCCATGATACACTGATTCCTAGTGTGTGCTAGGGGTTCAAAAATAAAAAATCATAAATGGGGAACAGCCTAGGAAGAAAGCAAAAGCAAATAAAAGGCTTCAATTCCTGCCTTCCCAGTGACACTGTATGCTTTTTGATTGCTGTCATTTCTTAAGACAGGAGTTATATTTATCACCTTGAGCTCCCCAAAGGGCCTCATCCTATAGCAAAAACAATCACTGCATGTCCAGCTAGTGGAGTGTGCTTCATGGTTATGAGTCTTATGAGTTTAAGTTTTATAACCAACCTGTGGTGGTATGAAGTTGACAAGGTAAGTCATGAAAATATTATTATCCCCATTTTACTAATGAGGAAACTGAGGCTCACAGAGGTTAAGTGATAACCAATAGTGGACGGTGACAATAGAGGCAAGACCAGAGTCTAGGTCTAGGGCTCTTTGCACTGTTCGATACTGTCTCTGCCTAATAACTACTAGGTGGGGTTAAGAAACAAGTAATTAACTTTTCACAACTAAATTGTGGGCAAACTAAACCCCTATCACTCCCAACATGTCCATAAAAATGAGAGTGGAAGATAAACTCAACGAATTACAGATATTTCAAAATAGAAATGTGTATGCTGGCATACAAGTCAGTTCATCTTGTCATGGAATGTCAACATAAGACCTGGCTCATTAGGCATAACTATCAGGTAATTGACCATTTATGCACCTGCATTGGGAGTGGGTAAGTGGAAGGGATAGGAGCCAGCATGGGAAGGAAGGCATGTTTCTGGGATGGGAAGCTGGCAAAGCTCTCCCAGGAGCATCAAGTTTCACTCTGTCTTTTGGAACCTAGCAGGGTTTTGATTTTAAATAGTAAATACATGCAGGAAACGAGTGGAGCGTATAGGAAAACACCTGGGATTCCCAAATAAAAATCTAAGTTCTAAAATCCAAGTCCTTGGACAATGGTCCTCTAATACAACAGGGAAGACTTCTCTTTCCTTCCCTCCTTGCTTTAATAGCTGTGGGATTTTTGCCAGCTCATTTACCCCTGGATGAGCATCACTTATAAAATATCTGATGGACCTACTCCACACAGAATTGTGAGGATCAAACGATCCTGTTTGGGAAAGTGCTTTGTAAACTGTAAAACATGAGGTATCATTCCATCTTCACTCAAACTTGAAGATCATTGAGAAGCAGCCACAGTTTAATTCTTCAAAGGAGACCTACGGTCTCATCAGTGTGGGAGACTTCCTTCCTCCATATATATTGCAACCCATCCCTCTTACTCCATGTGATTCCTGTTCACATTCTCCCACAGAGGATCTGCCCAACATGCAGGAGGCCTTTTAATTTAACAGGGATCCTCAGAGAACCTGGGTCATCTCTGCATTATCCCTCACTCGAATGACCTGACTAGCCCATTTTCTTTTTCAATCAAATAACTGGATCAAAAGAGAAACAAGTTTTGATGTTTGCTATGACATCCGGAAGCACTGGAAGTTGCTAAAACGAAACAATAGATTGTCATAATTTATGGCCCAGTGCCTTGCACTAATAGCATGTGCTTGATAATAATTCTATGGAAATGCAGAGGCAAATGAAATGATGGAAACAGCACTGGAATTGGTAACAGAAGATGTTGGTGTGAATCCTGCCTCCCAAACTAGCTTGGTTGTGCAGCCATAGGGAAGACACTTATTTATCTTGAGGGCTGAAGTTTAGACATCTTTAAAAGAGGGAGAGTGGTACTTACATTTGAATTCTACTCACAGGCCTGCTGAAAGGAAGGTATTTCGCGCACCTCTAAGTGCTCTAAATATATGAATTATTTTTGTTAATTAAAATGAATGACTTAAAGTACCTCCAAAGCAGGGAGGGGTGCACAAGAGGGTGGTGGGGAAAGAGACGAAGGTAGGAAAAGACACACAAAAAAGAGGCTCTCAGATTAGGTGTACTGGTCTTTTCGTTGAGGCTCCAAAGCTCATGTTGCTGTCATCACAAGGATTAAAGAACTAGTGAGACTCTGCAGCCATCTACTGGCAAAATTCAAGGACTGCAATATAATTGTCATGTAAAGGATTTAGTTAATTAGATTCATCAGTGCATTCTGGAATACGTGGAGATCGCCATGCTAATATATTCGCCAGGAAAAAGATGAAGACAAATCCAGGGCAGAAAACGCTCTCGAGTTTTTGGCCAGTGCTGGCCAATGAGTCACATTTTAACTGATGGGAAGAGTGAGGGATTAAAACTTAAGACCATTAGGAACTTTATTTTGCTGTATGACAAACAACAGTTTTCCTTCTGAAAAAGCCCCAACCTTCCAATTACAATTGTAGCTTTCTGGAACCTGTTTACACATACATGGGGAGTGTTTTATAAACCCCTGAAAAGGCTTCACTTTAATATTCGATCTTTTCAATTTCATCCATGTCATCTGGATCCAGCTGCTTAATCTTGCTGTCTGAAAGAATGTGAAAGGACACAGCAGGCAAATCAATACCATTGTCTGTAGGCAGAAAATCCATGAATTCCATCCAATCATTTCTGAATGACACTGTGATAGCACTTATAACCAAGAAGATGCACTTACAGTAACTTCTTTGTCAGAAACCTTGCAATGACAATTTGAAATAACAGAGGAGGCATAGGGATGTGCTCCATCACTCAAATCCAGTCTCCTTGTGCTGATGAGGCGACCCTGAGTTCCTGCAGGATATGCCCAGGCAGAAAGGCTCTAACAGGTCCTAACAGCAAGCTAGCAAGGCTTTGAATCTGAGCCCAGGCTGAGACTCTAAGCAGTCTTCTGAGGTCCAGGCTAGCTAAATAAATTTGCAGAGGCTCATTACCAGGAAACAGGGATGAAAAATTTGGCCACAGCAACTCTTAATGATCATTTGCTAAGCCGTATAGGCTTATAAATTGGCCCTGGGGCAAGGGTACTATTGATGATAAAATTAGAGGTTCCTGTTGTGATGAAGGAGGGATGTGTTCCAAGAGGTCAAGGAAAGGGTCAAGTCATGATACAAAAATATAGGTAGAAAGTTGATGAAAATAAGGTAAAGCATAACCAAAAAACCTCCAAAATATGTCTCTTGGAGCCTTGGGGGTGAGATGAGAGGGAAGAGGTTAAATTAAAATCAGCAGAAATGGAAGGAGGGAAATGAGAGTAGGGGACTGTTGGAAGGTCTGGGGAAAAGGAAGTGGTCAGGTGGCATGTTCTAGGAACATGGTGGCTCTAGAAGAAGGGAGAGAGTCATATACATTCCCTGGACTAGGCCTCCAACAGTGATCCTTCTACAGCAGCAAGGGGCCTTCTGAGGTTGGGAGGATGACCACAGACATTGCCCTATGTCACCTTATAAGGATTTCATCAGGTCCTCACATTGAGATGAGCAATTCAGTTCAACTGTGTAGTCTAAAAATTGTTTCTTAGCACTCTGCCTTCTTTTTTTGCTATCACCACTGAAACAAATGGGGTTTGCAAAGGACTGAGTCTGTATTTTCCATGAAAATTGTTTCTTACAGACGTTAGGGTATGTGTCACTCATATCGATTATGTGTGTTCACACGAATCGGTTTAGATATGACTCACAGGGAGGCATGAATAATATCTTTAGAGTCTCATCCATCTGTACATCTTCAAGGCAGATCGGTTCCTGCTAGGAAGGAAGCAAAGGACTGGGGCCACAAGGCTTCCCACTCTGCTCTCCTCAGGGAAAGCATACTAGCTTAGAATTGTAACTATTTGTCTCCTTGCTAAGTATATTAGTCTATGGGAAATAATTTTTTGGTTCAAGCTCTCCTGAACATTATCCCTCAACAGGAAAGGAGTATCCTAACATATATCTAAAGGCTTGATTTCCTTCCTACCAAATGCCAGTCACACAAAGATCCAGTGAACAGCAAATAAATTCATTTATCCAAGATGATAGGAAACAGAAATCCAATAAGTTACACAGATGATAACATACCACACCATAGACAGAGTGAATGAACTCTCCCCACTGGGAGTGAAATATCAACATAAAGAAAATTCCAGCTTTCATCAAATGGGAAATTCCCTCAAATCTCTAGCATGTAAACTGGGGATAGGGACATAACTGGGCTCTAGTCTAGATCCTCTATATGCTGGCTTTCTTCCCAGAGACAGTCTCAGTCTCTCTCTGTCCCTCTCTCTTCACAGGGCCCTCTACCTGAAGAGAATTTGGAACTGAGCGTTTCCTAGCAAGAAGCCAGAAGAAGAAGTCTTAACATCCCTTAATGGGGAGATAATGGAGAAAAGAGATCAGGAGAGTGTCTTGCACTTAAAATTATTACACCTAGGCTAGCAATAGTGGGAGGGGGGTGTTGTAGGGGTAGGGGTGGTGTGTATAGATATAATTCTAGTTCAGTATTCTCCTTCTCTGAGGACAGAAGAGTGACCAGCCTTGTGGCTCCAATTTCCTGCTCCCTCTCTAGCAAGAATCAAAGTTGTCCTTGGAGAGGAGTGGGCCAAGGAGATTCTAGAGATGCCTATTCACATCTCTTTGAGAACCACATGATCCATGCAGACAAACACAACCTATATGGTTAATGCCCTCCCCATCTCCCTCCAGGCCATGAACATCTTTAGGTTATGGAATTAGAACTAGTACATAAAAATCAGATTATCTCATATTAACTTGAGTAATTATTAATTCTATATTCATCACAATCTATATCTTTATATACATATGCACATGTATATATAGTTGGCTCTCTTGTCCAACATGGGGCAGCTAGGTGGTGTGGAGGATAGAGCACTGACCCTGGGGTCAGGAAGACCCAAGTTCAGTTCTGGCCTCAGACACTTACTAGTTGTATGACCCTGGGCAAGTCAGTTAATCCTGATTTACTTCCCCCCGGCCCTCCAAAATAGAAAAGAATTCACTCTATCTTTCCACTAGCCATGGCACTTCTAGGATTTAGTAACTAAATAAAAATAGTCTTCTGTCCCTGACCAGCTGGTACCCTGGGAACTTCTGAACTTTGGACAAGTTATGCAAAAGGGTTCATCAAAAAACCTAGTCCACTATTTCAACTACCTTTACCCTTATCTTTCCTAAAAGTCTGTTTGTTAAAAATCAATGACAGAAAAAGCAACTTGGAATTATGCCCCAAAGTTACTAAAGCATGCATAACTTCTGATACCACTACAAGTCCTATGCCACAAAAAAAGAAAAGATCCACAAGACCCAAAAATATTTATGGTAGCTCTATTTGAGGTGACAAAGAATGGGAGACTAATCAACTGGCAACAGATGAACAAATGATGGTATATGAATATAGTTGTAGAAGAAATGATAAAAGGGATAATTTCAGAGAAACTTGGGAAGGCTTACATAACCCGACACAGAGTGAAGTAAGCAGAAACAGTGAAAAATGTGTGCTCTAACTACATTATATAAACAAACATTCTGAAAGACTAAAGAATTCTGATCAAGGAGATGACCAGCCATTCCAGTAAATTAGTGTATGAAGCATGCTGCCCACTTAACTGTGGTTATGGACTCAAGATGCAGAAGTGAGATGTGTTTTTGGACATAGCCAAAGTAGGAATCTATTTTGCTTGATTATGCATATTTGTTACAAGAGCTTTCTCTTTCTTTTCAGGGAGGAAGGTGGGGTAGCATCAAGAAAAAATAAATGTTTGATAAGTGAAAAACGTAATTAAACAAATGAATGTCAAAAGTTCAAAGTCTGTACAATAAGACTGAGATTGCTTTATCTTGTCCAATATGACTAAGTATTATTTCCTCTCAGCCTGTCAATAAATATTTGTTAAGCGCCTAGTATGCACCAGGCGCCATGCTAAATGCTGGAGATACAAAGAAAGGCAAAAACAGTCCCTACTTTCAGTTTAATTAACATTAGTATTCTTCTAAAGTCCTACTACAATGTCTCACTGTGGTATGAAGGAAACTCTAGGCTCACAAAGTCTCTACCAGTAGAAAACCACTTAAATCCTACTAAGCTGGAAAGGTAATGAATAAAGGCCTGGTAATAGACTATGTACATATGTGAGAACCATCTGAACTACACAGGGAGCTTGTCATCAAGTTTGGTCACCAGGTGTTGCATTATTTTGCCAATAGCAAGTGACAAAAATTTGTTAGACTAGGTAGAGTGCAGAATGAAGGAAGTGCCTACACGAATAAAATCATAAATCTTTTGGAAAACTGAAGAATGATGATACATGCACAGGTGGGCCAGTGCCTGGGTACTTCTGAGTTGGTTGAATATTGTGTTCCTTAATCTTAAAACTCTTGAGGCTTAAGCACCATGAAAAGTCAGTAATATCTTTCTTTCAAAGATGTGTGTTGGCAAAAAACACACATGCTTTCTGATTCCCGTTCCTTAGTATAATATCATTTTTTGTGGTACAATGATCTGAATCTTCACAATCATTTGTGAAGCAAGTCTCTTGATTTGCTGTAACTCTGGGTGACTCAACATACACCATACATACTTTCCACCCAAACTGGCTTATAAAACACCTGGGTCTTGATAATTATATCATCTATAGGTGTATATACTATACATATTTATTTGCTTTAGCAGTATCTTATTTTGAGGTTGTGGTCTACGTTTGGGATGGGGCAGAGGAGGGAGGACTTATCTGAACCAGCATGGTCAATGCTGTAGCTCACTTTATGGAGAATATATTACTTACTGAAGTGATCCTGAATTTTGAAAAGTAAGGGCAACTTATTTACTTCAATCATATTGAAGGCGATGCCCTTCTTCCCAAAGCGACCTGTTCGTCCTATTCGATGGAGGTAGGTCTCATAGTCTGGTTCACCAGCTTGGTTTATAGGAAGGTCAAAGTTCACAACGATTGTGACTTGTTTCACATCAATGCCTAGAGAGAGAGAGAGAAAGAAAGAAAGAAAGAGAAAGAAACACTGATAAGTGATTGTGACTGACAAGTCCCACAATTGCTCCCAGGAGGAAAAGCTGATGAATGACCAGGTATTTTATGGAGTTACCATCCAATGGGATAGACAAGCTTGCTTTCAAACAAATGAAATGCCTATTTTGGATAGCATCCTTAACAAAACTGGATTAGAAATAGGTAATTTCTAAATCTGTCCTTAAGGTAAATATGTATGGAGGGGAGGTCCTAACCACATCTGCAAAGCAAAATCTGTTAAAAAATATTCCCTTCCAGTGCTGAAGTGAAAAGCATGAAGCTATCAACTTAAATTTTTTCTCAAAGTATGAATCCACCTATGCTCTTCTAAGTCCACAGGGGTTTCAGAGGGATGAAGGAGAAGACTGGAGATGAAGAATTTAAACTTTGATGGGGACAAACCTGGAAAGCATGAATAAACTGCTTGTGAGAACCTTAAACTTTTCCAAAGCAGTCAAAACCTCTATCTCTTACAAAAAAATCAAAACCCCCACCTCGAGCACAGACGTTGGTGGTTATCAGGACCTTCTCTTTCCCATCACGAAACCTCTGGATGATTGAAGCCCGCTGCTCAACTGTCAGCTCCCCACTTAATAAAGATACTTGGTGGCCATCCTGCATCATCTCCACAGTAAGCCACTTTGCAATTCGACGAGTCTGTTTGAAAAACAAACCAAAAAAAAATACACCCAGTAGGTTAAGGCACAATTGCTGTATGGAATGGGGAACAAGAGAGGAAGAAAGATTCATCTTTTCATTTCACATTAACCAGTATGTTGTGCTGATTTACTTCTTTCTCCTATAGCAGTTCTGAAGGACCAAAAGACAACCCCAAAATGATAACACTTTACATTTGTCCTGTTTCACAGATGTAGAAATGCTTTGAAAATGTAGTCCCATTTGACAGCACTGATTATGGATTTGATATTCAAGATACACATTTATATATGTGTATGTGTATACACACATATGGAACACATATGTTATACATACACACATATGAGACTAAGAGCCAACGGACAAGTAGTCAAAGGATATAAATGATCAACTCTTAAAAAACGCACTGCACACTATTAATAATCATATGATTGTGCCAAATCATTAGAAAGAGAAATTTGTGTACACACGTACACACACACACACACACACCCTCCTCTGAGGTTTTACGTCACACCCAGAAATTTGGCAAAGGGTACATAATGATGGAAAGAATCACTGCTGAAGAGGTGGTAAAAAGCACAGGCACACTCACGTCCCTTTGGTGGAGCTGTGAATTGGTTCAACTGTTTTGGAAAGAAATTTGGAATGATGCTAAGAATGGACAAAAATGTCCATACCTTTCAATTTAGAGATTCTAGTGCTAGCCATATACCAGTAAGAAGGAGGTCAAAGATAGAAAGAAAACTCCCATATACATCAAAATATTGACAGCAGCACTTTTTGTAGTTGCAAAGAACTGGAAACGAAGAAAATAGATGCCCGTTGATTGGGGGATGGTTAAACATAAAGATGATGGAGTATTAATGTGCTATGAGAAATGACAGATATGAAGAATTTTGGGAGGCATAGGAAAATCTATATGAGCTGATCGGATGCACAGAAATATAAGTAGAACCTAGAAAACAACAGAGAGATAAATGTAAATGGAAAGAAAAAATAAAAAACTGAACAACGTATAATTACAACCAACCTTGACCCAGAAGAATTGGGAAAATATACTGCTTATCTATCTCCTTTGCAGAGGTGGGAGACTGTGGCTACAGAGTGCTGCATACACTATCAAACCTGGTTGACATGGGTAAGTTTTGCTGAGCTGCCCTCTCACTGTCCCTCCTTCCTTTCTTTTTTTTTTACACTGTGTCACAACAGAGAGGGCAATGAACATAGAAAGGATATTTTTGGAAATGGAGATATAAAAACAAAAGAGATCATTACATTTTTTTTTTTAAAAAAGTTCTTTCATTTGTGTCTCACTACAACTTTGTGAGGTTGGCAGGGAGGGTATAATTTATCATCTTTGTTTTGACACTTGGACAAATAGCTGCATATACAGGTTAAATCACTTGCCTAAAGTCCTATAATATTAAAGCTGATAAAACTTCTCACTCCAATACTCCTGTCCTATTTTGTAGGCTTCCGTGGATAGATCATTAACTTTTCTTTCATTTTATAAAAAATAAGTGGTATTATTACATCATTGTTTTTAATGGTTGGCAGTGAAATGGGGAGACTATAGCCTTCTGCAGTTCAGTTCCAGGGCCTGATTTCAATATTCGAGGTCACTAACGCTGGTAAGGGATCTCCCACCTGCTATAAATATTGCCTTTGTCTTTGTCAACAGCTGCCCATGGTGTTGGAGCATAGGGCTTTGTCACAATAGGGAGCTCAGGAAGGGACCAGAGCTGTTGGGGGTGGGGGAGAGGGAGAACAAAGCGTTTTGTTTTTTCTAAGGGGACAATTTGTACCATGGCAGAGGAAAGCTCCAGGAAGAGGCAGGCAGGCCAAACCTCAAGAGCCATTTCTTACAGTTATTAATACACATCTCCCTTTCCACCAGCTAGAAACTAGGAAGCCACGCTCTTGCTCTTGTATGTCTGGGTCCTCTTAGTGACTCTAGCCCAGGCTGCCTTAAAACTCTTCCCCAAGTCTGCATTTAAATAGTATGGATGTATATGTGTGTGTGTGTATACATATATGTATGCATATATATGATATTTTATTTTCTCCCCAATTACATGTTAAAACAATTTTAAATCTTTTTTTGAAGTTTTAAGCTCTAAATTCTCTTTCCCTCCCTTACTCTTTTCCCCTCCCCCCTTCCTGAGATAGTAAACGATAAGATATGAGTTACACATGTACAATCATGTAAAACATTTCCACATTGATCATTTTGTACAAGACTCAAATTTTAAAAAAGTAAAAAATAGCATGTTTCAGTCTATAGTCAAACAATATCACTTATTTTTCAGGAGGCAGATAGTATGTGTCATCATGAGTCCTTTGAGATTGTCTTGGATCACTGTATTGCTGAGAATAGCCAGGTCATTCACAATTCTCCACTTAACAATATAGCTATTACTAAGTACAATGTTTTCCTGGTTCTTCTCACTTTACTTTGCATCAGTTCGTGTGAGTCTTTCCAGGTTTTTTCTGAAGTCATCCTGCTTGTCATTTCTTATAGCACAATAATATTCCACCACAATCACATACCACAGCTTGTTTAACTATTCTGCAATTGATGGGAATACCTTTGATTTCTAATTCTTAGCCACCAAAAAAGAGTTCAAGTTTGGAATTTTTGAAAAAGCCTGTCAGTTTCAATGCTGTCAAAAGATCATGGAATAGTGGAGGAGTCAGGGTGGGGGATTTCTAGCATCCATATCAAATGAGAAAGAGTCCCAAAGTGAATTAGAAACAGATTGGAAGCAGCCCAAATGGCCATTTCCTCTTCCCCTCTTTCTCAACCCCCAAATGGCTCTGAGAACTCTGTCTACGACTAAGGAGTTATACATCTGGCTTGGCCGTAACTGATATGGAAGCCCTTTGGACATCACTGTCACTGCTGGCTGCATGACCCCCTTCACGTCTGGAAAAAGTTCTGAACTACTTACTTTTCCTTTCAATGACTAGAAGTTGTTTCCCATGCACACCTTCTCATCTTTCTCTGCAGTAAAGAGGAAACTCTAGAATTTTTCCCAACTGTTTCACTGAGATTGTGATGGGCTCCTTAAGCATTATTCAAACCACACTCAGGAATGGTATGGTCAGGGACCCAGGGAAGATCCAATAATAAAGGCTCATGGGTTGGAAGCTGTTGAACTGGACTTTAGTTCCTCTGACTCTGACCATGTACAGTGCATCTCTCAGTACATTAATGCTGGTATGTTTGTCTCTGGTCTCTACAGGGATGCCAGGCCATTCAGGGTTGCAGCTGCTTCTAAGACAGTCTTGTACTTTATCTCATTCCAGAGGACTAAATGAAACTCACTGAAGGACTTCTCATTCCCTGTGTTTCAAACCTAAGCTAAATTTTCCGCCTATTGTAAATGGAATTGTTTTAGCCAGTAAGGCCCCTATTGAGGACCACCATTTACCACTGTCACCTACATCATTGAACTCCACCATGATAGCATGTCCATTGTTGACAATGCTTGGCAACATGCAAGTCTGATGGACTAGGACCAGGGACTTAAAGGTGGGGTCATATATAGATAGCCCAAACGAAGACAATGTTGATGGGAGGTGGTCCCTTTGGGCAATCTGATATAACTTGTGACCCAGATGTGAAGGTTAGTCATACCACTACAGCCATCATCATTGCTGTGCAACTATCTTGGCTACAACTCTGGTTCCTGGAACTTAATTTATGGGGAGCCACTCAGCCCCAGCTTAACGTCTCTAGAGGCTTGGCTGTAGGAAGAGAATCATCATTTTTCTATACCTTAATAGTTTCATTAGTTGTTGTGAAAGATCATCATTCAGAGACCAAACTTAGGCTCAACGAGTGTAAAAATTCGGTGGTTTTTGCCTTTGTGTCTCTAGTACCTAACACTGTGTCCTACATACAGCAGGCATGTAGCAAAGGTTAAACTGTGAAGCAGAATGAGATTCCAAACTTAGCTAGAGTCTCAGTCTATTACTAGGCCTGTGTTCAAAGTCCTTCCAGCTTGGTAGGATCTGCTAGAGCTGGCACTCTGTTAGTAAAGTTTTTGAGAACCTGGGTTCACCTCTATAAAGTGCTGGAGTAGCACTTTAGCGATGAAATAATTATTGCTTACATTTATTTATAAAAATTTTTGAAACATATATACTAAGTTGTTAGAGCTGGAGAAGATTTAAGAGGTACTCTAGCTCTTCCATTTTATAGAGGAGGCTAAACGAGGTCTGGAAAGGCCAAGTGCCTCATCTTCTCACCGAAGCCCAGTGTTGCCTGTCACATCTCAGGGATTCCTCATTTACAAAGCATTTCAACAATCCTGAGAAATAGAGGGTGAGGGCCAGGATGGAGAAACTGAGGCTTATAGAGGTGAAGCATGCCTTGTCCAGAGGCAGAGGGGATAAGCATTTATTAACTGCCATTAGGTGACAGCTGCTGTCCTCTCCTCTGGGCCTCACTTAAACCTCTTGAGGGCTAAGGCCCTGGATGTCCTCCTGGCTTACCCTCTGTCCTGGGAGGTTGGGGAGATGAACCAGCTGGAAGGGCTGCTTTTGCTTCATGACTTGCTTTCTCCTATAGAAATCCTTTTAGGATTGGTATCGCAGAGCACAGTGGTACAGAGGGAACATGTTCTACTTCTGGAGGTCTTCAAACCATTCCTCCTTTAAGGTTCCTCCAGGGCTCCCAGCCAGAAAATGTCTGTAATTCATATGTGCTGAAGTCCTGGGTTTTGTTAGTTATGAGGCCTCATGCTATGCTTCTTTTCCAGACAGACGGAGATCTATAAACCAGCACTTTATGCAGGCCTATATTATGCTCAGAATTTGTCTGAATTTTAAAAACAGAATCTCCTGGAACTATTATGGGAGAGAAGAGTAGGGAGGGCACTAAGCTTGTGAAATTCCCTTCTCTGAAAATCTAAGAAATTTATCCATGTGGGAATTGGTGCAACAAAGCCTCCTGCCCTCTAAAGTTCTGTTTCCGTATAAGGTACCACATAGCTACACCTGACATCGTGGCCTTGGGTGATGATGCTAGTAAATAGCTAAATAGTAAAGTAAATAATAATTATTATTATCTTTAAAAATAATAAAAAAAAATAAATAGCTAAGCCACATCTAGAACATTCTTCCAGCACCAAGAACAGGCAGTCTTTCAAACCTTCCTAGAACACCTTGTACCTCGCTGATGTACTTTTCATGTATTATCCGTATTTGTACTTCTTGTCCTCTTAACAGACTGGAGGTTGCTTAAAAGCAGGTGTCATAATTTAGTTAAACTTGATATGTCCTCTGACATCTAGCAGTACAATGCTCTTTACACAGTAATAATCATAGTAACACTAAGGTTTGCAAAGCACTGTACATACACCATCATTTGGTCACTAGGCATTTGATGTTTTCTAGGTTGAACTGTTAATTTTAAGATGGAAGGGACATTTTTGGAAGAGAAAACGTTTAAAATATACCTATAATTTATAAAAGAGGCAAAGAATGTCTTCTTTGGTCAAGTCAAAACAAAAGAAAACAAAATAAAAAAAAACAAAACAAAATCAATCTGGGAAGGGAAGACCCTCAACCTGGCAGAGAAACCTTAGGGTTTCTGGCCAAAATAGAAACAATTGCTATTTACATTCAACCTGAGCCATCAGGGCTCAAAAATCAACCAGATGGGGCTTGAGCTGGGACCTATCTATAGTTGGTTAATCAATGAGAGGCAGATTTGGGTTTAAGGCATGGTCCTTAAAAGAAATCTAACCTCTAAACCCCAAGACATCTTGCAAGGTTTCAGCGATCAAAATTTACATTTCTTTGGGTAGAGCTACCACAGGTAAGGGTATGATTCCCTATGTGACAGAGGGAGAAGAGGGGAGGAAGGAAAGCAAGCAGGCAGGAAGAAAAAAGAGGAAGGAAGAAAGGAAGGAGCTGCATTGCCCAACTGGAACTGGCCAGTTTGGTCCCCAGTGGGTCAGCTACTGCTACTCACAAATTGTTGTCCTTTGTTCTTGAAGGGGACCATGACATCTGGAAAATGATGCCATGGTTTGTGAATGAATTGGATTTAAGTGAGGGAGTGCCATGCAAAGTCACTAGCCTCACTCTCTCCTCCAGAGCCATCTAGATCCAGTGGCAAGATGCAGATCAGGCTCTGTGATAGAAGTATTATGCCCTATAGCAGCAAGTCTGAGGGTGGAGAGACTGCCAAATAGAGGCGGCAACTAGTGGAAGGTAAATGCCTTGATGCCAAGTACTGTCCCTTTTGTCTTATTTCCAAAACTTGGCATGGATCTTTAAGCAAAGTACCAGTTCAATAAATACTAGTTGAACACTTATATAGCCCAAAGGAATATAAATTTCGATCACTGGAAGTTTGGAAGATATCGTGATTATATCTTGATATGGCTTAGATTTCTCTCTTAAGGAACACCCTTAAACCCAAATCACTCTGGCTCTCTTTGATTGGCAAACAATAGGTCCCAACCCAAGTCCCACTGGGTCACTGCTTGGGTCCTGATGGCTCAGAGTGAATGTAAATGGCAATTGTTTCTGTTTTGACAGAAACCCTGAGGGTCTTCCCCTCTCAGACTGATTTTTCTTTTTTGACTAGGTAAAAGTGGTCATTCTTTGCAGGCTTTGCCAGAGCTCACTCAGTGTTTGATCAGTTCCAAAGAAAAGTGTGGGAGAAAAGACGTGTTAGACTGACTACCAAACTGAAGGTCTACAGACCCCTTGCGATGATCTCATTGTTGTATGCTCATGAAACATGGACAGTCTACCAGTGCCATTCCAGGAAACTGAACTGCTTCCATGTGAATTGTCTTGGGAAGATTCTGAATAATCACCAGGCAGGACAGGTACCAGACACTGAGATTCTTTCCCAAATTAAATTGCCAAGCATCCAAACTCTACTGCAACTCAGATGAACTGATCATGTCATTCAAATGACAAATGTATGCTTGCCAAAAAGACTATTTTATGGAGACTTCACACAAGGCAAACACTCACATGGTGGTGAGAAGCAATACAAGGACATTCTCAAGAATTCTCTTAAGAACTGTGGGATCCATTGCGTGACATGGAAGACACTGGCACAGGACTGATCAGCATGGTGTACCTTCATCAGAGAAGGTGCTGTGCTCTATGAGCAAAGCAGAATGGAAGAAACTCAAAAGAAAGGAAAACCCCAAATGTTCACATGGACTACGTGTGCCCAACATGTGGCAAAGCATTTCAAGCTCGTTTTGGTCTGATCAGCCACAGTTGGACACACTGTAACTTGACTCTAGCATAGTGATGTCATTTTGGTCCTCTTCAAGAAAGATAAACAACAACCAACCACCTAGCTTTAATCACCAAATGGGTGTAGCCTCAGTCGAACTGAGACCTGGGAAAGACCTTAGCTTAAAAAGTCTAAGGTCTCCCACTAGATGTAGTCTGGGACCAGCTCTAGTAGTTCTGATCTATATTTTGTCACTGAGCCCAGATTGCTCCAGGGAAAAAAGTAAGGCCCGTGACTTCGCACAGCCTTCCCTTCCTTAAATCTAATTCTCTTGAAAGCCATGGCATCACCTTCCTGATGTCATGGCGCTCTTTGAGAATAAAGGATCACAACAACAATGAATCTCTATAGAGGAGACTGGTGGGAAACCTCAGTGGGGTGCTGCAGTAGGAACAAGTGTGTGAGAGAACCAAACTCTGCTTGCTTCTAAGGCTGGCAATTAATTGTAGTTTCCATCCTGTCTATTACAATGTCAGGAAGGAATATCCAGGCCCTTGGTATATTGTTTATGCTCTATTTACTGTTCCTAGAGTATTTCCTTAAACTGGCAGCCTAGTAACCCTGCTGAAGAAAGGAAATGATTAGACCGGCATGACTGCAATTCAACAAGCATTTAGTACCTGCTCCCTCTAAGTGCCTGGGCTCAGCACTGAGCAAACCAAAAAGTTTATGCAGGGTACAACTTGAGCAGCACATTTTAGGAAGGACGTTGAGAAGGGAGAAAAGATACTAAGGGAGGTGACTGAGAACACGAAGGGGCTACCCGATCACAGCACTCTAGGATCAGCTGACACAACTGGGGAGATTTAAGTCTTCCAGAGAAGAGCTGAAGCTGAAGGTCTCTTCAAGTGCAGGCAGGGCTGTCACACAGAAGAGGCACTTGAACTAGCAGCAATGAGTGGAAGTTGCAGAGGCAGTTTCTAGGGTTGATGTTAAAAAAAATCTCCTAATCATCAGAGCACTTCAAAAACTGAATGGGGAGTACTGGGTTTCAGCTCACTTCATGCAAAAGGCTGATTGACCATTTGTTGGGGAGGCTGCAGGACTGGCTGGTTAGGTACCGTGTAAACTACGCAGCCTGTGAGGTGCCTTCCAGTTCTGACATTCTGTAATGCTTCATGGTGAGATGAGGCAACACACAGGGACAAACTCACTGGTTCATTTTGGGTAAAAAGGCCCATCCAGGGAGCTGATAGTCCCAGACACCTGTATTATACCATATTGTCTCTCCTGCCACCAAAACCCTTTTCAGGGATTCATCTTTGACTTTTCTATCCAACCCTCCCATGCTGTTTCATTTCAGCTCACTATTCAAAAGCTGCCTGGGCATTCTGGGCCATTTTTCTTTCCTACACAGCCAGACCAATCAGAACCTTAAGACATTGGACTATCCAAGTTACTGCATGAGCTGGAGATAAAAAAAATGTAGTGTCACTTGTAATCTCACCAGGCATTGTAGGGAGCAAAAAGAGGCCTGTGCAGATGTGGCCATGATTAAGTCAAACTATTTTTTTTTCTGTGAAAGAGAAGGAAGCACTAAACTAGTGGAAAGGAGATAGTCCAACCCATAGAATAACAGAATGGGAAAGGAGAAGGAAAGCTGAACTAAGCAGGAATTCTGAGATGAAAAGTACCCAGTTCTGATCTTCCTTCAGTTCTAGCAAGATTGCACATTTAGTAAATATGTTTGAACCAGGTGTGTCCCTGGGCACTGAGTGCCTCTGCTGTACAAGGCACAACACTGGGGAACTGATTCAACCCAGCCAGTGATACCTGGCAAAAGATGATAGCCTGCCCAATGGTGATGCCTCCGTAGATGTTGCACAGAGCTTGATATTTGTCCTTCCTACCGTCACACAGAACATAATACTGCCGGATATTGTTGAGAGTCAGCTCTTCTTTGCGTAGCTTGATCACATTTGGATCAGGAATGATTCGCTCAGCAAACTGCCACACGGAATCCTCAAAAGTTGCTGAGAAGAGCAGCATTTGGCATTCGGGCTGTAAAGCTCTGTAAGGGAAGAGGCCAGTTCCCAGTTACCTGTGTGTTGCCTCTTAGGAGCAGCCTAAAGAAAGCTCATTTCCACCCTCACCCTCTGTTCAACAAATGCTCTCTCTATCTTTTGCCATGGGAGAGGCAGGTACCTTGATACAAATAGCCAAGCATGAAACAGATAAAAATGTCCCACAAAATGTATCAAGCCCACCAACCAAGAAATACACCTAGAGAACAGAGAGGTCTCATCTGCATTGTGGGGCAGGGTCAGATTTTCTTATCATAATAACCCATCAAACTCATTAACAATTTTTGATTAAGAAAATGCCAAGCCAAGGATTCTGGAAAGATGGCAGAGAATAAAGCAGGAAATTATCTGGCTCTTCCAAATTCTCACATTAGCAATTTAAAATAATGCCTCAAAGTGAACTTTAGCCAAAATAATTAAAAGTCCGAGTAAAACAGTTGTCTAGCTTAAGACAACTCCAGGGGACATTAGAAAAGACCTAACCATCTTCTTCTCCCCACCCAAACCCATTTCAGGCACTTTTGATTTGATTTGATTCATGGACAGTATGGCCAATCAGTATAAGACTGCAGAAGCAATGACTAACGCTGTCCCAGGCTGTGATTGGGGGTAAGAAAGAATAAGCACATGCTGTCGAGTGGGGCTATGGTCACTTGTTGGAGAGCAGAGTCTCTAGTTTTAGTTCCAGGGCAGAGGAGTGAACTGAAGCTTATAGCCTCTGGAGAGAAGGCAAGGCAAGGAGTAAGAATGTTTTTGGTGACAGTGTTGCTGGGGACCCTGGTTGTGCTTAAAAGACACAGAGAAGTACCTGATGTCAGGTACCCCAGTAGAGCTCAGAAACCAATGGCACAAAAACGTGAGACTTCATTCCCCACACCTCAAGACTAGGACTGGCCTCTAACATAAAGTTACCAGCCAACAAATAAGTCAATAAAAATGAGTAAGCAAAAGAGAAAGAATCTGACCACAGACTATTACTATGGTGATAGAGAAGATGTGAGTTCAAACTCAGAAGACAATGAAGTCAAAATGGCTACTTCAACTTCAAAGAAAAATGTAAAATGATCATAAGCCTAAAAAGAGTTGTTAGAAGAACTTAAAAAAGGACTTTAAAAACCAAATAGGAGAGGCTAAAGAAAAATTAGAAAAAAAAATACGAGTAATGTAAGAAAATCATGAAAAGAAAGTCAACCAACTGGAAAAAAAGATCCAAAAACTTATGAAAGAAAATAACCCCTTAAAACTTAGAATTCAACAAGGGAAAGTTAATAACTTTGTAAGGAAATAATAAAACAGAATCAAAAGAATGAAAAAAGGAAAGAGAACATGAAACATCTCATTAGAGAAACAACTGACCTGGAAAACAGATCAAGAAAGACAATATAAGAATTGCTGGATTATCTGAAAGTTATGATCAAAAAAGTCTAGATTTTATACTTCTAATATTAAGGAAAATTGCCCTGAAGTTTTAAACTAGAGAGTAAAACAGAAATTGAAAAAAAATCCACTGATCATCATTTGAAAGAGATTCCAAGATGAAAAATTACAGGAACATTATAGCTAAATTTTGAAGGAGAAAATACTACAGGCAACTAGGAAGAAATAATTTAAATACTATGGGGTGATAGGACAACACTAGATTTAGCAGCTTCTACATTAAATAACTAAAGGGCACAGAACATGCCATTCTGAAGAGCAAAGGAGCTGGATTTGAAATGAAGACTAAATTACCCAACAAAACTGAGTGTTAAGCGTGTATAAAAAATGGCTATTTAATGAATTAAAGAATTTTCAAATATTTGTGAGGAAAAGATCTGACAGAACTGAATGGAAAATTTGACCTACAAGACATGAAAAATCAATTATAAGGGATTTAATAAGGTCAAACTGTTTACTTCTTACATGGGAAAACAATATTTGTAACTCTTAAGAATGTTATTATTACTAGAGTAGTTTGAAAAAGCATACACAGACAGCTTGGACTTGAGTTGAGTATGATGGGATGACACTAAAAAATAAAATGGGGCAGGTAGAGGTAAAATGAAGCAATTATCTCATATAAACAAGGAATGAATGGAAGAACAGGTACAGTAGAAGGCTGGAGGGGGGCGGTGGATTGGTAGTGCTAGAATTTCATTCTCATCAGAACTGGATTAAAGAAGTGACACATACATCCATAAGGGTATAAAAATCTTCTTAACTTACACAGAAATAGGAGGGTGAGGAGATATGATAAAGGAGGAATTCTTAGAAGGGCTTGCAGATCAAGAAATAGGAGGGTAAGGGGAGAGGATAAGGGAAGTAATCTTAGAGGGAGTGTGGATTAGGGAGGCAATGGTCAGAAATAAATTAGACATCTGTGGAGGGATAGTGTAAAAAGAGAAGGAGAGAAGGACAAAAGTGTGGAAAAATGGGACAGAGGGAAATATATAAATAGCAATTTCAATTTTGAATGTGACAGAAATGGATAGCAGAATTAATAACCAGAAATCAACAAGAAACACATTTTAAAATAAGAGATATACAGAAAATAAAAATAAAGGCCTGGAATAGAATTTATTATGCTTTAGCTGATGCCAAAAAAATAGGAGCATGACCTCAGACAAAGTCAAAGTTAAAATAGATTTAATTAAAAGAGATAAGCACAGAAACTACATTATGACAAAAGGTACCATAAAAAATGAAGTAATATCAATACTAAACCTATATGTACCAAATGTTACAGAATCCAAATTTTTAAAAGAAAAACTAAATGGACATAGACAGCAAAACTATAATAGTGGGGGATTTCAATCTTCACCTCTCAGAACTAGATAAATCTAAGCAAAAAAAAAAAACTAAGCAAGTCAAAGAAATGAATAGAATCTTAGATAAGATAGATATGATAGATATCTGGGGAGAACTAAATAGGAATAGAAAGGAATACATCTTTTTCTTTGCAGCACATGACACCTTTACAAAAACTGACCATATGTTAAGGCATAAAAACTTTACAGTTAAATGCAGAAAAGCAGAAATATTAAATGCATCCATTTTAGACCATAATGAAATAAAATTATAGTTAAGAGACCATGGAAACACAGATTAAAAATTAATTTGGAGACTAAATAACCTAATCTTAAAGAATGAGTGGGTTAAAGAATAAGCTACAGAAATAATAAATCATTTTATTATTTAAATGAATTATTTATTTAAATGAATTATTTAAATAAATATGATTAAAATAATCATATTATTTAAAGAGAATGAAAATAATGAGACAACATGCCAGACCTATGGGATACAGCAAAAGCAGTTTTCAGGAGAAAATTTTTCTCTAAATGCTTATATTAATTAAATGGAGAAAAGCAGGCCAATGAATTGAACACATGATTAAAGAAACTTGGAAATGAAAAAATTAATATTCCCCAATTAAGCATCAAATTGGAAATCCTAAAAATTAAATGTGAGATTAATAAAACTGGATTATGAAAACCATTGCATTAATAAATAAAACTAGGAGTTATTTTTATGAAAAAAATCCCAACCATCAAATAACATAGCCAAACCATTGGTTAACATGATTAAAAAGAGAAGAAAATTAAACCACTAGTATAAAAATGAAAAGAGTGAATAAAGATGAACTAATAAAGATGAAATTAAAGCAATTATTAGGAATTATTTTGCTCAATTCTATGCTTATAAATTTAAAAGTTTAAGTGAAATGGAAGAATGCTTACAAAAATATGAACTCAAAACAAGAGGGCAAGGGAAAAGGATGGGGGGAGAGAATAAAGAAGAGATCACTGCAGATGGGGGTAGGTTAAGTAATAGGAGGGAAAGGTGGCAGGTACAATTAAAGTAGAACAGTCAGGAGGGATAGGAAATAAGAGTTACAAACAAACATAAAATAAAGATCAAGAGTAGAATTTATTAAGAAAAAAACAGAGATAGTAATTATGATCTCAGAAAATGTTAAAGCCAAAATAAATTTAATTAAAATAGGAAATGATGAGATGGTGGACTTTAGAAACAAATGTAAAGACTTGGACTTATGAAGTAAGTTGTTATCTACCTTCAGAGAAAGGACAAACAAGTATAGTACAGTCTTACATAAATGAATATGAATGTATATATCTATATGTGAGTATGATTATAGGTATCTTAGTATATGTATGTGTAAGTGTATGTATGTATATTTGTATATACATGTATGTATATATGTATGTATGTGTGTCTATCTATGTATCACACTTAACTATCGCCTTCTTGTGAGTGAGGGTGGGGGTGAAGGAGGAAAAAAGAACACAGTAAGAAGTGCACAGCAGAGAACAAAAGAAAACTCACAAGCAAGAAAAGAAAAGATGGATAGTGCTGAAAACAATGTATAGTATTTATTACATAGATTTTCTTGAAATGGAAATTTATTGCTGTATATTTTCAATCCTCTCTTACATTCTGTCACATTCAAAGTGACATTCAAAATACATAACTGTTTTTTTCCTATCATGCATTAAAGTTTAAAATAATTTTAAAAACTCCAAAATATGAACTCCCTAGATTAAAAGAAGAGGAAATAGAATATCTAAATACACCTATTTTAGAAGAAGAAATTGAACAGGCCATCAATGAACTTCCTAAGAAAAAAGCATCAGAACCAGATAAATTTATAAATGAATTCTACCAAACATTTAAAGATCAACTAATTCCAATATTATTTAAATTATTTTATAATAGGAAAGAAGAAATCTTATCAAACTCCTTTTATGAAACAAATATGGTGCTGGTTCTTAAACCGGGAAAGCAAAAACAGAGACTAAATTCACTAATAAATACTGATGCAAAACTTCTACATAAAATACTTGCTACAAGACTACAACAATATATCCCAAAGATTACATGTTGAGATCAAGTAGGATTTATGGGGGGCGGAGCCAGGATGGCAGAGTAGAAGGACGCACGTTTACGAGCTCCGAAACCAAAGCCCATAGAATTAATGTAAAAAGAGACCCCCATAACTTCTGGGTCAATACAAGGTGTGCAGAAATGGAGTGGAAGAGATTTCCATTCCAGGGAGCCCTGGAGACCCGTCCCCAGGGTCCCTCGCACCCCAGAAAGCGGACCCCACCCCCAGTGCTGCCCTGGCCACGGCCCCAGAGAAGCTGACACGGAAGTTCTGGCAGCCGGGAAAGTCCCTCCGCCCACAGAAGCTACAGGTCAGTGAGAGAGAAGGCCGGGCTGGAGGAGGGGAACGGAGCGTCTCTGTGACTCGGGCCCCCTCGGAAGGAAGTGGCGGCGGCAGAGACAGGGGCAGGAAGCGGCGGAGGCAGAGGCATGGGCGGCGGCTGAGGCGGCAGTGGCCCAGGACTCAGGAATCCCCCAGCAGCAGGCAGGATCTTCATTATGGAAGGTTTCTGCATAAAACCTGACGGAGCTGAGCCTGGGAGACGGCCCTGCCCCCACCCCGCTCTATTACTGAAGGCCTCTGCATAACGCCCATGAGGGAACTGAGCCTAGGAGGCGGGCCCCCCACCCCGCCCCCACCCGCTCCGTTCCTGAAAGTCTCTGCATAAAGCCCCTGAGGGAACTGAGCCTGGGAGGTGGCCCTGCCCTCACCCCAGCGCCAGAACTAAAGCTTGCCGCGGAAAGCCCATTTGAATCTCAGAGGCCAAGCACTAGCTGGGCGGATCCAGGCGGGGGTGGAAATGAATCTCAGAAGTCAAGTAACTGGCTGGGAAAATGCCTAGAAAAGGGAAGAAAAATAAGACTATAGAGAGTTTTTTCCAACAAATGCAAATGATCCCAACATTCGGATCTGATGACGAGGATGTATTCTTGCCATCAGGGAAAGACGTGGAGGGCGGGGCCTCAGTACCCCAGACACCCCAGGGGGGTGTCGGGTGGGCTCAGGCCTTGGAATAGCTCAAAAAGGATTTTGAAAAGCAAGTTAGACAGGTGGAGGAAAAACTGGGAAGAGAAATGACAGAGATGCAAGAAAAGTATGAAAAACGGGTCAATACCTTGGTAAAGGAGACCCAAAAAAATGCTGAGGAAATTAACACCTTGAAAAATAGGCTCACTCAATTGGCAAAAGAGGTTCAAAAAGCCAATGAGGAGAAGAATGCTTTCAAAAGCAGAATGAGCCAAATGGAAAAAGAGGCTCAAAAGCTCACTGAATTTAATAGTTCTCTCAAAATTAGAATGGAGCAGATGGAGTCTAATGACTTTACGAGAAACCAAGAAATCACTAAACAAAACCAAAAGAATGAAAAAATGGAAGAGAATGTGAAATATCTCATGGGAAAAACAACTGACCTGGAAAATAGATCCAGGAGAGACAATTTAAAAATTATGGGACTACCTGAAAGTCATGATCAAAAAAAGAGCCTAGACATCATCTTCCATGAAATTATCAAGGAAAACTGCCCTGACATTCTACAACCAGAGGGCAAAATAAGTATTGAAAGAATCCATCAATCACCACCTGAAAGAGATCCAAAAAGTGAAACTCCTAGGAACATTGTGGCCAAATTCCAGAACTCCCAGCTCAAGGAAAAAATCTTGCAAGCAGCTAGAAAGAAACAATTCCAGTACTGTGGAAATACAATCAGGATAACTCAAGACCTAGCAGCTTCTACATTAAGAGATCGAAGGGCGTGGAATAGGATATTCCAGAAGTCAAAGGAACTAGGACTCAAACCAAGAATCACCTACCCAGCTAAACTGAGTATAATACTTCAAGGGAAAATATGGTCTTTCAATGAAACAGAGGACTTTCAATCATTCTTGATGAAAAGACCAGAGCTGAAAAGAAAATTTGACTTTCAAACACAAGAATGAGAAGAAGCATGAAAAAGGAAACAGCAAAGAGAAGTCTTAAGGGACTTACCAGAAGTGAACTGTTTACATTCATACAGGGAAAGACAATATTTCTAACTCTTAAAACTTTTCAGTATCTGGGTAGTTGGTGGGACCACACATACACATGTACACATATGCACACACATACAGAGATATAGAGCACTGAACTGAATAGGATGGGACCATACCTTAAAAGAAATTAAGGTAAATGGTGAGAGAGAAATGTAGTGGGAGGAAAGAGGGGGAAATGGAAGGGGGTAACTATATGTCATTTAAGAGGCAAGTAGGAGATTTTTTTAGTGGAGGGAAAAAGAGGAGAGCTGAGAAAAAAAAAAACAAAACAAGAAGTTTACCCTCATCACATTTGACTAAACGAAGGAGTGAAATGCACACTCATTTTGGTATGAAAACCTATATTACAGTATAAGAAAGTGGGGGAGAAGGAGATATCAAGGGGGGGGGATGATGGAAGGGAGGGCAAAGGGAGGAGGGAGCAATTTGAAGTCAACACTTGGGGAGGGACAGAATCAAAAGGCAGAAGAGAAACAACGAGGGGCAGGTTAGGAGGGATGGTAATTCGGTTAGTCTTACACAACACGACTATCAGGGAGGTCATTTGCAAAACTACACAGATAGGGCCTATATTGAATTGCCTGCCGTCCCAAAGGGAATGGGTGGGGAGGGAGGGATGGGGAGAATTTGGAACTCAAAGTTTTAGGAACAACTGTTTAGTTGTTTAGTATTGTTATTGCAACTAGGAAAGAAGACATACAGTTAATGAGGAATAGAAAGTCATCTGGCCCTACAGGAGAAAATAGAAGATGGAGACAAGAGAAGGGAGGGATGACAGAAGAGAGGGCAGATTGGAGATAGGGAAAATTAGATTGCTTGGGGTATTGGGGTGGGGGGAGGGGATAAAAGGGGAGAAAATTTGGAACCCAAAAATTTGTGAAAATGAATGTAAAAAGTTAATTAAATAAATAAAAAAAGTAGGATTTATGCCAGGAATGCAGGGATAGTTTAACACAAGAAAAATCATTAACAAAATTGGTTATACAAATAACAAAAGTAACAAAAAAAATGATTGTATCAATAGATGCAGAAAAAGCTTTTGAAAAAATACAACATTCATAATTATTAAGAATACTGGAAAGCATAGGTATAAATAATGATGAGAAGCATCTACCTAAAACCATAAGCAAGCATTATTTGAAATTGGAACTAGCTAGAAGCCTTTCTATTCAGTATTGTATTAGAAATGCTAGAAACAGCACTTAGAAAAGAAAAAGAAACAGAAGCATTTGAATGGGCAATGAGGTAATAAAACTATCTCTTTTTGCAAGATAGTATGATAAATACTTGGAAAATCTTAGAGATTCAACTAAAAAGTTAGTTGAAAAAATTAATAATTTTAGCAAAGTAGCAGGATATAAAATAAGCCCACATATAACAGCAGCATTTCTATTTATTACCATCCAAACCTGGCAAGAAGAGATAGAGATATACAAAATACCCGGGAGTATACCTGTCAAGAAAAATCCAGGAACTATATTAACACAATTATAAAATATTTTTTAAACAAATAAATTCAGATTTAAATAATTGGAAAAATATTAATTGTTCAGAGGTGGGCACAGCCAATATAATAAAAAAATGACAATTCTACCTAAACTAATCTACTTATTCAATGCCATCCCAATTAAATTACCAAAAAAAATTTTGAGCTAGAAAAAATCATGACAAAATTCATTTGGAAAAAAAAGGTCAAGAATATGAAAGGAATTAATGAAAAAAAAAGTAAAGGAAGCATGTTTAGCAGTACCAGATCTTATATTATATAATATTATATCACAGTAGTTATCAAAGCTATTTGGATCTAAGAAATACAAAAGTGGATCAGTAGAACAGAATAGACATACAGTACATGGTAGTAAATAATTATAGTAACAATTTGACAAATGTAAAGATTTAAGCTTGTGGGATAAGAACTTACTATTTGGTTAAAATTGCTGGGAAAATTGAAAAGCAATTTGGCAGAAATTGGGTACAGATCAATATCGTAAACCATTTACCAAGCTAAGGTCAAAATGGATACATGATCTAGATATAAAGGGAGATATAATGAAATTAGAAGAACATAGAACACATTACCTATCAAACTTGTGGACAGAAGAAGAATTTATGAATAAACAAGAGACAGAGAACATTGTGAGATGTAAAATGGATAATTTTGATTACATTAAAGTTTTGTTCAGTTGTACTCATTGTACCAATGTAGTCAAGATTAGAAGGAAAGCAGAAAATTGTGAAAAAAATATATAGATAGCTTTTTAGATAAAAGTCTCATATCTCAAATATATAGAGAAATTTGTCAAATTTATATGTATATGAATCATTCCCCAACTGATAAATGGTCAAAGGATATGAATAGGCAGTTCTTTGATGAAGAAATCAAAGACGTATGATCATATGAAAAAATGCTCTAAATCATTTTTGATTAGAGAAATGTAAATCAAAACAACTTTGAGAGATTATCTCACACTTATCAGATTGGCTAAAGGGATAGAAGGGCAAAATGACAAATATTGGAAGGGATGTGGAAAAACTGGAACACCAATACACTGTTGGTGGAATTATAAACTGGTCCAACCATTTTGGAGAGCAATCTGGAGTATGTCCAAAGAGTTATATAAAACTGTGTATACCTGTTGACCCAGTAATTAAGGGGATGCCCCTCAGTTAGGGAATGGCTAAATAAATTGTGGCATATGATTGTGATGGAATACTACTACTGTGCTGCAAGAAATAATGAGTAGGCTGATTTTAGAAAAACATGGAGAGACTTGCATGAAATAATGACGAGTGAAATGAACAGAAACAAGAGAACATTGTATGCGATAACAACAATGCCGTGTGAAGAATAATTGTGAATGACTGAGATATTCTGAGTATTATAAATATTCAAATCAACTACAAAGAAAGGACTTATGAAGGAAGATGCTATCCATCTCCAGAGAAAGAAATGATAACTAGAAGTATGCATAGTACGGTTTTACATGTCGGTCTGTCTACCTGTCTATCCATCCATCTATATGTCTATCTATCTGTCTGTCTACCTGTCTGTGTCTATCTATCTATCTCTGTGGCAAATGGTAGCCTTCTCTTAGTGTGAGGTGGGGAGGGAGGGAGGAAAGGAGACAGTTCAAAACTCAAAAAAAAGAAAATGCCAAGCTCCTCTGGGAACAAGTCAGGCCTGAGGTCCACTCTCCTGGGCAAGGTCATTTATTTTCTTGAGAGGGGAGAAAAGATATTTAAAGATGAAATATTTTGCTTCGAGATCACAGAGTAGCTACATAGCATTGTCTTGGCTATGGGGCACAGATTTCATGAACCCCTCGGGCATAAAATCTTGTTTTGATGTTCCAAGTGAAAAGGAAGTCAGCCTTTGAAGCCAAGTCAGATATGAAGGAAGAACACAAGGTTACACAAGAGAGATGGGAAACTAAAATGATAATCACATCTGATGGAAAGTGAGAGACAATTTTGGCAGAGGAAAGACATTTGAAATGGCTTACCTTATTCATAAGGACCGCTGCCTAGTCCTAAACAAACAGTATAATGAGGTCAAAAGCATTCTACAAAAATGGAAGACTCAAGTGGTTTTTGGATACCATATTGAAAAGCAGAGAGAGAAGTCAGAAAAAAGTATTTATCTGTTCCTCTTTTCAGAAGTGAAAGTATGTTGCATGAGAACTGGACAAAGAGGAGGAGGAATATTTTCCTGCAGAACAGTTTAAAAACTACCTTCTACAATTTTTCTCTTTTTGTTTCCTCCTTTCTTAGGAAAGATGAACAAAGTGTATGTGTGGGGGGGAGACAGGTGTTGGGGGAGGATCATGAGAATTAAGATTGTAAATGAAGGAAAAACTATAATGAAACTATTTTCTTTTTTATTTCTCTGACTTTGAGCCCTGGTTCAGAATCACACAGTCTTAAGAGATGGAAGTAACCTTTAGAAATCTTGAAGTCCAGGATGTAACATACTTGTTTTGGAAGCCAGGTACATTTTTTAGCTTTCATAGAAAGGAAGAGAAAAGAAGGTATTATATTACCATGGGATACTGGTCACCAATCCCGGGTCAAGAACCAAATTGGAGTGACTGAGGGTCCTGAGAAGATCTAGAGAAAACCTTTGGAAAGGTTCAGAGAAGTTCAGAACTGGGTACATCATGGGCACTGTCCAGTCTTTTGGAAAACTTTTTAAAAAATATTATTGTGATAACAAAACAGTAACATGCATGAACAGGAAGAGCAGAATACATTTATATAGTGTCATGTAAGACTGTACAGAAATATTTAGGTATATAATGAAATGGGTAGGGTCAGCTGATACCTGGGATTTTTCAAGCCCTAATCTGGTCTAATTCCCTCATTTAATGGAAGAAATGGATTCTAGAGATGAAGCAAGAAGAAGTAACAAAACTAGTTAGGACCACAGCCCTAACTAGTACCCAGGTCTCCTGAGGTCCTGTCCAATAATACTCTTTCTAGCATCACATTTTCTCACCATTATAACTTTTCTGACATGGAATTCCAAGTTCATGAATATATGAAACTCCCGGAGTATAAACTCCACCAATGCAGATTTGCAACTCATATATAACTAAGTGGTCTTAGAAATTTGCCTGGAGCACTGAGGGATTAAATAAATTGCCCACTGGTACATAGAGAGATAATATGTGTCAGAGACATGACTGGGACCCAGTTCTTCCTTACTTCAAAGTCAACCCTCTATTGATGTGGACTCTCAGTTATCTACTGTACCCTCACAATGTCCTTTAAGAAGTGGGTAGGCAGGCAGAACAGAATTCCCTGTTCATATATTTGCCAAGGGAAATGAAGGAAACATGAACAAACCTAGCAAAAGGGCATGAAATCCCCTGAATCTTCATTCTTGTGAATCAGTTACAGCCCAAACCTTTGCTGCCCCCATGTGTCCACATAGGCAAAACTGGAATGGCCTTGTGCAAGACCTTTATTCTTCCAGATGAGCCAAAAAAAATAAAAATAAAAATAAGGCATCTCAGGAATCCCAGGACTCTACAAAGCCCCTGAAAAAAAAATCTGAGAGTAATGAGAAGATTAGGTGTTAATGGGAATGACAACGGTGAGAGGTAGGAAAGATGTAGTCCATATAACAAGGAACAGCCCATTCATCAAGTATTAAAGATAGAAGATACAGGAGGAGACACAAAACTCTGAGATTACCTCTGAATTCGAATGCTTTGGTCTGAGAATCCCTGGGTATCAATCATCACATCTGCTTCATCCAGGACAAAAACACGAATCTTACTCAAATCTATCACTTTTCGTTTAAAACACCAATCTAGAACAGTCCCAGGAGTGCCAATGACAATTTGTTTGGTTATATCAGTACTTCTTGGAACTAAAGGAAAAAACAAGATTAAATTATTTTCTTAGATGCAAAGTCTCACCTTTCATAATATCCAGCTGGTTAAGTCAGAGCACACAGCACTAGAATTCAACTTTAATGAAACCTAAACAGTAAAAAAATGCTGCCACTTTTGGCTTTGTAAATGTTCAAGATAAAGTCCTGGAAATTCAGTTGAGTTCATAATAACAATCAAAAGAGCAGAAGATGAGATATGATCCTACCACACAGGTACTGAGCCTATTTTAGAAGTCTACCGGAATAAAATCAACTGTCTAGGAGCATCTGAGAGCACTATAAAGTTAGCCAAGACTTTCTTAGTTGGCACATACCTCGGTTTCCTCGAACAGCATACAGCACTTCAACATCAATACAAAATTTTCCCATCTGCTCAACCACACGTCCAGTTTGCAGAGCCAATTCATAAGTTGGAGCTAAGCAGAGACACTTAAGGTAGAATAGGGAAAAAAATTTACAAAAGCAAACCTTTGGGGACTGGGGCTAGAAAGAGGTATAGAAATGCCTGGTCATAGAATTTGAGTTTAAAATGTTAACCTTGGCTGAATATATTTAATGGCTGGCAAATTAGGAGAAGATTTTTGAGATAGGGGACAAACTATCTTTCCTATATTCCTTTTGAAAAAGTCACAAAAGGATTATCCAACAATATAACCACTAGGTACTATATATTTGTAGACGGGAGTGGGGAATGCAAAGAGGAAATACTAGGAAATCATAATGTAAATGTAGGTTCTTATCACTATCCATGGGGTATTCTAATCTAACTGGTCTCCCTGCCTCTAGCCTTTTTCCCCACCTAAATCTATCATTTCCAGCATCTTATTTCCAGTTTAATCTTGCTGTTTCATTGCTCTGTAACTCATTTCACTGGCCCAAAGCCTTTAATGGTTCCCAGATTCTAGGATGAAGTCCAAACTGCTTAGATAGTCATTCAGAAGGCTCTTCCAAATGTAGATTCAACTTTGTTTTACTTATCTTCTATGTGACTCCTCTACTCCAGATAATATGGTCTAATCATTGTTCTCACACATGGCATGCAGATGGATATCTATCTATCTATCTATCTATCTATCTATCTATCTATCTATCTATCTATCTATCTATCTATCCACTATTACTTCGACAATCCTCTTACCTGAGTTGACTTCCTCTTTCTCTACATATTTAAACCCTGCTCTTACATCAAGGTCAAATTCAAGTTCTGTTGTTCTACTTAAAACTTACTGTGATTCTGAGACTCTTCCTTAATCTCCCTAGTCCTGGAACCCCTTGTGTCTGCATCTATTGCAACTATTGTTGATTTTGGTACATTTATGTCCTATCTTCCCAACTAGACTGAAAGTCTTGGAGGCTAGTAAAGAACATTAGGCTTGTTTCCCCAGTGCCAGCCACAATACTCTGCACAGACTAGGTCTAGGAGGAATGATGATGCTGGTGATGTAGAAAAATGGATGTATAAATTCATGACTGCTCCAGTCAGGGTATTAGAATCCTAATATGAACTCGGTGAGACTGGAAGAGGAAGATAACGTACCATGAGGATGCTGAAAAATATTTTATATTTGTGTCCTAACTTTAATGCAGTGAAACACATATTTACTAATTTTCTACTGTGTGCTAGGTGTTAGAGAGATAAAAACAAAGCATCTCTTGCCCTCAAGAAATCTCAAACAAAAATAAGGAAGTATAAGGTAATATGAAGTGAGAGCACTAACCACTGGAGGTGGGAAAAGATTGGGGAAGGATTCCTGAAGTAGAGGACACCTAAGCTAGGTCTTAAGAAGGATTCTGGGAGGCAGGGATCATGAAGGAGTGCATCTGAACAGCTGTATGAATGCATGGAGGCAGGCACTGGGTTGCCAAATTGGGGGAACAGCTAGCAGTTTTGTCTAGTTAGATAGCAGAATTAATAAAGTAAGTTTAAAAAGACAGACTGCAGCCATACTGTAGGGCTCCTTGAATGCTAGGCTAAGGAGTGTGTAAGAAGCTATCCATAGGTTTTGAGCCAGGGAATAACATGGTCAGATCTGTGCCTGAAAAATGACAGCAGTGTGGATGAAATGAAGATGTCAGAGACAGAAAGCAGGGAAACTAACAAAGGGAAGAAGAGAGGGCTAGTAAAATCCAAGTCAACTACTGCAATAGTCCAGGTGAGATATGATGAGGGCCTGAAATAGGGTGATGGCCATATGAATGGAAAAAAGGGAGTGAAGACAAGAGATGATGTGGAGATAGAATTGCCAGGACATGGTGACTGAGTGGACATAAGACAATGACTTTGAGGTTATGAACTTTGGTTTAAAACTGGAATAGATGCTCTCTACAGAAATAGGAAAGTCTAGAGGAGGAGCACATTTGAATTGGAATAGGTAATTTGTTTTGGAAAGGCTGAGCCTGGAATGTTGATGGGACATTCAGGTAGAGATATCTAGCAGGCATCTGACTTGCGTGTTCATCCTTCGTTGCAGAAGAAGACCATGCCATCAGACATGATGACATGACTCGCACTTGACTTTGTTTTGAGTGAGGGAGGGCTGTGCAGGTCACCAGCCTCACTTCTCCTCTGGAGCTGTCTGAATCCAGAGGCCAGATATTCATCAGGATGACTGGAGATGACCCAGGATGAACTGGGAGACCTTGGGTCCTTGAGGCCAAGGCCTTTGCAGGTACTCACTTAAGTTGAGGTAACGCCCATTCATTGAATAGCCTTGTTTAAGAAGTAGCCAGGGCATGGCCCCTTTAATAAGGCCAAGAGAAAAAAAGACATCAGGCTGGGAAGGAAACAGTGATACTTACTATTGATAATCACTCTAAAGTTAGGAGTGTCCAGAAGACAAAAGACAGGGGAGGGGAGAGGGCCGGTAAAACCCAAGTCAACTGGGCATCTTTTGGCCATCCAAATTTACCTTCCTTTGGAGAGGAGAAGGAAGGGGAGGGGGAGGCAGACAGGAGAGGAGGAGCTGAGCTATCCAGCTAGCTTGGTCCCCATTCAGCCAGGTGCGTCTACTCACAGGATTGTGTTCGTCCTTCCTTGCCAAAGAAGACCATGCCATCAGAGAAATGATGACATGACTTGCACTTGACTTTGCTTTGAGTGAGGGAGGGCTGTGCAGGTCACCAGCCTCACTTCTCCTCCAGAGCCATCTGAACCCAGTGACCGGATATTCATCAGGATGACTGGAGATAGAGAGATTAATGTTGTCCTGCCTGACTCTTTGTGGCCCCTTCTGAGGTTGGGTTATCTTGGTAAAGATATTGGAGGAGTTTGCCAGCTCATTTTACAGATGAGGAAATGTGGCAAACAGTGTTAAGTGATTTGCTCAGGGTCACACAGGTAGTAAATGTCTGAGGCCAGGTTTGAACTCTGGAAGATGAGTCTTCTTGACTCTAAGGCCAGAGCTTTATTTACTGTTCCATCTAACTTCCCTAAAGATTAATACTGCATATGTAGATTAAGGAGTCCATTTACATAGAGGTCATAAACGGGAGTAGATCAGATCACCAAATGAGAAAATGTAGTGAGAAAAGTAAAGAGGGCCAGGAAAAACAACATTCATGGGATAATGTAAAGTAGAAAGATAATGAACTAGCAAGAAAACTGAGGAATATTCAGACAAGTAGCAGAAGCAGAAAACGGTAGTGTTCTAAAAATCCCTTTGGCAGCTGTGTAGAAGATGAAATGGAGTGGAAAGAGATTGGAAGATGGGAAAACAGGTGGCAAAAAGTAACTCACATGAGAGATGAAAAAAGGCTGAACTGAAGTAGTGACTGTGAAAATAAAGAGGATTGGATGCAAGAAATGTTGGGGAGGTACAAGGGGCAATATCTGGCAACCGACAGATATGTGGGGTGAGGGAGAGTGAGGAGTTAAGGATAATGGCAAGATTACAAGCCGGGGAAGTTGGAAAAACAGTGGTGACTTATCCAGAAATAGGGAAGTTGCATGGAAAGATAATGAGTTCTACTTTGGACATGTTCTCTGTGATGTCCAATATGAAATAACCAATAGATAGTTGGTGATGTGAGAATGAAGCTCAGGAGAAAGACGGGTGCTGGATCTGTACCTCAGAGAGTCATTGGCATAGAGAAGATAATTAAACTCATGGGAATTGATGGAGCCACCAAGAGAGATTATAGAAAGAGAGTGAATGAGTTACTGCAGTTTGAGAAGAGGGGAAGAGGGTTTTGTACATTTTTCCCCTGATTGGCCATCACATATACTACAAGGGTCATGACTGTTCTTTCTCACCTCTTTCTTACCTGTGGAAACAGCTCTGGGGCATTAACTCTGCTTAGCATTGCCAAGACAAAGGCAGCTGTTTTGCCTGTTCCAGACTGGCTCTGTGCTATGAGGTTCTGGGGTCTACAGGATAACAGGAAACCATTAAGCTTAAAGCCAGTCTAAGAGATGAAAACAAGCCAAGCTACTTTACAAGAGCCCTTGAGACTTACGGGTGCGCCAGCATCATAGGGAGGGCCATCTCCTGGATTTTTGATGGTCTGTTGAATCCCATTGCATAAATCCCTTTCAGTAACTCTTCCTTTCTATTAAAAATAAATTGAAGACTTGCAAGTCTGTGGCTAGTTTATACATTAATGATTTGTAAGCATCCCCTACATGGGAATACAGGACAATCTACCTGTTCCTTCTCATCCTGTGTGATTCCTGTCCCTATTCTCACAGATTCCCCCATGGAAGATCTGCCCACCATGCTTGAGGTCTTTTAACACTGAATGGAAAGGAGGGGAGCACATGGCCTGCTCTCCTGCTATTCCTCACTCTGACTACATGACCATTTAGAAATGCATATCTGAACAGTAACTCCTTAAAGAGGCATATTCATCTAATGGTTGTATATCACTCAAAGTGAGAATCTGATAAGACCTTAGTCTAAAATGGCCAGGGTCCCATATTGCATCCTGGGCCATCTCCAGTCATGTAGATGAATATCAGGCCACTGGACCCAGATGCCTCTGGAGGAAAAAGTGAGATTGGTGACTTTGCACAGCCCTTCCTCACTCAACTCAAAGTCAAGTAAATGCAAGTCATGTCATCATCTTGATGTCATGGTCCTCTTCGAGAACGGAAGACAAACACAACCAACAACCTGAACAATACCTAAATGCTGCTGAATTATTTTTAAGGCCATGGACTATGACTTGTCTTAAAAAAATATTTAATATAACTTTCTTGATGCCCCAAGTATACAAGCATAGCTCAGACCAGGATACTAGCACCTTCTTAATTATTTGCATGTAAATTATTCACTTGGATTACTGAAAATCAATTGTGAATCTGAGAGAGTTCTCCTTACCTACCATTCAGCAGACTTCTGGTATACTTCACATCTTGAGCAGGGGTATAGAAACTCATTTTATTTACTCATTTTAAGTTAGCCAAGATAAACCTAAGTTAGGAAGATCAATGTATTCTTCCTGTTCTCGGGTCACATGTATTGTTCCAAAATTCAATAGAAATGATTTCTAGCTTATCAATGCTACTATCTCCCTCCATAATTTAAATTCCACCTCAATAATAAGTACTATTGACACAGTACTGTAAGAGTTACAGAATATTACACACATCATCTATTTGCTCTTCATAATAGACTAGGCAGAGAGCTTCCCCTTCCCTCCCCCACCCCCATTGGACTTGTGATTTCATTGGTGTGGTAAACTCCCTGTGTGGAAACTGTGTACTAACACAGATCAATGAACCACCTATAGCTTATAGCTTTAGAAAGTTCCTTGGGGCACTGACCAGTTATGTGACTTGCCCATGGTCCAAGCTAGTATGTGTCAGAGATAGGACTTAACCCTAGGTCTTCCTGACTCCTAGGCTGGCCCTTTATCCAATATGCCACAGTAACTCTCATGAGACAGTTACTGGTGTGTATTATCCTTATTTTACGGATAAAGATACTGATGATCAGAGAGTGACTTATCCATGGACACACAACAAATAAACATCAGAGATCGGATTTAAACTCAGGTTTTTCTTGATTCCAGATCTAGCTCTCAAGAGCAAAGTAAGATGTAGTATGTTCCCTGTCAACTGTTATTCAAAATAGATTTAGAAGTAGTATTTTTAATGTTCCTAATTTAGTTGTATCTTAAGTATTTCAAATATACATGTCTCATTCAATATTGAAAACATGTCAGGAAGCAAAGAAATCCCTTCTTGATGTCCTGTCCCTTCATGCAACTGACACAATCTTTCCTGAGCTGTTGTTTTTGGCATTTTCCAAAGCTGATCCAGTAATGAAATACTCACAGTCGCAACTCTTCAAATGTCTTTACTGAATAGAGGGGAGAGCTAGGATCCTTCTGTAAGACTTCCACACGGTGAGTGGACTCTACTAAAGACTGCCGGATTAGTTTGTTCAAGAGTGAGTTGGCAGCCAAATCCACTGAGGGAAACAAAATAAGAATGGAACGCTGTGGTGGTGATGCAAACCTAGTGAACTATGTACACAGATTTGAGAGTTTACATTTTAATGCATCTGCGGTCGCCTGTTTTCTCAATTAAAACTGGAAAGGATGATACTGAACTAGGAGGAGGCTGTCTTCCTTCTTTTGTGAGTACAGAGCTTTCAGTGTTTCCAGTACACATGCCTGCTCCCTACCATAAGCAAGCCTACATCCACCTGAGACCCAGCTCTTCCCACTGTCACTCCATTCTTCTTCCCCCAAATACACTTGGATCCCTCCTATTATTTCCTCTGCTCTTTTTCTTTTTCCTTCCTAAACAATTCCCAAGATATTTATCATCCAAAAGGGAATCTCCAATGGAGATTAACCTTATACAAGGATGTGAAGAACAACTAAATCAACTAAAACCAAAATGCCAAATACATAAATGCAAATAAACATTTTACCCATATCTTCTTCATCATCTTCTTCAGAATTATTAATGGAAGCACCTGAAAGGAAGAAACATTCCCCCCACCCCCCCCAAAAGAGGGAAGGTAAGATATATAAATGTTGGGAAGGGATATACTTTAGCCTCTTCATCTCTGTGTTGCACAAACCAATTAATACACTGCTTTCATGTCACCCTCCTACTAAATCATCTGCAACCTTTCTCCATTACTGATAGGATAAAGTTCAAATTCCTTAGTTTTATCACTTTACACTTACACAGGGCTAAGCATGGTTGTATATACCTGTAATCCCTGTTACTTGGGTAAGTGAAGACTGATAGGTTGTTTGAGTTTAGGAGTTCTGAGATGCAAGAAGGCTAAAGTTGATGAGGAGTCCATACTAAATAATAACCAACATCAATATGGTGGACCCTGGGAGCACCAGGCTTTCTAAGGAGAGGTAAACTGATCCAGGTCAGAAAAAGAGAGGTTAAAGTTTCTGTGCCAATCTGTTTTGGGATTAGGTATGTGAGTGGCTGCTGCTTGTTCCAGCCTAGGTGAGATGGGATGATACAGTCTCAGAACATAACAGAAGCAAAACACCTATGCTGATCTGGACCCACCTTCCCTTTTTATTTTCCACTACTACTCTATGAATCTGTACTCCAATTTTATTGGTTTACTCAATATTCTCTGAACACGTCATGCATATTCCTTTTTTTTTTGTCAGAAATGTTTTCCTGCCTTCTCTCTGCTTATCCAAATTCTATGCATCTTTCAAATATCTGCTCCAAATCAAACTTTTCTATGAAGCCACATCTGATGACTGTAATGTTTTTTGTTGCTATAGCATTTATGACTTGTGCCTTGCATTTGGCACTTATCATGACTGTCTTATAACATGCTGTATGGTTGATATTATTATATTTAATTTTTCACAGAAATGTTTCATTTGTCCACTTGGGCTATATGCTTCTTTGTACAATATACAACATTATACATAAAGGATACACAAATTTCTGTTCAGTGAATTACTTGTACTTATATAATGCTTTAAGGGACATAAAGCACTTTCTAAACACCAACTCATGCCTGGTTTACAGGTAACATAAAGAATCTCTATGTCCCATCTAATAAGCCATTACGTCCAGCTCTCTCCAAAGTTACCAATGATTTCTTAATTACCAAGTCTAATAACCCTTTCTCAGTCTTTATCCTTTTAGATCTCTCTGTAACCCCTGATATGGTAGATTAACCTCTGCCTGACACACCCTTTTATCTAGTTTTTTTGTGATACTTTTTTTTTCTGCTGATACTTTTCTATACTTCTCTGTGCTTGGTCTTCTTCTGCATGATGTTCACTAACTCTGAGTGCTCCCCAAGGTTCTGTACTGAGCCCTCCTCTTTCCGACTTTATACTCTCTGACTTGGTAATCCCATCAGTTTCCTTGGGTTCATTATTCATTTTGCTGCAGATGTACGTTATCTAAACCTAGTCACTTTCCTTAGTTATAGCTCCTTATCACCAACTGCCTTGAGGACATCTCCAACTGAATGTACCCTAACCACTTCAAATTTGACATGTTCAGAACAGAGCTCATTCTCTACCCCGCTTCCACCCAATCCTCCCACTTTTTCTGAACTTTCCTATCACTGGCCAGGACACCATATACTCAACTAGTAAGTTCTAGCGCCAAGATTCAAACACAGCTTTCAAGTCAAAGTCTAGCATTTTTTTCTGCTTTCCATATTGCGTCTCATGAGTGAATCCTAAACATGCATAACGGCTATAGAAACTTCAGAGTTTCAGAAAAATCCACTCATCTGTAAAATTTACATTTCCTTCCCCTACATTTGCCAAAATTGCCTCCCTCGTCATTATCCCTTTTTTCTTTCTACAATGTGAGCAAATATTTGCCTTGAGAACATAGCAAACTTCTCCATACAAAAGGCTAAACCATGAAATCAATTTCTTCCTGGTCTTGCTAGACCTTCCCACATTGTCATGAATTCATCATATGAGCAATAAGGTTTACTAATTTCTTATTCTAGCAACAAGAGTTCATGGAATCAGGCATACTTTAAAATTACTATTCATCCTCAAACATAAAACTGACTCTAAAAATGTTTGCCTAAGCATAGTAGCTATGCGAGGCTTGAGTGCTCTTTTAGGTACTCTCCTGTTTTTTTTGTTTTTTTCCCTTCTAGCTCACTGATAACAGTAGCAACTGTTCCTAGTGTGTGGAGCCAAAGCTAGGCCTCCTTAGCTACCAAGAAGGGATGAATTTTGTTCTCTTGTAGGCAGAAGTAGCAGAACCACCCAAATGCTTACAGAAGGCTCTAGGGTTAACCCCCTACTTCCTTGGGTGCTTTCCTTTGTCTCAACTGTTACAAAGATACAGCAAAGAAAGCAAGAAGGACCTTTATCCTCTTTCCCTCCACTGACTTAAACAGAGGCTGTTTAATAAATATTTTGCTAACAAAATATATGATCAGCTTGAATATTTAATTCAATACTTAAATGATCTTTTTTTTTTTTGTCAAGGTGGATGCTCCCTCTAATTATAACCCTTCTGTGCCTTAGACAGTTGTTTTTCTTGTTTCATGAAATACTTTGGCCAAAATATTCATTACCCTGCTGCCAACCTCTTAGTGATGAGCCTTTTTGAATCTAGCTAAGCAGATCCTCAGAAAACAAGCATCCCTTATTTGATGCTTGTGTTCCAATGGCATAGTTTGAAAACCTGGTTACCTCCTCGTGGGGTTGAGGCACTGGAGTGGGATTACAGACATTTGTGCTTGAATTTTTCCAGCTTCCCTCCTGCTACTTTGAAAGGAGAATTTAACCCATAATTTAATTTTAGTTTATCCTCATTTCACTCAGTTTGGATAGAACATTTCAAAAAGTACATAGGATAGGGGGTATGAATAGTTGTGATCAAAACGAAAAACACTAGAGGAACTGTACTAACTCCACGAGAAAACAAAGTTTACCCCCAGTTAGAAAGGAATCATGGTATGGTGGAGAGAGAGAGCTGGCTTCCAAGCCAGTAAGATGTAGGTTCAAGTCCACCTCTGACACTTACTGACTGTGTGACGGGCAAGTCACTTAACAGTTCAGTGTTCTAGGCAACTCTCTGAAACTGTAAGTGGCAAAAAAGGTACCAACCTACATTGGTAGAGCTTCTTCACCATGGAGTTTCCTATATCAGTAAAATCACAATCACAGGTCCATTCCTCAATCTATTTCTATGTTTGTCCCTCAACTAGAATACCACTGCCCCCTATGGATGCACATATGTATGCCTTTATATATATTTAAAATATATAATTTGTATGCAAATATATAAATTCATTCATAAACATAAATTTATATATAAATGCATGTATATATATATAAAATACAAATAGAAAAGACATGTGTATGTATAAATACACAAAGTTTCGCAAATCTTAATTCAGTTTAAACATTAAAGCTATATATATGTATATATAACATATTACACACATATAAAACATAAAACATAAAATATATAATAAAACACACATAATTATAAAAGATATATAACATATTTTTATTGTTATATAATAAAACAGTATATATACATATAAATACACACACCTGTCTTTTCAATGTGTAATCTCAGTACTTGGCACATAGCTTTTAGTAAATGTTTTTTCATTCATTCAATTTTCTCTAGGAAATGCGGATCAGTTCTACCCTTACCCTTGTCCCCAATTTAGTCTGCATTTAGTCTGCATCCAAGTTCTTGCTGATACTTTGTTTCTTTTCTTGTTTCATGTATATTATTCTTTTTTTTTTTCAACAACAGGTGTAACCTCTTTGAGAAAGAACATGGACTACTGTTTATGGACGAGAGCTATAAGGACATTAACTAGGGTTTCAGTGCCTTGCGCCCCGAAGTTCTCAACTGGTTGGTTCATTGAGACACACACATCAAAAAGCCAACGTGTTTGCCTACGCAAATCAACTACGCTTTAATCCTAGCACCACTCACCTAGTCCAGGGACCGTGGCACTCTTAAGACCCCGAAGACTCTTCCGGGGAATGAGATTTGAGAACTATTGAAAAACATAAATTTCAAGCAATCTCAACTAGGGAATGTCAGCTCAGTGCTAAGGGCTGGAAGGGTTTGTACTTAAGAATCAAGGATGCAGTGACCTTGAAGTCCTACACAATCCACGTGGCCTGTGGTCACAGTTATCTGGAGGACATATATTATCCACAGATTTTCTTCTATTATGTCACTGGTCCCACCTGCAGGGGATCTTTCCCTGACGGGCTATGTAGATGCTAAACAAGGACAAGTCATTGCAGGCAGCTGCTGCCTGTCGGTTCACGAGGCGGAATTGGGAGGGACCCCAGGTAAATTGGGGCAATTCCGGTTTGCCCCTTTGCGCACCCCTTTCCTACTGACTGGGTTCCCGGACAGGCAGCTTTTTTCCAGCCAGGGTTCCGGGTCGTCCCTCCCAGGGAGGTGCAGACTCGGTCTCCCCCCCGCCCCCTCTGGCGATGTCCCGGGTCGGCTCCTCTGAACATCCCCGCCCCAATCTCGCCTCCAGGAAGGTCTCCCCGCTGGTCCAGGGCTTTCCGTGGGCTCCGGGTGGGTCTCGGGGCAATCTTGTTCTCACCCCTCCAGCTCCCTCCTCCCTCCAGGGTTCTCCAACCCTCTGCCCCAGCCCACCCTGTGCCCTCAGATCCCAGGCCGGTTGTCCCTGCTCTCACGTTCCCGCCCAACCACAAGCCCCGCGTCTGCCCCAGCCCGAGGGGTGGGGGGCCGTTACGTGGCTACTGAGCCGCTCGCTCTCCGCCGCCCCAGCTTCGCCTCCCCAAAGTAACGACGCCATGGCTCCCGCCGCTCGCCGCTACTCGGGCTCAGGCTCCTACCCCTGCACGTGCTTCCAATAGGGGCACGAGGGCGTGCCCCGCCCCCGCGCCTGGGCCAATGGGCTGGGGAGGACGCAGGGGCGGGGCGTGGCTGGGCAGGATTCACCTGTGTATCTCGGTAGGCTCTTATTTATACCTGGAGATCAGGTAACGTATCTTTACCTGCGGCCTTAAATTTGCCTTCCTTTTTTTAAAATGGTTTTTCCTTTGTAATCTTATGTATTTTATTTTATGCATTTTCAAAACATGATTCTGAGAAGCGGTCCAGAGGTTTCATCACATTCACGATACACACACACACAAAACGGTTAAGAATACCTAATATAGTCCAATTTCTTCATTTTTATGTATGAATAAAGTAAGCCCCGGAGGTGTTGGTCACTAGACTGGCCATTGAGCATTGCAGGTAGGGGAGTATGTTGGACATTGCCCTAAAGCACTTTCTCCAATGTCAAACCTAGAACCAGGTGAGTATTGATGACCACGATCTGTGCTCGAACTTCCTCCTAGACCCTGTGACTAAATGAGTTATTAGAAAGCACCCACAAGTAGACTTCAGACACGCAGCCCAAGTTCTGCACACAATGCACAACAACTGGGAAGGAGCTTGAAAAAAGAGGGGTGACAAAGTGTGCTCTGTGTGAAGGGAGGATGTAATGAAAAAGGTTCAAGGTGATCAAGGAGCTTGGTTGTAGAAGGAAGACAATTTTTTAATAGCATAATTTTTTTTTTAGTTCCAAATTCTTTCCCTCTTCCTCCTACCCTCTCTACCAAATGTGAAGGCAAGAAAAACAAAACCTATTAAAAATATATATAGTTATGCAAAACAAATTTCTGCATTAGCTATGTTAAAAAAAAAGCAGAAAAAATATGTTTGTCTGTACTCTGAGTCCATTGGTTCTCTATCTGGAGGTGTACTGCATGTTTCATCACTAGTCTTTTGGATCTGTGGTGGATCAGTGTTGATCACAATTACAAAGTCTTTCCAAGTTGATTATCTTCACAACATTGCTGTTACTATATACATGGTTCTGGTTCTATTCACTTCCACTTTACACCAGTTCTTACAAGTCTTTTCAGGTTTTTCCGAAACCATCTCTTTCATCTCTTCTTACAGCACACATTCATATACCATAACTTGTTCATCTATCCCTCAAATGATGGATACCTCCTCAGTTTGCAATTCTTTGACATCACAAAAATAGATGTTTTTGTATATATAGGTCCTGTTTCTCTTTCTTTGATCTCTCGGGTATAGCCTGGGGTAAGGTCCTGTTGATCTCTGGGGTAGCAGTATTACTGAGTCAAAGGGTATGCAGAATTTAATAGCCTTTTGGGCAGAGTTCAAAATTGATTTCCAAAACATTTGGACTAGCTCCCGACTCCACCAACAGTGCATTCGTGCACCTGTTTTTCCACATCCCCTCCAACATTAGTCATTTTCCTTGTTTGTTGTCACAGGCAATTTGCAAGGTGGTGCCTCCGAGTTGTTTTAATAAGCATTGCTGATTTTTTCAAATAACTAGTGATAACTTTGATTATTTTCCTCTGAAAACTGCCTATTCATATTGTTTGATCATTAATCAATGGCATAAATAATTTATCAATTATTTATCAATAAATCTCATTTATGAATGGGATCATTTTTCAATAAATTTATCATTTATCAATTTATTCTTGTAAATTTGAGTCAGTTCCCCATATGTTTTAGAAATGAGACCATTAGCAGAGAAACTTGCTACAAAATAAATTTCCCCAGTTTCTTGCTTTTCTTCTTACTTTATCTTATTGATTTTGTTTGCTAATTTTTTTCATTTTTTTTATCCGTTTTACCTCCCATAAACCTATGTCTTGTTTGGTGTATCAGTAAGCACCCCGACATACACAGGGAGGGCCTGCTATCACAGGCCTTTCTTTGTTCTTTGATCTGCTTTTCTAAAAGGAAAGGCAACTTTTGAGGGGTCAACAATCACTTTAATCAAGCAAAAATATCCTTCACTTAGTTCAGGGGAAAAAGTCAGCACCCTGAACTTCAGAGAAAATTCAGAGAAATCAAAGTCAACAGACAGACTTCCAACTGTCTGACATATGTCACAGATTGACAGATAACTGTCTGACCATACATATATAGTTACCAGAGAGGGAAACAACATCTGGGTTTTCAAGGTGGAGTCGGCACTCCTTAGCAGCTTCCCAGAGTCTTGTCTGGCCAAACAAAACACTTTAAGTCAGTAAGCCCCAAAGTAAAACCTCACCTTTGGAGTATTTATACATTTTTTAGAGCCAGAGGGCATCACAACCCTGGAGAACCATTGCCTTATTAGAAACTTAACAAAAGATGTAGGCCTTCCTACAAATCTTCCCTAATCAAACTTCCCTTAATGGGCAAGTCCATTAATGGGTGGAGAAAATCTTCTTTAATCACATTAAAATTGTGCTGTGTTTGTCCTTCATTCTTGAAGAGGACCATGACATCAAGATGATAACATGACTTGCAGGTGACATTGATTTGAGTGAGGGAGGGCTGTGCAAGGTCACCAACCTCACCTTCTTCTCCTGAGTCATCTGGGTCCAGTGGCCTGACATTCATCAGGACAACTGGAGATGGCCTAGAATGCAATGTGAGAACCTGGCCCTTTCAGGCTTAGGTCTTATCACAATCTTACTTTAAGTGAGATATACCCATTCCATGAATAGGCTTCTTTAAGTTATTCAAGGGATGGCCCCTTTAATAAAAAAAAAATGGTCAAACTGGGAGGGGAAGACCCTCAGGGTTCCTGGATAAAAAGAATCAATTACTATTTAGTTATTACATCCACTTTAGAGTGAATTGGGTTTAAGGCTTGATCTTTGAGCAAGAAATGCAGGCAGTAAACCCAGAGGAGAAAAGGCAGCTTTTTGTCATGGAGTTTACCTTCCCCTGGGCAGAACAGCAGAGGAGAAAAGAGGGGAGAGAATAGAGGGGAAGAGGAGGAGAGGCTGCTACTCACAGGTTGTGTTTGTCCTTCATTCTTGAAGAGGACCATGACATCAAGATGATGACATGACTTGCACTTGACTTTGATTTGAGTGAGAGAGGACTGTGCAAGGTCACCAACATTAAAATAATTAACAATACAAATACATATACTGTTTCTAGTTACAGAAACTCTTATTTCTGTACTTTATTCCTAGTAAAGACTCTTGGTTTATCAAGGCAAGATTCAATCAGAGGCAACTGATTATATTAAAACAAAAACAGTAAAAGATCCTACTTTGCTTGCCATTACATTTGGCCATGAAATCTTCCATCCATAGATATGATAATTTCTTCCCTACTCCAATTTTTTTTTGCTTCTGATATTCTTTTTGTCTAAATTATGCACCCATTTAAGTTTATCTTGGTAGACGGTGTGAGATGTTGGTCTATGTCTAGTTTCTACCAGACTATTTTCTGGAAGGAAGTCGAATTTGAATTTTAACAATCCCATTGCCCAGTTTCTATTAGATGCCAAGCATATAGAAGTATGTTCATCTTTTACTTTGTTGAGATGTAGATTTTTTTAAATAAAAGATAGAGAAGCCACTTCCTAAGGCAGATGCCCCACAGGAGAGTAGTAGAGGCCCACATTTACATTAAAGTGTTTGGTAAACCATCATGCTCTTTTACCTGTTGTCTTAAGATCTTGGTCAGTGGCCAAGCGCTGTCAGAATGTGGGCACGATCTCTCCATGGTGCTGAAGTCTCCTTATTGATTGGTCGCAAGTCTTCCTTACAGTCCCATGCCTGGTTTTTTTGTTTTTTTTAAACACAGATTAAAGTTTATTCTCCTTATCTTGGAAAGGTAGCATTCCACCCACTTATGTACAAAAAGCCCCCTTTAAAGCTTTAAAAGCTCTTACAATTTACAGTAGGAATTTGAAAAGTGTCCCATTTTAAAATAATTTAAAAATAGCATCAAGAGCTTTCCCTCCTTTTCCAGCTACCTTAGGAGTTGGGCGGGGTTAGGGAGAGGTGGGTCCTAGGCTAGAAAAACGTGACAGGTTCCTCCCTTCAGCCCTTTGACTGTGGGTCTTGGAACTACATTTCCCATCAAGCCCTGAGAACACTACGTAGCTGAAGGCCAGTAATCACTTCCTGTAGCCCAGAGTGCTTCCTGGAGGCTTCTGCAGGCGAAGGTAAGCGTGTGATGCCCGCTCTTGGGCATGTGCCCTTTATCACCAGACCTTTGGTTCTTGGTGTAAAGAGGTGTGGGGGTTGTTAAGACCACCGCGCGCTACCCTCACATTTCAACCCCATTCTCCCTGCCAGAGATACAGTAGAAGGGCGGCTCTGGCTGCAGCCTGCGGTAGGCGCGTAACCCCGAAAGTCCCTTGCCTTGGGGAACTGAGTCTTCCCTCCGGAGTTCCTCCACCCCTGAAGGCCCGTCCTAGAGATCTTGAGGAGGGGAGCTGTGTGGATTGGAGGGGAGCAGCACAGCTGTAGCTGCTTTTAGAAGGAAGTAGTTTTGTTTTGGATCATAGCTTTGCAAATGAAGAGTGCTTGTTTCTTTAATCAAGTCTCAAAATCTTCTCTTGAACGCAAATATTACCAGGAGAAATTATTTTTAGCATGGTGCATTCCTTTTCACTAAACCAAAAGCCTGAGAGCTAAGATTTTGAAGTAGAATGTAAAGCCAGAGGGTTACATTGCTGCTGGGGAAACGTGGTTTTAAACTGCAAAATAAAATCTTAAGGAGAAAGAAATTTGGCTGAGATTAATGCTTCTAGGTGGAATTGATTCAAATGCAAAACTAGATTGTGGATTTAGATTTTTATTTGAAAACATCCTTTGAACAGCTCCTGTAGTAAAATTACAGACGTTATTATATTAAAACAAGTGGCCACGATATCAGTAGGGACAGACATGAGGGAAAAGAATGCTGGTAAAAGACTGGACAAGCCTAGAGCCTAAGTTGTGACCTTATAATAACCCAGGAAAGCAAAATGTCATTGGTAAAGACGGAAAATGAAGATGAGGGTTTAGGGGACCATTTATAGCTCCTCCCCCATCAGGTGCTTACATGAGTATTCTCATTTTCTTCCTCTGCCCTTTTCCAGTAGGAAAGGTCAACCTTCCCCAAGAAATCAAGGTTTAGGTTTACTAATTAGGAAGTTAGTTGCTTCTGCCCCATGCTACAAGAGTAAACTGGATTTAAATCTTGTACCTAATTCCAGTTTTATTTGTAGCAGAAGTTATACAACAGTATTCCAGAGTTTTAACAAATTTAATGTGATTTGTTCTGTGATATGCTGTTGGCCACAGGAATCAAGAATTACATAAATTTAATCCTGAAGTGACCAAGCTGATAAATTACATTCTTCAATTTAACAAATTAAATTCAAGACATTTATTAAGTGCCTACTCTGTGCAAGGAATTCTTGACAAGAGTTCTGGTATGGAACACAGTGCATCTATATATTATAAAAAACTACTTTTAGGAGCCTCTCATTAATGACTGGAAATATTAATAGCTTTCCTTTAGCAATATGAAATTTGACCTTTGACTTACCCTTATTTTCTTTATTCAGAATCTATTATAGGGAGGGCAGGCTTTGTGTTCTTATTCCATACTTTCAAACCCTCAGCTCTTGTAGAATGAGAATAAAGGGGAGCTGGTTGGTGAGGAATGTAGTTCATTATGATTTTGCTGTATTAGTCAATATCTGGTAGAGATATGGGCAAGTTTATATATTTCTAAAATATTCTTTATTAAGACAGGTTTAACTCCCAGCAGCTATAAAACTCACACACAGCAACAATCGACTAATAAAATCACACAACTCAGCCTGGCCAAATGGGAAAAAGGCACAGAAACCAAGTAGTGCTTATCGTTAAACATGACAAAGACTACAAGCTTGGTTCTTTTTCTGGCATGATTTGTCTTAGGAGTGCTGGATTTGTGAATGGTAATTTAGAAGTTAATTGGCATCTGATGCAGTTTGGAATAGAAAGAATAAAGCCAGTGATGGAGAGAGTCCTTCCGTTCCTTGTGTTTTAAAAGTCAGTTGTTTCTCTTTATGGAAAGTGTGAACAAACTAGGTAGTCACAGATTATCTTGAGTAGGAAACTAGACAGTAAAGGCCTAAGAGGGAGAAACAGGGGAAGGGAGATTCCTGGGCATGATACCATTTGCTAGGTCACAGCGCACACCCCAACGTAAGGCTGATCTTTTCTTCATGGTTGGCACTAAGTAATTGTTGGGGACATATATGTGCTGAGGCTTGGATTGGGGCTCTGAGCGACAGATCATCTGCTCTCGAACACCCCAACGAAGGTCTTTCCTTTGATACTCTCCAGGGAACCTCATTGAATCCCAATCTCTTTTGTACTCAAAGTACCGGGCTACTCGGTCAATCTTTCCCCGGTTTCGGCCTAACTGATCCAGCTTTGGGAGGATGAATGACTTGGGTCGGTTAGAAACAATTAGATCTTGTTCATAAGTTGGACTTTCTATTGCTTCTCTCTGCAGGAAGCAGATGATTTCTTCTTCTTCTTTCTGGGAAATGTCATGGTACGAATGTTGTGGGTACAACTTTTTTGAACTATCCATACCTTCAGCTTCAGTCTCATTGTCTTCCTGGCAGGTCTGCAGATTCATCAGTCTTCGTCTCAAGTCCCAGAGGTCTATGTCCTTTTCTATACAAGACCCTGAATCACTTACAACAGACTCATCTGTAATTAGTACTTCACCATCTGGCTTCCTACGAAGCACTTTCCTCTTCATCACTGGCTTCCGGGCTATCTGGGAGGTGTCTGAGCCAGTCTCTGAAACTGTAAGATCTTCTTGTGCACACCGCAGATGCACAGGTAAAGAAGGTGCCTTGCCCAGAGTCACTGAAGCTTTACTATAGGGATCATACTGCTTTAATCTGGCTTCTCTTATGGTATCTCCCTTGTCCTGCCCTGCACAGATCTGGGTAAAGGCTATAGCAGCAGCTGCCATACGTTCTTCTGGATCCATAGTGGCCCATTTTTGCTTATTAGGCCCCATAAGTTTCTCCATTGCTTCTTCTATGTTGTAGGCATGTCTGTAAAAGAAAACAATGAAGAGCTTAAGTATTTCGCAAGACCAATCTAATATTATATACTATATTTGTAAATGTCAGTTTTGTGTTTCTGATAAAACATTTACAATAGTCATGCCTATTACTTTGGAAGTGGGTAAGGGAGCATTCTAAATTTTTTATTATTTCTGACAAGCCAACAATTGACAAATTTACAGTAGATGTGAACGTCTGCAATATTTTCTAGAGATTCAGAATTCCGTTTCTTTGGGTTATTTGTCTGCCTTCACACTCTGCTCTCACAAAATACCATCTGTGCTTTCCTACCTTTTTCCAATGCTAGATACATTTCATTGCTGCTCTTTTTCAAACTTAGTTTGTGATTTGTCTACACTTGATTTCTCATAGTCCTAATATACTCATCATTTTCTTACCTAAACAATGTTAGGTTTGTTACCTTACTAACAGGATGAGAATAATACTCAGCAGGATAATAATTTTCCTAGAACAAAAATGTTAAGGTTGCAAATGTCACTTTTAACAGTCCTTATTGTTCAGATATTGTATTTTTCAAAAGAACAAAAAGAATATGCATTCAAAATGATTTAAATATCAGGATTCAGTGCAGGAAAAAAATACTAAGATTTTATATGAAAAATTAAATATGTAATTTAAAGATCTCTGTAGTTACTTTTATCTTTTTTTATGAAAAACAGATTTCTATATTAGTCATGTTGACCAGAAAAAAAAAAAGAAGAAAAAGTGAAAAGCAGTACGCTTCAGTCTGCACTTAAAAAGTTCATCAGTTTTGTTTGAAAGGGATAGCATCGTAACTATCTTGGATCATTATCAATCCAAGTAGCTAAGTCATCACTACACTACTGCTGTTATTATGTACAATTGAGTCTTCCTAATCTGCTCATTTTATCCTGTACTACCACTGAGGAAGTTCTACATCCAGCAGCCCCACTGTGTTGCCATGAACTGGTGCGATCATGCCAGATATTATTAATGATGGAGGTTCAGCGTCTCTCTCCCTACTTAATCAGCTCTACAATCTTACTTTCATCTGAATCTGTTATTTTTGAGGGAGAAATTCAAAAGTAGAGGACTGAATGAGTTATGTGGAGGCTGTTACCAAAGCCAGTATTAATACTTTATATGGGAGGCAGTCTTTTATAAAACTTAAAAGTTACCTTTTTTCTGCCATTGGAATTACTTAAGTTGCGAGTTTCTTAATTGTTTCTGAGCTCTTCAAATGTGGAATATAATCATCAATTAAGTTCTTTCAATCAGTTTAGCTTTTATTTTATCTCCTTGAAGATGGAGCTGAATACTTGAGAGAAGATGTGGATCAAGGCACTCAGAAATCTTCATCTGAAATATTGGTAAGTGATAACATCTCAGTAAGGTAGACTTTTAATAAAAGTAGCAAGATTTTATAAGTAGGATCTGAGAAGGCCTAATGAATTATTATTATACACATCATAAGTGGAATTGGGAAAATTCTGTTTTCAGTGATCACAGCTAACAAAATCCATGTAAATGAAACAAGTAGATAAAATTGAGAACCCCCCAACATTGTTTTAGCTTTTCTAAACAAACTTACAAAGATAGTTGGTAATGGCTTTTCCCCAGTTTGTGTTTCTCCTTTTACTTTCCCTGTCTGATGGAAAGGATCAGAAGGCAGAATTTAGGATGAAGTAGAAGGTCTTAAATAGTCAACAAAGTGGCTAATTACTTCATAATTGTTAACTTCTTGGATTCATAGGTTAGGGCAAAGGTTAGGGCTTTTCAAAATAGAGAAGCAATGAAGCCTGAGAATGTATTTGAAAGTATGCCTATAGTAATAACTATGACATAATCACCAGATTGTAATCACCATGAAGTCTTCTAAATTCTTATTTAAGGCAGAGAGAAGCTGTAAACTTCTTTACATTTCGGAGATATACAATGGAAGGAAACAGAGAGACAAATCAGACTGAGACACTTATGCAAAGAATACAAGAACTGGAAAGGGAGGTACAGAGGCTACAACAGGAACAGTCTGACAAGAAGAATCCAAACATCAAAGGAGAAAGCTCTACTGAAGCTGGGAAACCAAAGAAAAGGCAGCAGCAGCGTGCTTTTAATTTCAGTGCATATGGCCAAAGACATGTAGCTCTAAGGATAGCTTATTTGGGCTGGGAATACCAGGGTTTTGCCAGTCAAGAAAACACAAACAACACCATTGAGGAGAAACTATTTGAAGCACTAACTAAGACTCGGCTAGTAGAAAGCAGACAGACATCTAACTACCACCGATGTGGGAGAACAGACAAAGGAGTTAGTGCCTTTGGACAGGTTAGTAAGTTTTTTCTAATCTTTGTAAGATGATGAGGTGCTGAATGTATATGCTGTGGAATTAGGTTTATTATAAATGTAAAATGATCTTTTCCTGATTTCATAGGTGATTTCCCTTAACCTTCGCTCCCAACTTCGAGGGAGCAAGAATCCAGAAGATCAAAGTTTGAAAGGCAGTATCAATGACTCTGCTGAAGAGATTCGTTATACCCATATTCTCAATCGGGTGCTCCCTCCAGACATTCGGGTGCTGGCTTGGGCCCCTGTAGAACCCAGCTTTAGTGCCCGGTTCAGCTGCCTTGAACGAACTTACCGCTACTTTTTCCCCTGTGCTGATCTAGATATTGAAGCCATGAATGATGCAGCCCAAAAGTATGTTGGCACTCATGATTTCCGGAACTTATGTAAAATGGATGTGGCCAATGGTGTGATAAATTTCCAGAGGACTGTCCTGTCTGCTAAAGTACAGCTAGTGGCCTTGCAGGGTTCAGGGGAAAAACTTCAACAGCAGGAGCCATTCCAGTTATGTCAATTTGAAGTGATTGGGCAGGCGTTTCTTTACCATCAAGTACGTTGTATGATGGCCATTCTTTTCCTCATTGGCCAGAGAATGGAGAAACCAGAGATCATTGATGAACTACTGAACATAGAGAAAAATCCCCAAAAACCACAGTACAGGTAATGGTAAATTCCAGCAATTTTACGTAAAATTCTTTTTATTTGGAGTAGTTCTCTTTTAAAATTTTTATTAGCTACTTATATTTAATATAACATACTCTTGGGCTAAGCACCTTAAATAGAATATTTCCTACGAATAAGTACTCAAATAAGTTTTTAACTTCTACATTATTGGTATGAGAATGTAGTATTCCTTCAGGTGAATCAGGCAGAAAGCATTACCATTTACTTATTTTGTTTTTATTTAATGGGTTTCACTTATATTGTACTACTATGCCACTTTTAATACTTTTTCCAATGTTTACTTCCTACTTGTTAGTTATGGCCCAATAAAAATAGAGATTTCTCATTTTGAGAGCAGACTGAGGCTCTAGTATGGGGCTTTTACTACATATAAATCTCCCTCTTCTATATTCTGTATGTTTACATATAAATGTCAACTTTTATGTAGCCAGATTTCAATTAACGTGTTGTGTGAATGTGTGTTTTAAACTAGTTTAAAAAAGTTAGCTTTTTGTGGTGTTAACTCATTTGTACATAACCTGGATTAATACAGGATTTTTTTCTTCTAATATAGATCAAATCTAAATATTCAAAAAATATTCAAAAAATTCTATATTGATTATAAAACATGACAAGGAACTCATTTAATTCAATGGCCACTTTCTACAGCATCCACTCTACATTGTAGTGGGTACTTAATAAATACTATTGACTTTTATAAGAAACTGAAGAAATAAATGATCTTGTCTTTTTGCAGCATGGCAGTGGAATTTCCTCTAGTTCTATATGATTGTAAATTTGAGAACATCAAATGGATCTATGACCGGGAAGTCCAGGAGTTCAATGTTACACATTTGCAACAATTGTGGGCCAGTTATGCAGTTAAAACTCACATGTTATACAACATGCTACAGGGACTGGACTCTGCTGCCATATCTCCTGAGTCAGGTAGGTGAGAAAAAAATGAAATCAGGACTCATTACAGAGGGGAGGTAGATTATTAGGAAGACTGGAGGTTTCACTGTTTTAAATTCATATAATTGCTAATTGTATACTGCAGGATCAAAGAGAAATGAAGTGGTCCATTGGAGAGATGTCAAACCTGTCCAGAAGCAGATTAGTGCCTTTGTAGAGGGAGTGAAAACACGAACCTATAAGCCATTATTGGATCGTCCTAGATGTGAAGGCTTAGAGTCTCGGATCCAGCACTTTGTTAGAAGGGGAAGAATTAAGCAACCACAGGTATGCCAAGAGGAAATAAAAACCAAAAGGGACCACAGTGATACTACAGAAGAAGAAAGCAACACCTCAGAAAATCTAACAAAGAAGATCTGTGTTAATAGGAATTAAAAGTGCCACCTGATATTAGGAGAGCAGTGAAACATGGAGGGGCAAATCAGTTTAGAGTAAAGAAAGACTAAAATGAATTTTTGTTAAGGAGCCACAGAACAAAAACTCCTTATTAAAGGAAGTTTTTTCTCATAAAAACCTAAAAAAAAACCTTAAACCTTAGTTTTAAACTGAACTTGCCTATATTCCAAGTATGAAGTTAGTTATTGAAGAAAGCACAACTTGGACAGGAGGAACAGGGATTAGGTGGCAATATAAATGGAAATATTTGCCATAGCTAGAGACTTGTGCCTTCATTTTCAAATTCATTAAAGAAAGTTGATTTAAAAAAGAAAAAAGTTACTCTCAAAAATGTCTGTGTTTTTCATTATCTTGAGATTTACAAGAATTTCCCAAGTGGAATGAAGAGAGCACAAAAGGGCTAAATAAGCCTAAAAGAAAAAATGGGTTGGCACCAGATTGTGGAGATTCTTAAATACCAGGCTGAAGAGTATAACAAAGGCAATGTGAATGGGAATCCTAAAGGTTTATAATAAGCAGCATAATGACATGGTAATTCTATGGCTATAATCTTTACAGTTCTGAGGAAAATGAATTGGAAAGAGATGAAGTAGGAAGAGGTTAAGAAGGGTCTGAATTATATTGGGAGCTTTATTAGTGGAGAGAAAGGGTTGGATACAGATCTGACAATTGACTGGATATTGAGAGAGGGGTATGCAAGATTGACTCGGATTATGAATCTAGATGACAGGAAGCTTGGAGGAGGTAAATTTCATAGGAAATAGATAACTAAAACCCGAAGATGATAAAAACAATTTAGCCTGTTCTTTTGTTCTAGACTTAACTAATTATTTGGGGCAGCTAGGTGGTGCAGTGGATAGAGCACCAGTGCAGGAGTCAGGAGGACTTGAGTACAAATCTCACCTCAGACACTTGACACTCACTAGCTGTGTGACCTCGGGCAAGTCACTTAACCCCAGTTGCCTCGTCCTGGGTCATCTCCAGTCATCCTGATGAATATCTGGTCACTGGATTCAGATGGCTCTAGAGAAGTGAGGCTGGTGACCTGCACAGTCCTCCCTCACTCAAAACAGTCAGGTGCAAGTCATGTCATCCTTTCTCTGATAGGATGCATGCACGCACACACACACAACTTATTGTCTATTTACAATGTCTTTTCCAAGACACATAGAAATACACATGAACCTGTATGCAATGTCCTTTATGTTATCTATGTAAGTGCATTTTTGTGCACTTGACTGTGTGAATGATTAGATGAGACTCTTTTTAAGAGATAAATTCACTGCACCAACATTTTCCACCCTATTCGAATCATGGTGGCTGTTGTGTCTAGGCCCCAGGTTATTCCCTGTCCTTTCTCAAATTCAGTACTTGGATCAATCTTACTCCTCAACTTGTGCCCTTATACTAGAGGACTTCATTGTGCATTCTGATGCTCCCTCAAATTCCTCACATCCACACAGGGATGGTCAGACCCATAAGTTTTAAGCTTCCTTAATCAAAATCTGACATTCCTGTGTCTCAGCCCTCCTAAACCTATTCTTTTCTCTCACTGTGACCTCTAATCCCCCCTCAGTATTTTCTCAAGCCATTATCCCTACTTTGATTTCTTTTCCCAATCATGACCTTCTAACTACTTAAGTGATTCAATGAATGCTGCCATCAACTCTTAAACACTGCTAATTCCTTACCAAATTCCAGCCCTCCATTACTCCAACCATTGCTTTTCTCTGTTTCTACTTATTTGCTATGAAACATACTTGGAAGTCAGTAAATTGGGTACACTATAAATTCATGTTATCCAACTTTAACTGGGACCTCACTTACAGAAAGACAATTCTTTTGCACCTCCCTAATTGACTGCTTACAAGCAGCTAATCCACCTTAAACCTCTCATACCCCAGCCTTATTCTCTGCTGAGGACCTAGCCTCTTTTCCTGAGAAAATAGGCTATAAGACACAAATTCTTACTTTTCCTTTCTTTTCATCTCAGAACTTGACATCATCTTCCCACCTCCAATCCTCTCTATACTGATAAAGATGTCCACCTTTTCCTTGCCAAGGCCAACCTCTTTATATAGCCTTTGATCTGAACTCTCGCCATCCTCTCCAATTTATTGCTACCTCAGTCACTTTCTAATTGTTACTCTCCCAACCTACTGGTTCTTTCCTTCTGTTTTTCAAACATATCCAAGTATCCCCTACCCTTCAAAAAAAAAAAAAAAAAAAAAACAAACCTCTTGACTCTACCCATCTGTCCTCCCTTTCTCAGTCAAATTTCTTGAAAAAAAAAAAAGCACTTCCACATAGGCCTCCATTTTCTTCTCTCCCTCACACACTCAATCAACACTTTGTTGTATGGCTTGCAGCCAGTCACTCAACTGAAACTGCTCTCTTCAGAGTTACCAGTGATATATCTTAATTGTCCAATCAGATGACTGTCTTAGTTCTCATTAATCTTAATTCATTTGCATGGACACTGTCATTCACATTCTCTTTTCTGGGTTTTTGTGATGTTGTCTGACCATTCCCCTTTAATCTTCTTTGCTAGCTCATCATCTTAACATATTAACAACAGTAGGTGTTCCTCAAGGCTTTGTCCTGGACTGTATCTTTGCTCTTTACATGTTTTCTTGGTAAATTCATCTCCTATAAGTTTCATTATCATCTCTGTGCAGATGACTTACAGATGGTTATAATTAAACTCATCTCCTAAGCTTCAACAAGTGCCTTTTGGACAATAGGATTGGATGTCCATCTCAAACTAAGCATGTCCAAAACAGAATTTATCTTTCTTGCTAAATTCCCATTTTTTTCTAAAGGTCTTGATTTCTGCCGAAATTGCCACCAGTCTTCCTTCCAGTCTCTAGCTCTATCCCTAATACTTTTTCCCTCACCCAACAGATCCAAGTGGTTGGTGAATCTACCATTTTTACTGCCACAACATAACCTTGTACCTGTGCAGTTCTCTCCATTCACACTTTAGTTCAGGTTCTTATCATGACTTGCCTAGACTGCTCCATATTGTAAGTCTCCTTATTGTTCTCCTCGCCTCAAATCTCTCCCCACTCTAGTCTATCCACATAAATGCTAAAATCATTTCCTTTAGCATGGATCTGTCACTCTTATATTTCTTGGTTTAATTTTTAAACAGTGTGGCTCCAATAACCTTTGTCACCTTACTGCGCACTATTTGCCTTCCTGTTCTCTGCAATCCAGTCATTAAAATGGCCCTCTAGTTCCTCACATGTCATTCTGTCTCCCATAGGCCTTGCACTGGCCATCCTCACTGCCTATAATTACTTCTGCCTCTTTTTCAAGATGCAACTTTAACATCTCAACAAAGCCCACCCTAATCTTCCCAACTGTTAGTGTACTCTTTTCCTATTGTGTTTATTCTCTATATTATGTATACTTATACATGCTTTTTTCCTGTTAGAGTTCAGGTTTCTCTGAGAGTATGGATTGTCTGATTCTTTTCGTTTGCATCCCCAGGTTAGTATAGAGTGGATGCTTAATAAATGCTTGTAGATGGATTGATTACTTGGTCATGGATTGCATCCAGGGACCCAGATTCAGTCAACAAACATTTATTAAGTCCCTACCACATGCTAGGCACTGTGCCAAGCATTGGGGATATAATTAATAAAAAAGACAGCTCCTGCCTTCAAGCAGCTTATGATCAGTGCTATGTGATCACCAAAGAGGAAGACCTTCCACAGCAGGGTTAACCTTTTTTTGTGTCACAAATTTTTTTTTTTATAGTTAAAACCTATGGACCCCTTCTCAGAATAAAGTTTTAAAATAATTAACTACTAAAAATAATAGCATTTATAATTTAAGACTTGCAAAGTGCTTTACAATTATTTTGTTCTAATTGAAGGAAATAAATTTCAGTTAGAGGCTTTAAAATAAACATATAACTTCCCTTTCCCCCACAATCCAAATCCACAGACTCCACAGGTTATGAATTCCTGCTCTATGGCAATGGTTCTCAACCTTTTTTTTTTTTTTTTTACACTTTCCTCATGGCACTGTATTTTTTACTATTAGGCATTGGGGCCCTCTTACTACAGGAAAATTAGCAGACTCATGAATATGCAGCACCTGCAACACTTAAGGGCATTGTGGTGGGTAAAAGATGAAATGACTAAAGAAACAAAGGTTCAATTTTCCAAGCAAATCCATTTATTAAGCAGTGCATGACAGCTGCCCAACAACCAGGGACCAGGACCAGACATCCTCAGATTATTCAGACTGGACTCTGAATACGGGGGAGATAGAAGAGATGCAATTACCTGAATTTAGAAAATGGTGTCCCATTCCATCTGAGACTCTATCAAAGGACAGACAAAGACAATCCAAAGGAACATGCAAACAATAACTGATTGCTCAGTACTGGGCCAGTTTTCAGATTATTACATGGGTTGCTTGAGAATCCTGAGAAAACTCTGCATCAATCTTTGGATCTGACTGGGTTTCTAGTCAGCATAATCCCAGGTCCTTTAGTTAAGGGTCTCTAAACAGCAGGTAGAGGTGTCCAGTTCCCCATCTATGAAGGGCTAGGTTCAAACAATGCAATATAAGATGATCTCCCAGTTCCCAAAATTGAATGAAGTTTTCTCACAAGACAGAAATTAGACTGGACCCATAATTGAATAGAAAAGGAAATAAGCTAGCTCCAGAATGGAGTCATAAAATGGAGGCAGTATTGGTTGACTCAATTGTACGATTGCTGTATTCCTCAATTCCCTTAGTATTCTGATGAAGGGCACACCTAGCAGCATACACACCCACTTTGGGACTGAATTTCAGGAGAAAGAAGTTGAATATATGGAATTGGGAATTATAAATCTATATGAATAGACAAACGATTCACAAGGGAAAAGGACAGAGAGAAGGCTGAGGACAGAGTCCTGTCATTTAGGTTTTAGGAGGTAGACGGTGCTTTAGCAAAGACTGAAAAGGAGTGGTCATACAGGAGGATAACCAGGAGACAACAGTGTCAAACATGTAAAGCCAAATATGCAAAGAATATATGGAGAAAAAGGGGGATAACAGTGTTAAGAGCTGCTGTGAGGTCAAGAAAGAGGAAGTCTCACTTATGAGATCATCAATTAGCACCCAAGAAATCACTGCTTATCTTTGAGAATGTAATTTCAGTACATCTGGAGGATCAGAAGCAAGAGTATTAGAACTGGAGGTAATTAAGAGCATTCAAGTCTTTCTAGAACTTTTTTAGTGGAAGGGCAAGTAGCAATGTAAAGTGCCAGTTTAAGGGTGGGTGAGGACCCGGGCATATTTACCTTCTCTGCTGTCTATAGATAGAGTAAAAACACCACTACCATGCATTATTATAGCATGTACTATGTGCCAAGTGTTTTACCAATATTATTTCATTTGATCCTCCCAACAACCTTAGTGATAGGTGCTATTATACCCACTTTACGCTTAGAGAAACTGAAGAAAATGGAATTGACTTGTCCAAGGTCACACAGTTGGTAAGTAGGGCTACATTTGTACTTAAGTTTTCCTGACTCAAGGCCCAGTGCTCGCTCTAGCTGACTGAAGATGGCCACACTCCTGGAGAAGATGGGATCAAGTGCACAAATAGGAGTATAAGTTTTTGACAAAGGGAAGGGCTACTTCTACAAAGACTGAAGAAGCTGAGAATGGATTAAGGGGTCTGAAGTAAGCCTAACAGATAGGCTCGATTTCTTTAGTAAAACAAGAGGCAAGGGCATCTCCTGAAGGAAAGGGGTTTGGAGATGGCATTGGACATTTGAACTGAAGTTAAAATATATCTATCCTCCACCCTCAACTTCCTACCTTGTTTTAATAAACTTTGACATTTATATTCCAGAAGAATCTAAAAGAGCGGTGTTTAAATAGTTACTTCTAATATACATTATGATCTAAATGATATAATCTGTTAACAATCTACGAACGTTATAAATCATCAAAGTAACTCTAAATCAAAGTTTTGCATCGCAAGAAAAATATGGCTATTCAAAGCTAGTCAGAGGAATTATAAAATCTTAAATCTAGATCAAAGGGACAGTGCAGCAAAAAGATTTAGAACTGAAAGATCTGAATGTAAGTCTGGGTACTGATGATGATTAGATGTGTTTAGATTAACTGTGGTTAGGTTGCCTATCCTCTCTGAATCTGTTTTCTCATTTAAAAAGCATGGATAATAATATCTAAATTATTTCAGAGTTGTGAGAAAAACATCATATCTATATCAAACCAACATAAGGGATTGAGGAAATTTTGGAAAACTGCTGTAGAATATGCCTACAATCTGCTCATAGTTTCTTGTCCTGTGTAACTCTTGTTTAAATCCTTCCATAAATTTGTCACAAGGGGGTCAACCAATGTGTTGAGGCTACTTGCCAAGTCTTTTTTTTTTTTTAGTCTAGTAAGTAAAAATGTTTGTTGATTATGTTGAGCGATCTCATTTTTCTCAACTGTAAAATAAAGACTTGGGTCTTTTCCATCTCTAAACCTATGATCCTAAAAGCCTAACAAAAACTAACATTTAAATAACACTTTTAAGGTTTTCAAAGCATTTTACATATATTAGTAATTTTTCTCATAGCACTTCTAGACCCCCAAACTATATTATAAAACGCTAATTCTCAAAACCATTTGGTACTGCTTCACAAAATAGAAAAGGAATGAAACCAGACTAAAAATGAAAAACTAGACAAGGGAGAATCAGAAATAATGGAACTCAAAAACCCAGTGTTTGATAAATCTGAAAACAAAATTACTTAGGAAAGAACTCCCTTTTTGTTAATTGCTGGGAAAAATGGTAGTTTGCATACTAGAAAATTCTCCATACCAACAAAATTCCAGGTCTGGTGCTACTCTCACCTAAACCCCCCCACAACAACAAAAACTCATCCTCCTTACAACAATTTCTAAGCAAATTAATCCTCTCTATTTTTAAAGATGAAATAATTGAGGTTCAGAAAAGTAAATCACTTCTGCCATGGTTATATGTATATGTATCTACATATAGATATATATACTGTAAGTAGTTGAGAGTGATCATGAACCCTGGTCTTTGATACCAAATTCAGTCTTCTTTCCATACCATGCTTGTTCACTCAATTGACAGGCTCCTAGTAAGTGCCAGGCAAGTGTGTTAAGTGCTAGGATTATAAAAAAAGGCTTGTTGCTTTCTAATCTAGAAGAATAATAGCAGACATGTACACAGCACTTTGGTTTAACGTTTGCAAAGCAATTTAAATACATCAGCTCATTTTAGACACACCAGCCTAGTAAGGTACATATAAATGAGGAAGCTGAGTCTTAGAGAGGTCAAGTGACTAGCCCAGAGTCACACAGGCAGCACTAGATTTTAACATAGGTCTTCCAGACTCTGTGGTCACCCACCTTCAACAATGTGAATTCCCACAGCAAACTATTGTTATGCAGAATGTTATCTTAGCATCCTAAGATCAGATTAATTTTCTTTGACTCAGGAGTTAAAAACCGAGGCAACAGCCAAGGCAACTCCCAAGGCAACTCCCTCTCCCAAAAGACCCAAAACACCTTCCTGGCACATGTTAAGTGCTTAATAAATGTCTGTTGACTGATGGGCAATCCTTCTGATAAGTGTCCCAGTAAACCATAAAAGACCAAGGGCTTTAGCAATTTGGAAAATAACATAAATGGCATTTCGTATGGCTTCATAAATGTAAAATAAAAGTGCTAAGTAGCTTGTGGGTTGGAGTGAGCTTGGGGCAAGGATTTGGGTCATTTGGACCTCAATACAGCATGCTGTCTCCCTTTAAGACTGAACTCCTTGAGAGGACTCTTTTTTGCCCTTTTTAAAAAATATCATAGAGCTTAACAAAGTGCCTGGCATACAGTAAGCATTTAATATACCTAGGTATTGAATAAGCAAAGCATTGGGAGGCTCGAGTAGAGTTGATGGCATCCTTCTCAACAACAGACAAATCCTGCTTTAGTTAGCTCCAGGAGTGTCCCCTATCTTGGAGAAAAATATGTAAATTAGAGAATCTGGGTAAAAGCTTCGTCCAAATTTACATCTTACCCTAGCTTTATCCAGCAGGCAGCATGGTTCCATTTCAATTCAACATTTGAGTACCTGCTATTTGCAAGATCTCATCCTCTGTGAGGAAAAACTGTTAAAAAGGGAAGTTCAAAACAGGTGGGTGCTGGACGTAACAAATGTTTTTCTCCTGATTTTTAACACGCATTTTAGGCAATAAAATCTCAAAGACTTATTCTTTTTTGATTGGGAGTTGTTGCCTTTAAACCTTGAAACCACTAAGACCCCAGAGACGTTTCTTTGCACAACACTCGTCTCTCCTTTCCCCTGCACCTGCTGTCTCAGCCTCAGGCCCAAAAGGTAACCAGAGCACAAACACCCAAAGCCTTAACTAAAAGCATTTCCTATAGACGGGACAGTCGGGATGATATGACCAGATCACACAAGTAGCGTCTGGGGGGGAAATGGGGGAGATTGGGGGGGCGACGACTAGTCTCTCCTCTCCCCCCCTTAGCCGGGAGCCACAGATCCCAAGAAGCTAGGAGTAACTCAATCAAAATTGTAGAACGAGTCCCACCCCCTTATTTTACAGATGGGGAAACTGAGGCCCAGGGAGAAGAGACGGCTTAGAGAATTTGGTGCCGATTACAACATCCAAGTGCCAGGCCTCGAGCCGCCCGGCTCTCACCTACCCTCCCCCCCAAATAAAACCCCTGCGGCCCCGCCGCCTCCTCCCAGCCGAGCTACCCATTTAACGAGACCTCCGGGGGATTTCTCGCCCAAGCCCCCCCTGAGGATGGGGCTTTATTCCGAAGACGCCGTGGGAAACGTGAAAGCAAACCTCACGGACCCAGGCAAGATGCTCAATCCCGTCTCCGCCCGACCCAGACCTTTCCTGAGAATGAAGTTCTCACCGGTTCCTAGCTGCTCTGTCCAGTAAGCAACAAGCAGCCCTCCCGAAGGCAGTCGCCTGGAGGGTGGAGCCAGCCACCCCCGGCGCAAGCGCAGATTTAACTCACGCTCGCGATAGCCGTTAACGGCCACACGGGGTTTAAACCGGATGTGGAACCCCCCAACTTCCTCCTGACTCTCCATTGGTCGCGCGTCTGAGTCATCTTCGAATCTTCCCTCCTATTGGTCTAAGCGTTCTCTATGCCCGCCCCACAGTCCCGCGAAGACCCTTGGGAACCCCGGTTCTGCGTGCACGTGATCTCTTGCCGCGCGGCCTTGGGACCGGCTGGTCGTGCTGCTGGTGAGTCCGGGAGGGATTCCTTGGAAATGGAGGCGGCGGGGCGTCTTGGGTCCCGAGAGGCCCACGCAGGCCGCAGGCTCAGGCCTCCCTCAGCCGCCAGGGTTGATTCCCCTTCACTCCAGGCCGGGTGGCGTGCTAGGCCCAAACGGCCCTCAGCCCTAGGACTGGGGTGGGGTGGGGGGGGAGGGGCGTTGTGAGAAAATGGTATTTTTACGGTAAACTCGTTTTACAGGTAAAGACGCCGAGCCCCAAAAGGGCGAAGTGACTTGGTCAAACGCACACAGCTTCTAAGTAGACGGAGCCTCTGACCCTACGGCTGAGTAGGTTTCCCATTTTAACTCGGGTAAGTTCAAATACTCAAGTAACTGCTTTTTTTGTTCTTCCCTTCCCCCCTTCCCTCTTCCTTAGTTTGTGGTGTAGTATTATTAGATTGTGAATTCATTTTACTTCCTGTGCTTTAGCTTCCCGTCTGTAATTAAGCACGCAAAAATGCGTTAAACGCTTATTTTACGGCCAACAGCTACTCTAGGTCCTGAGGTACAGAGACATAAAAAGTGCCTAGTTCTCAAAGAACTTAGATTTAACCGGCGGGACAGTGTTACTTACCTTGGATGTCCTAGAAGTCTTAGTGTATTTTTAAACGTGGTTCATGAAGAACAAATGTAAAGTAAATTTAAGGTAATTGATGGGAAGGGGTAAAGACTTCTGTAAAGGTGGTGGTGCCCCTGAGGCCTGGAAGAACCCTAACCCTAAATGCGCTCCATTCTGTGAAGGGGGAGGTGAGGAGTGAGTACATGCCAGGAGTATTGGGCTACCATTGCTATGTTAGACTGGAAAAGGGTTCTTGGAGACAACAGAGATCACGTTGGCAGGATCTTGGAAGTGGGGGAAGAGGGATGGGTATAACCAGGGAATATAGTGAGGCTGAAGGCTTACGTTGTGAAGGACTTTAAAAGCTTAATAAAGGAGTTTGTATTTGAGCCTGGAAACCACCGGGAGTCAGAACCACTAGAATTTGAATAGGCAGTGAAATGGTCAGATGAGGAAAATCAATTTTACAACCCTGTGAATGAATGAGCAAGGAAGGGAGAGTAAAGTGATTATAATGGTAATAAGCCTTTATGTAGCACTTTAAAGGAGCAGCTAGGTGATGCAGTAGGTAGAGTGCTGGACCTGAAGTTGGACTCATTTTCCTTAGTTCAGATCTGGTCTCCTCAGACCCTTAGTAGCTGTGTGACCCTGGGCAAGTCACTTAACCCTGTTTGCCTCAATTCCTCATCTGTAAAATGAACTGGAGAAGGAAATGGCAAACCACTCCCCAGATGGGGTCACAAAGAGGCAGATGCAAGTAAAGGACATAGCACTTTAAAGTTTGTAAAAATTTATGTTTGATTCTTTACCATTTAGAGGTTATTGCAATGATTTAGGTCAAAGATGGATGGCTTGAATTAAGGTGAAGTCTGAGAAGAGAGGTGGGGACATGCAAGAGATGTTTTGGAGGTAGAAACAGACTTCACTTGTGATTTTATTTAAGAGGTGAGGGAAAGTAAAGAGTTGAGGGCTAGGTCAAGGTTGTTATCCTGGGAGACTTGAAGAATGGTTGTGCCATCCACAGAAATAGGGAAGTTATCAGAAGGGTGGGAGTTTTAGATTTAAGATAAAAGATTTTGTTTTGGATCTGTCTGGCATCTGTAGGACACCCATTTCAAAATATGCAAAGGGGGAGGTAAGGTAGGTAATCTGGGACTAGCTCTAAGGTGTAGAGGCTAGCTCTGGTTAAATTGATCTGAATTATCTTCATAGAGGTACTAATCAGACCCATGAGAGATGAGGTCACCAAGAGGGGCATGGAGAGAGAAGAGGGTTCAGGAGTATGCAGTAGAAGAGTGGTCAGCAATGTCAAATGCAGTTGAGAAGTCAGGAAGGATGAGAACTGAGAAAACATCAAATTTGGCAGTGGTACTTTTGGAGCGATCACTTTCAGTTGAGTGAGGTTGAAGCCATTATGAGTTTTTTCTGGAATGTGGGGATGAGAAAAGTAGAAAGGATGATAGGGGTTTTTTTTGTTTGTTGTTTTTTTTTTTTTTGGAGGAGGTAAGTGCTTTTATAAGAATGTAAAAACTTAAGCATATTTGATAGCTTCACTGAAGTATTCACCAGATAGGATTAGAGAGGAAAAGATTACAGAGGGGCACTCTTCTGAAGAAGGGAGGGAATTCAGTCAAGGGCACATGCAGAGGGATTGGCCTTGGCAAGAAGGCCACTATTTCATTAAATAATGGGAGAAAAGGAGTAGGAGATGATATCAAGGGGTTTTGAGCATGAAGAAAGGGGGAAAAGAGGGAACTCATGTCCAGTGGCCTCAAGTTTCTAGGTAAGAGGTGCAGTTCACAGCTAAGAGTGTTAGGGGAGCAGGAAGTAAGAGCAGATTTAGGAGAAGGATTAGAGTGGCCTCTGTGGGGAGTGAAATGAAGAATCATTTAGGGAGGTGCATAAAGCTCTGAAAAGAAGAAATAAAAACATTTTTAGAACCTCCTGTACTTATTGTATATTTGCAAAACAGGATTTAAAGAAATTAATTCCTTTCCTCAGGTGCAGTGTAACCATGGCTCGTGGTCCCAAGAAGCATCTGAAGCGTGTAGCAGCTCCAAAGCATTGGATGCTGGATAAATTAACAGGAGTTTTTGCTCCAAGGCCATCCACAGGTCCCCACAAGCTGAGGGAATGTCTGCCACTCATCATCTTCCTGAGAAACAGACTCAAGTACGCTCTGACTGGAGATGAAGTAAAGAAGATCTGCATGCAGCGATTCATCAAGATTGATGGCAAGGTCCGCACCGATATTACATACCCTGCTGGCTTTATGGATGTCATTAGCATTGAGAAGACGGGTGAACATTTCCGTCTGGTTTATGACACAAAGGGGCGCTTTGCTGTTCATCGTATTACAGCTGAGGAGGCTAAATATAAATTGTGCAAAGTTAGAAAAATCTTTGTGGGTACAAAAGGTATTCCGCATCTGGTCACCCATGATGCCCGTACTATCCGTTACCCAGATCCTCTCATCAAAGTAAATGATACAGTTCAGATTGATTTAGAGGCTGGCAAGATCACTGATTTTATCAAGTTTGATACTGGTAACCTATGTATGGTGACCGGTGGGGCTAATTTGGGTCGAATTGGTGTGATCACAAACAGGGAGAAACATCCTGGCTCTTTTGATGTGGTCCATGTAAAAGATGCCAATGGCAATAGTTTTGCCACTAGGCTCTCCAACATTTTTGTTATTGGTAAAGGTAATAAGCCTTGGATCTCTCTTCCCCGAGGAAAGGGTATCCGCCTTACAATTGCTGAAGAAAGAGACAAGAGATTGGCAGCTAAGCAGAGCAGTGGCTAAATGATTGCAGATAAGAATTCGTAGGGTTTCAGTCAAATTGGAATGTTATCAAATTTTAACAAAAGTGATTACCCTACAAAAATATAAAATACATGAAATAAGAAATAGGTAGCTTAAACAACTCAGTCTTATCAAGTGAAATGCCTTTCTCTTCTTGAATTAGGGTACTGTGGGTATGAATGTTCATAAAACATTAGAAGATGTATCTGTACTGGTTTTGCTTAACAACTTTGTTAAATGGGACGACTTACTGATTGGAGGATGGGGAGAGGACATATCCCAAAATGGCTGATGTGAAAACAAAAGATAACAATAAAAGTTCAAGAAAAAGGGCTTGGACTGTTTTTAATTAAGCACCTGCACATTACTTCTTTTGATGATAGTACATACACAAATTACACATGATCCTAAAACAGAGGTTAAATGATTTTGTATAATCTCAGGAGTTGGAAGAGGCCTTAGAACCAACCATCTAGTGCAATATCTGAACAGTAATCCGCTATGGTATGCCAAATACATGGTTCTTCAGTGAGAAGTTCCTAGGCCTTGTGGACTAGGGCATGTTTGCCATGTCTAAAGTCTTAAGCATATGTGGTCTGTCCACCTTTGTGGAATTGATGCTGTGAAGCTGGTACCTGTCTTTTAAAATACCAACCTTTGCCCTTGGGGAATAGCAATCATGTTGATGTCTCCTTGAATACCTTGGCTTTCCAGTTCATTCACTGCAGCTCCCATGATTTGTGGGTAACTCAGTATGGCAGCTACCTGCTGGGATCGTTGTTTTGTCTTCATACTGCCAGTCCACTCTGCCCTTCATTGTGACTTTAGGTCAACTAGAATTTAAGTACCTAATGGGACCTACAGACCTCTAGCTAATAAGTTTAAAGAATAACTTCTAATCCGCCTGCATAATTTCAAGTTTCACTCTAGCATCTGAAAGGTGGACGTTAGACAACGTCCTCCCTGCTCTATCCCCTATAGTTATTCTTCCTAGATTACCTGCCTTAGTTATGATGCAATCTCATTAAGGTGCGTCAGCGTAGCTCCTGCTCCTATCACGGGTTAGCTTCACTCAGGTTTTATTTATTTTAGGGTTCATGTCTAGGTTCCATGGTCCTTTATCTTTGATGTTAGCTATAATCCCTCATTTTCATTTTTTACTCCTCTGAACTAAGGTAATCAATCATGTAGATGAATACAGAAAAGGATCAGGGGGGAACAGTTTTCAATCTAACGAAGTGCATCTTTTTCCATATCCAGAATCATTGGTCCTAAGCCATATTAGCTTCTTGGTCACTATAATAGAATTCTCTCCGTCAAATTTCACCATCGCTTAGAATTGCCTCCATCTTTTTGATAAGTGCTCCCATGTTCTTTTGGAAAAGATAGAGAGATGTAGACTAGTTATTTGGATTTAGAACTAGCTGAGTGACCAGATCCAATTAGACCCAAAGATTTACTGTTTGATGTCAACTTGAAAGGGGAGGTTTCCACTGGAGTGAATGAAACACCTGTCTTTGGCCCTGTATCATTTTTATCAGTGACTCAAATGAAGACACAGATAATTTGCTTATAGGATTTACAAGTGGTGGAAAGTGTGGCTCCATAAACACTATCCACAACGGATGATCGAAATCAGGATTCCAAAGGATCTTGGCAAACCGTGACATTGATTAAACTCTAACGATGAAATTTAATAGGAATAAAATCTTACATTTGGGTTAATAATAACCAACCAACCAACTTCACCAGTCTAAAATAGTGAGGCAGCAGTTGACCTGAAAAAGATCTAAGGTTTTTAGTGGTCTGAAATCTCAGTATGAGCTGACAGTGTTAAGTGGCAGCCAAGAATGTGAATACAGTTTGAAACTGTGTTAAAAGAAGCACACTATGCAGGACTGAGGAGGTTGGAGGGTCATTATGCTCGGTCAAACCATCTGGAATATTGTTTACTCTGGGCACTACATTTTAGGAAGAGTATTGATAGACTAAAGAGCATCCAGATGAAGGCAACCAGAATGGTCAAAGGTCTTGAACCCATGCCATATGAGGACCAGTTGAAGGAAATGGAGAAGAGACTTCAGTCTTGACAACTTTCAATCTTGATGGCTTCTTAATAGGTTGAAAACTTGATCGCTTTCTTCAAGTATTTAGAGGCTTATTATGTAGAAGAGATGGTAGAGGTGAAAAAGAAAGAAAAGATCAATAAAATATGAAAAGTGCACAGAATAAAAAATTTATAAGGGAGATATGGAAACAAATAGGGTCATCTTGCTGCTACCTTATTAAACAATATACACACTTAAAAATATTTGCAACATGATAATAAACTCAGTAAATTATTCTCATAGTTTATGTAGTTCAATCCTTAAAATTTTGTGTATTTGAATGTGCTTATAAATGGTTAATCTCATGATAATATAATGCACCAAAAAAGGAGTGTATAGACTTGTTCTTGATCCTTAGAGGACAGAACTTGGAGCCATGGTTGGAAGTTGAAAAGACAAATTTAGGCCTGATACAAAAAAAACAAAAACAAAAACCAACCTTCCAAATAATTAGAATCAACAAAAGTGTAGTTGTCCATTGGTTTCAGAATGTTTCAGAGGTGATTCATGTTCAGGACTGGGCTGGACTGGGCTGAGGTCCCTTTCAATTGTGACATTCTCAGTAGCTGTGACAGGTGCTGTGTCTTGATTTAATGTGTATCTTAACATTTTCTTGCACTGTAGTGAGATAATTATGCACTGTATAGCACTATCCATTAACTACCATTATTGAATCTGGTTATTTAACTAGTTAGTTGTAAGCTCATCCAACTTGTACTGTTATGCAGTCCTCATCTCTCCATATTTGTTCAGAATAATGTGAAAGATTTTCAAAGGTTTGCACCCTAGCCATGGCTGTAGCAGCCTTCTCCTGGGAAAAAGCAAAAGGTTGTGAGCTTACAGTAGCACATTCAATGGAATTAAATAGGCTGGTATGGTATCCAGGGAACAAACCCAGAGTTAAAATTAGAGTAGGAGACAATCAAGTAGTCATGACCAGTGCATAGAATGAAGAAAAGTAGAATTTGGAGTCTACATCATTTTATATAGGACTATGGCAGAATGAGTAGCGTAGACAAGCCCAGTAACAGAATGGAATGGGGCATAGCAAATACCAAGGACACAGCTGAACTAATAGGGAATTTTTCTTTTGACTAATTATTGGATTGTCCACGTTTTTTTAAAAGCAAATATAGGCCACTGCTTTCCTTCCGTTATCACTGGTACAGAGGTGACCATATATAGAAGATAGTTTATTAGTTAATATTTCTTTCCCACTTGAAACAGACCAATACAATATTTCTCTGTATGTTTCTCTGTCTCTCCAATACAGTATGTTTCCTAGAGGCTGGGATTATGTCATTTAATGACTGATTGGGCATTGCCTCAGTCAAACTGAGATCTGGAAAGACCTTAGCTTAAATTTACACAGTTTATTAATTTTGTATTAAATAATGCCAAAAATTAAAAATATGTTTAGACTGGAATACTTTTTATTAGCAACACCTACACTTAAAATGCAACATTGTGTCTCAGCTCTATCATAGATATGTTATATTATAAAACATTATATTATTTTATTAATCTATTATTATGACTATTTTAATAGTTTAGGCAAAACAAGGAATGAAACAAAATATTGAATCAGGAAAGGTAAAGGGAATAGTGTAGATATGCAATATTTTCTTCAACAAACGCTTGCCAAAGGCTTCCCTGAAAGAGACAAGATTAGTATATATGAAAATATTAGGAAACAATTCAGCGATCAATTCCTAAATCTACAGTACTGACTAATAAGATCAATGGAGATTCAGAGATGGTAGAGTTGTGTGGGTTATAGTAATTTTCTTATCTACTTTGTGCCTTTTTTCCTCATCCTCTGTTTTCCAGATAAAATTACCTGGGTTTCACAAGCTTACTCTGGTGTTAGTAGCATGTACTTACCAGTCTTGCTGCCAGCACGTTGTAAAAATTCTAGAATAATAAAGTTTGAGAAGTTAGGACTACTCCCAGCCAAAATGGGTAAACTTGTTTGCTTATAGTAAAAAGTTAATTTCATCTGAGATTATTTGGCTATCACTTGGGAAAATTATGAAATTGCATCTGTTAATAAAGAATATGCATTGAAGTTATCTTTGAGCCAACCTAGTACCAACAGACCTTAGAGTCAAAGATTTCAATTTTGCTTTAGGGATTAATAGGCAATACAAATTGGAGGCATATATTCATTCTATGTGTGAAATTCTAGGTTGTGATTATTCTTCATTTATACATAAAGGCTAAATGTCCTCATATGTGTTTATTGTTAATGGTTATTGAAACATGAGGAAAATAATAATAACCTAGCCCAAGCTGTGATTAGTGAAATTTTGCTCTTTGAGGTAACATCTTTTGGACTGTAATTTGGCATTGTTCTAGGTTTGATTTCAGGCATGGTAGTATGAATTGTCATGAAGCCAAAAATTCTGCCATTCAAGGGGAATGCCATTTGCTGCCCAATTAGAGCATGATCTGAGAACTGCTACAGTTGGATGTCTGTCCCTGAGAAAAGTTGAGGAGATGGGTAAGTAAAGGTAGGATACTCTTGACTCGATTTCCCATTGTGCTATTTCCCTCAGGAAATTGTCCCTCTTGGTTAATGCTGAATCTGGATATGATACCCTCTGAACTAAGTGGAATTTTGCTGCAGAATTAGCTGTTAACTATGACTCTTGCCTGAAATCAAACAGAATTAAGGGAGTTTTCCCTGTAATGATGTGTCAGATCAATCTGTGCTCTTGAAGGAATAGTCTTGATATTGTCAAAACCACTTCTCTCCTATTTCCTTTTGTAACAAATTTCTATAATCAGGGCAGATGAAGAGTAGAAGTTTTTGCTGTTGCAATACTAAATCTATTAATTAATAGATTAATATTAAAACATCTGAGTTATATAATAGGATATATAATAAGATTCAAATATAAAAGTTCTTACTATTTTAATCTGTATTTGTGGTCAAATTCATAGCTTATATAGCTAGTTCTTAGGCTTTTCATGTCCTTGCTAATAGTTAAATATTCTTATGTAAGCTTGGGTCCTTAAAATACCTCATTTCTGCAAGTTGATATGATTGTATATATATACATATATATGTATGTATCCTCAAAAAAGGAGGCTAAGACAAAGATGTAAAAGTTTTAAAAAAATTTAATGTAGTAGTAAACTTTGGGAAAGCAAAATAAGATTAGACTTTTTTCTCTAAGAACTAGGGTTATTTATACATTTTATATTATAATTGGCTTCCAAATATTTCTAATGGAGATATTTTTCTTTTGGGACACCACAGAAACTCTTTTTGATGGCAAGGAGAGGAGAAGGGAGATAAGAACTAGGGTATGGTTAAAATAATAAAAACAAGAATTCATATTTCTATTCTATTTTACAGTTACAAAGAACTTTTAATTCTCACAATAACCCTAAGGTAGGTAATATGAGGAAGGTAGTATGAGTATTTCTATCCCTATTCAAAGATGAAGCAACTGAGTTTAGAGACTTGTCCATGGTCATCCAATGAGCAAATATTAGAGCCAGGATTGAAACCCAGGACTCCCAGTTCAATGCTCTTTCCATCACACTGTATTACTATTAGGAAAAAAAAAGTCACACAGGAGAGAGAGAGAGAAAGAAGAGATAAAGATAAAATGGGAGGGAGAAGTATCTTGGTTTCAGAAAGTCTAATTGAAGGTGGATTATCATCTGTAAGAGCTATGTATTTATTTCCCCATACACCCGAAGCTACTTGGGAAGGGGTAGAGATAAGGGACTGGTCAATGGATTCTGCAAGTAGGGGGAGCAAATACCAACCTTTGTAGCTGAGGGCTACAAAGAGTTCAGACAGAAGAAGGTCAGTGTGGTCTCAGGATGAGGTCATAGCTCTCGAGAAATTCTGAGGGGGAAAGTCAGGGCTGCTAAAACTATTACAGAAGTTTTGACTCCAACAGCACTCATATACCCATGTCTCATGATGTCTTGTTGTTCTCTTCGACCTGCAATGTTCTTTACACATCAGCCTTGCAAACTGAATGGCTCCTCCTAGGGGATAAAAAGACAAGCATTTACAAGGGTCTAGATGAGAGAATCTAAGGCAGCTATAGTGCCTACTTTCATTCCTGTTCTCCACTGTGATATAGTGATATAAGCAAACCTATATGAAGTGCGTTTAGCTTCTGTTCAGGATCATCCATGGGAATACGTTCCAAGGATCTCTTGATTAAGGATGATGATTCCTGGATGTTCCACCTCCCCATAACCACCAGAGGGCGCCCAAAGACCAGGGACTGAGGTGGCCAAAGTCATAATCCAGTTGAGGGCTATCAGGATTGCCCAAACCCAGTGAATCAGCCCACTTCCCTCCTACCTCCACCTACCCAAGTAGAATTTCGCAGTTAAACAGGTCTCGTGTTTTTTTGTAATACAGGTACCAAATCCGTCTATGCACTCTCCATTTTCAAGACTCCTGTTGCATGTTCTACATTTCAGAGACATAGCTGTCAGATAACAGAAAGCAGGGTACAAATGCTATTAAGCATGACTCTGGCTGGAATGGAAGATTCCCATTAGCTGGCAGGCTTTTCGGGGAAACTGGGGGGACCCATTCTTTACACCCAACCCCATCTGGGAACACTCTAGTCTGTTTTTTTCAAGGAATGTTGTCCTTTGCTGAAACCATGAAAAGGGTGCTACTTCCAATGGACCTGGGGCCCCTTGTGCCTACCAAGCAGGGAGGAGGACAGGAATGAGATGACTGAAGATCACAGTAGGGGAAGACACAACTCTCATTCTCTGCCAGTGGCTTCCCTGTTAGTTCCAGGGGAAGTAGCCCAGCTTCAGTCTCAAACTCCCCAAGGCTAGCACAGTTTGGGAGTTCAGACTTAGGGTCTTTGAAGGTCTGTGGAGAGGGCATCAGGATTCTAGAGAGAGAAGAAAATATTTCCTTGTGAGTCATTCCTTACCATCCTGTAACAGAGGTCTTTTTCGACACTTTATACAGGTTCTCCCAGATATAGTCCATGTGAGGCAGAGAAGAGAAAGACCTAAGAGAAGCTTGTCCATCTGGCATCAATTCTAAACTGGAGACAGCAAAATCAGAGGGGGCAGTGAACTTGGATGCTTCCTCCCACTTTATACTGCCTAGAGTAGATCCTGCAGGGAACTGAGAGTTAATGGCTCATTATCTAAGCCTCTCTGTTGTCAGATACCCCCTGGGTAGCCATTTCTTTCTACCAATAGGAAAGGGGCTTTTGTTCAGTGTGGTAGGACTGTGACAGCTCAGCTGATCCCTTGGTAGGAGGCAAACCTCCCTAGTAAGGAAAATATCCCTGGGGCTTATAGTAGGGGTAGGGGGCACAATCCAAATCACCCAACTCTCCAGTTTATTTTGTCACCTTACCATGGGGGCTTATGCTCTCAGAATTTAGAAGATGCTAGCTTCACTAAGAGTCAAGGGAAGGCCTGCCTTCAGCAACTACTTACTAGAAGTCATTAGTTTCTTGCAGACAAGCTATGTAAGGAAAGAGTGTTGGCGATTGGCTTGAGAGGATTTGTAACTTCTCTTCCCCACCCCCTGCTAGTGATTTCGGTAAAGTCAGGCTTTTTTCCCTGGGAAAGAATTTGATTTTGGAATCAGTATGTTGGAGTGAAGAGGAATTGTTTTCTACTCTGGGCTCTATTTGGGCTGTCATGGGAAACTTCAGTGAGTCATCTATTTTCCTTCTTTATTGCTGGATGTCAAGAGTGCTTGGCTTAGTTTTGTAAACCTCTTTCTCCAGAAAGTTTTGTTTCTTGCATGTGGGTTTCACAGAGTCACAAAAGTGAAGTCACAAAATCTTTCCTTAGCATATTAAAAGCCCACACCTCCCTGTTAGGAGAAATTCATAGCCTTTTTAACCCCAATGCTTAATATTCCTAAGAAAATGAGACTACTTTCCTGTAATAAGCTTCCATGAAACATTTCAAGGACAGGATCTATATTTTCTGTCTTTCTTATGCAGTTTCTCTCCTCCAGCTTGCCTACTGGAGTCTTTACATACATACCAGGCCATTTGGCAAAGACTGGCTAACTGTCCAGTGACTGTTTGAGGATAGGAGGTCAGTTGCCGGATTAGAACTGGCATTTCTGGAATAAATTTTAACACTCTGATCCTCCAGAGGTAGTATGGGAAGGCGCAGCACTCTCACTGACCTTTTCTGAAGTTCACTTCTGTTAACTGCCTCGCTCACCTCATTCTCCTCATAGCTCTGCTTTAGTGAATAAATAGAAAAATGACAGTTGCCTTGACCTCTTTAGTGTTAGTTGGTACAGAAAAACTGAAGTAGCCTTTTTTGTGAGACAAAAACTTGCTTTCTTTTGTTCTAGATGGGATATGTATTCATTTGTATACATATAGGTATTTAGAAACAGACTTATCAGATCATAATGAAGTTAGACAAGCTTGTTTTCCATTTCTTTTACGTAACTCATGGGAAGTAGAGTGGGATCATGGATAGAGAGCTGGCCTCAAAGCTAGAAAGACCTGGATTTAAGTCTCAGCTCTGGTTGTGTGACTTTGGGAAAGTCACTTACTCTCAGTGCCCTAGGAAACCCTGTTAGACAATAAATCGCAGAGAATGTGCTGATGACTTGATCTGGCAGAGGGAGTTTTGTCCTCTGGGAGTTCTTTAAATTAATTAATTTAATCTAAAATATTTAATTAATTAAAATTAACTACTTAATTTAAAATAATGAAATCGTATGTTCTCTTGTTTGATGTCAGTCATTAAAAATAGTTTTGGAGGATTTTACTACAATGGTTCTGCCAAAGTTTTGTTTAAATGGTATGATTTTTACCATTTCAGAAAGATGGAGAACCATTTAAGGTAGTTCTTGTGAGAGTTGCTGAAGGCCTTATCTGGGTTGGTGGAACTGGGAATGGAATACATTTAAGAGATAATTTGGAGGTGGAATTGACCAGAAAAGTCAAAGATGAGAAGGAGGAGCAGAGGATGACTGCAAAATTTAGAAATCTAGATCATGGACAGGTGGTGATACCAGCAACAGAAACAGAGAAGTTAGGAGCAAAGATCTTTTTTCGTTTGTTTTTGACAAAGACGATTTTAATTTTGGACACATTGAATCTGAGTTGTCATATGAATAGTCTAGGAATGCAACAAGGAGAATTAAAAATCTATTCCTAGAAGTTTGAGGCTAAATGTATGATCTGAGAGTCATTCACCTGAAAGGTGACTGCATGACTGAATGGAGAAGTTAAAGGGCTTCATTGTGGACAGAGTGTACTTAAGAAAATCAGAACTGAGAGTTTAGTATGGTATGGAATAGCCTTTTTGTCTACTTCATCCTGGTCTTCATGCTCCCTGCTCCCACCTTTCTATTTTGACTAGAATACCCCTTTTCTCAACCCACATCACTCCATCAATTCCTTCAGCTCCAATATAGCATCTCCCTGAACTTTGTGGGAAGAATGAAGCTTATTGAGATTGGCTTTGCTTCAAAAGAGCTTCATTCCTTTGGACTCTGGCTTTCATAGATTTGTTCATTCTAGGTAAAGCAGAATCCAAGGGATACATTTTGTTTTAGACCTTGGAGGACTTTGGACTTCTCACAGTCATTTAGAGAAGAATTTTGGAGTGGGGAAGATGTAGGGGTTGGATAAGAGCAGTAGTGCATGCTTTTCTCTCTTTTTGCTCTCCTGGCATAAGAAGTCTTGAATATAGTAAATACTTGGCTTCTCCTGGGAGTTATGGGGCATCATCTCCCTGTTCTTTTCCTCACTAAGGTGGTCTGAATGTCCTGCACATGTTTGATTTTTGAAAACCATAGACTCTTAGATTTTAGGCTTTGTCTGTACATGGTCCATTTGTGTAAAACTAGAGATTTCCCAGACTTTTAGCAGATGATTCTTTGTTTTTGTTCTCTCAATAAAGAGCCTTGGTACATAGATATCTTATTCCCTGATCTCAAGAGTTTTTATTCTTCTAGATCCCATTTCTATACTAAGTTGAATGGAGTCAGGTATGATATTTTCCTCTTTGATCCTAAAGTTAGTCACAGGTTTAAGAATCTGTTTATCTATTTTCCTAGTCTTACAGTTAATTCGTTGGGACCCAGAGCACATGGATACATATAACCAGTTGATTTCCACTGCTTCCCTGTTTTTGACCAGAGATGAAACTTCACATCAGGTAAATTTTTTGATCTATATATATTTTTATATGTGCTTAACATAGAAGATATTGAACTGTTTGGCTTCCCTTTTTCCCTTCACTGTGTGACGAAGGGCCAGTCAAAACCTCTTTGAGCCTCAGTATCTTATCTATAAAATGATAATGATAATACCTATAGTATCTTTATGGAAAAGCTGGGAGGTTAGTGTCATTGGATTGAAAAATATGTATTGGGGAATAAGGAAGAAGAAAACTGATAAGGTAGGAGGGGGCTAGGTTATGATGGGTTTTGGATGATATTGAGAACATTTTGTATTTTATCCTGGAGGCAATAGGAGTTGCTGGGGTTTATTGAGTAGGGGAGTGACATGGTTGAACTTGCACTTTAGGAAAAAACACTTTAATGGCTAAATGAACAATGGATTGAAACAGGAAGAGATTTGAGGCAAGCAGACTCACTAGCAGGTTATTGCGGTATGTGTGAAGTGATGAGGGTCTGCACTACAAGTGGTGACTGTGTCAGAGAGGAGAAGGGGGTAGATTGGAGAGTTGCTGCAGAAGTGAACTACGGAACTATTGTGGAGGTGAAATCTACAGGCATTGGCAGTAGCTTAGATACGGGGGTGAGAGATAGGCTGACTCCTAGTGAGCCTAAAGGAGGGGGAGGATGGTGATACTCTTTATAGTAATACGGAATTTTGGAGGTCGGAGGAAGAGGGAAAGAATGAGTTCTGTTTTGGACATGTTTAGTTTAAGATGTCTACTGGACATCCAGTTGAAAATATTGGCAATGCAGTTGGAGATGCAAGACTGTAGGTCAGCAGAGAGGCTAGGGCAGGATAGGTACATTTGAGAATCATCAGCACAGAGATGATAATTAATTCAGTGGGAGCTGATGAGATCATCAAGTGAAGTAGTACGGAAGGAGAAGAAAGGAGGACCCTGGACGGAGCCCTGAGAGATACTGAAGGTTAAAGGGCATCATCTGGAAGAGGATCCAGCAATAGAGTCTAGGAAAGAGAGGTCAGATAGGTAGGTGAAGAATAAAGAGAGAATGATGTCTCCAAAACTCAGACATTGGATTCAAAAACTTCTATTTTGATTTAGGAGTTAACAGGCAGTACAGATTGGAGACTTGCAATGGCCAGCGTTTTTCTGGGATCTTGAGTGAACTATCGCTCAGTGTATTTTCACTCTTTGCGTGAAACCCTGGACTGTGGTTATTCTTCACTTACAACGAAGGTTAAATATCCTTCTATGTGCTCATTGTTAGCTGTTACTGAAGCATGAGAAAAGTAATTATGACCTAACTTGAAGTTGTGATTAGTGAATTTTGCTATTTTAAGTAGAATCTTCTGGGCTGTGATTTGACACTGTAAGAAGTTTTGACTTCAGGTATGATTGTCTGAGTTGTCATGAAGTCAATATTTCACCATTCAAGGAGAATGCCATGTCCTGCCCTAAGGGAGTATGATCTTAAAACTGTGACAGGTGGATGTCTGTCCCTGGGAAAAGTTGAGGGAATAGGTAAGCAAAGAGAAAAGCCTTTTGACTCAGTTTCCCATTGTGTTATTTACTTTGTGAATAGGAAGTTTTCCCCGTTGGTTAATTCTGAGCCTGGGTATGATAATCTCTGAATAATGTGGAATTTTGCTGCATGATTGGATATTAAACTATGACTCTTGCCTAGAATGCAACAGAACTAAAGGAGCTTTCTCCATTATGACTTGTGTCAGATTAATCTGTGCCCTTGAAGATACAATCTTGATGTTGTTTCCTTCCTTCTTCCTTTCGTAGCAAATTTCTATATTCTAGGCAAGTGAACAGCGGAAGTTTTTATTGTTGCAATGCTAAGTCTATTAATTAGTAGATTAATACTAAAACATCTGAGTTACTGTAATAGGACTCAAGTATGAAAGCTCTTCTTATTTTAATTTGTATTTGTGGTGAATTTCATATCCTATGCAACTAGTTCTTAGGCTTTTCATTCCCTTGCTAATAGTAATATATTCATATATAAGATTAGGTCCTTAAAATACTTCATTTCTTCAGGATGATATGAGGATTAGGTTGTGCAGTGGATAGAGCACCAGTGCAGGAGTCAGGAGGACCTGAGTTCAAATATCACCTCAGACACTTGACACTCACTAGCTGTGTGACCTTGGGCAAGTCACTTAACCCCAATTGCCTCATTCTGGGTCATCTCTAGTCATCCTGGTCACTGGATTCAGATGGCTCTGGAGGAGAAGTGAGGCTGGTGACCTGCACAGCCCTCCCTCACTCAAAGTCAAGTGCAAGTCATGTCATCATTTCTCTGATGGCATGGTCTTTTTCAGCAATGAAGGATGAACACACACACAATAAGGATTATGCATATATATATATATATATATTATATATATACACACACATATATACACACACACACACACACACACACATACACATTCTCAAAAAGGGAAGATAAGGCAAAGATCTAAGTTTTTTAAAAGAATTTAATATGATAGTAAACTTTGGGAAAGCAATAGGATAGAATGAGTCTCAAAAAGTTTAATTCATAGGGGATTGCTCTCTGTAATAGCAATATATTTAAGTAATTTCCCCATACGGACAACCTAAACTTCTTGGAAAGTGGCATAAATAAGGGACTGATCAATGGATTCTGCAAGTAAGGGTAGGAGAAAGCAACCTCCTAGTTGAGGGCTACAAATAGTTGAGTTAGAAAAATGCCAGGGTAGTCTTCAGGTTGAGGGCATAGTTCTTCAGAAATCAGTGTCTGGTGTGGAAAGTCAGAGCTTCTAAAGATAATTACAGAAGTTTCGACCCTCACAGCACTCCTGTTTTATCATCTGATTGTTATTTTGTATTTTCTTTGACTCACAATTTTCTTTACACATCAGCCTTACAAACTGCATGGTTCCTTCTAGGGAAATGAAAAGACAAACATTTCCAAGGGTCAATATGAGAGTAGCTAAGGCAACTCTAGGGGCCATCTCTGTTTCTGTTCCCTGCCAGGCCTGGTGATATAGGCAAACTTATATGAAGTGAGTTTAGTTTCTGTTCACAATCATCCTTGAAAATATCTTGCAGAGATTACTGGACTATCAAGGATGATTATTCTAGGATGCTCCACCTCCCATGACCACAGACTGAGATGGCCAAATCCACCACCCACGTGAGGGCTATCAGGATTACCCAGACCCAATGAATCAGCCCACCTCTCCTCCACCTCCACCTACCGGAAAAAAATCTCTGAGTTAGACAGGTCTCATTTCTTTTTGCAGTACAGGTTCCTTCGCCACTTAAACATACACGATTTGCAGGCATATACTTGCATGTTCTGCATTTCAGAATCTTATCAGCTGTCAGTTAACAGAAAGCAAGGTACAAATGCTAAGCTTACTTACCTCTGCCTGTATTGGAAGTTTCCATTAGCTAGAAGGCTTTCAGAGATGGGGTGGAGGAGGAACTGGGGGCCCCATTCTTTACACCCAACCCCATCTGGAAACACCCTGGCCTGTTTTTTTCAAGGAATGTTGTCCTTTGCTGAAACCATGAAAAGGGTGCTACTTCCAATGGACCTGGGGCCCCTTGTGCCTACCAAGCAGGGAGGAGGACAGGAGTGAGATGACTGAAGATCACAGTAGGGGAAGACACAACTCTCATTCTCTGCCAGTGGCTTCCCTGTTAGTTCCAGGGGAAGTAGCCCAGCTTCAGTCCCAAACTCCCCAAGGCTAGCACAGTTTGGGAGGAGAGACTTAGGGGTCTTTGAAGGTCTGTGGAGAGGGCATCAGGATTCTAGAGAGAGAAGAAAATATTTTCTTGTGAGTCATTCCTTACCATCCTTTAACTGAGGTCTTTTTCGACACTTTACACAGATTCTCCCAGATATAGTCCATGTGAGGCAGAGAAGAGAAAGACCTAAGAGAAGCTTGTCCATCTGGCATCAATTCTAAACTGGAGACAGCAAAATCAGAGGGGGCAGTGAACTTGGATGCTTCCTCCCACTTTATACTGCCTAGAGTAGATCCTGCAGGGAACTGAGAGTTAATGGCTCATTATCTAAGCCTCTCTGATGTCAGATACCCCCTGGGTAGCCATTTCTTTCTACCAATAGGAAAGAGGCTTTTGTTCAGTGTGGTAGGACTGTGACAGCTCAGCTGATCCCTTGGAAGGAGGCAAACCTCCCTAGTAAGGAAAATATCCCTGGGGCTTATAGTAGGGGTAGGGGGCACAATCCAAATCACCCAACTCTCCAGTTTATTTTGTGTCACCTTACCATGGGGGCTTATGCTCTCAGAATTTAGAAGATGCTAGCTTCACTAAGAGTCAAGGGAAGGCCTGCCTTCAGCAACTACTTACTAGAAGTCATTAGTTTCTTGCAGACAAGCTATGTAAGGAAAGAGTGTTGGCGATTGGCTTGAGAGGATTTGTAACTTCTCTTCCCCACCCCCTGCTAGTGATTTCGGTAAAGTCAGGCTTTTTTCCCTGGGAAAGAATTTGATTTTGGAATCAGTATGTTGGAGTGAAGAGGAATTGTTTTCCACTCTGGGCTCTATTTGGGCTGTCATGGGAAACTTCAGTGAGTCATCTATTTTCCTTCTTTATTGCTGGATGTCAAGAGTGCTTGGCTTAGTTTTGTAAACCTCTTTCTCCGGAAAGTTTTGTTTCTTGCATGTGGGTTTCACAGAGTCACAAAAGTGAAGTCACAAAATCTTTCCTTAGCATATTAAAAGCCCACACCTCCCTGTTAGGAGAAATTCATAGCCTTTTTAACCCCAATGCTTAATATTCCTAAGAAAATGAGACTACTTTCCTGTAATAAGCTTCCATGAAACATTTCAAGGACAGGATCTATATTTTCTGTCTTTCTTATGCAGTTTCTCTCCTCCAGCTTGCCTACTGGAGTCTTTACATACATACCAGGCCATTTGGCAAAGACTGGCTAACTGTCCAGTGACTGTTTGAGGATAGGAGGTCAGTTGCCGGATTAGAACTGGCATTTCTGGAATAAATTTTAACACTCTGATCCTCCAGAGGTAGTATGGGAAGGCGCAGCACTCTCGCTGACCTTTTCTGAAGTTCACTTCTGTTAACTGCCTCGCTCACCTCATTCTCCTCATAGCTCTGCTTTAGTGAATAAATAGAAAAATGACAGTTGCCTTGACCTCTTTAGTGTTAGTTGGTACAGAAAAACTGAAGTAGCCTTTTTTGTGAGACAAAAACTTGCTTTCTTTTGTTCTAGATGGGATATGTATTCATTTGTATACATATAGGTATTTAGAAACAGACTTATCAGATCATAATGAAGTTAGACAAGCTTGTTTTCCATTTCTTTTACGTAACTCATGGGAAGTAGAGTGGGATCATGGATAGAGAGCTGGCCTCAAAGCTAGAAAGACCTGGGTTTAAGTCTCAGCTCTGGTTGTGTGACTTTGGGAAAGTCACTTACTCCCAGTGCCCTAGGTAACCCCGTTAGACAATAAATCGCAGAGAATGTGCTGATGATTTGATCTGGTAGAGGGAGTTTTGTCGTCTGGGAGTTCTTTAAATTAATGAAACCATAGATCTAGTCCTTAACTCCAATTTCTTTCTTATTAAATCAAGTTTACTAAATTATTTTTTGAACAGATTTGTACTAGAAAATATATGCAGTATAAAAGAAGTTCAAAACATTGTTATCCATACTTTGTATAGCCCACAGAACTATGAATATATTCTGCTATTAGTATTTGCTGAATAACTTTTACTTGACTGCTATCAACTTACACCATCATCTCATATTTCTCATCCCTTTCATGTGAAAGAGTTAGAGTAGCTATTATACCAGTTACATAAGAGCAAAGGAAATAAGCCAGAAAAAGTACTTAGAAAAATTTGAGATGGGAGAGATGTCATCTTTGGGAATAATAGTGTACACCAAGGCACTGAGGGAAAAAAAATATTTAGATAACATGTAGTCTTTATTGGGTTTATGTTCTAAGAAGGATATGTGACATAAGTAATTAAAATATAAAAGAATACATGGAAAGTTGTTAAGAGATGTGAAACAAAGCCATATATATGTTAAAGGGAGGAAAAACCTAGAAGATTATAGCCTTGCACCTGGAAAGAACTTTCAAGACCATGTAATCTAAACCCTTAATTTTACAGATGATATGCAGGGCTGGAAAGTGACTTGCTCAGGATAACACACATCATAAGTAGCGGAGACAGGATTCAAAGATAGGTCCAAAACCAGTGCAGTTTTGTTAACTGAACTATCCTGCCACAGTGCTGATTTTCAGGAATTAGGAAAAGTTTCCTGGAAGGGTTGCAAAGAGTTCAACAAGCAGAGAAGGAGAGAGAACATTCTTTTTTTTTTTTTAATATTTATTTATTTATTTAACTTTTTATATTCTTTTTCACAAAATTTTGGGTTCCAAATTTTCTCCCCTTTTCTCCCCTCCCCCACCCCAATACACCAAGCAATCTAATTTTCCCTATCTCCAATCTGCCCTCTCTTCTGTCATCCCTCCCTTCTCTTGCCCCATCTTCTCTTTTCTCCTGTAGGTGACTTTCTATTCCTCATTAACTGTATGTCTTCTTTCCTAGTAGCAACAACAATACTAAACAGTTGTTCCTAAAACTTTGAGTTCCAAATTCTCCCCATCCCTCCCTCCCCACCCATTCCCTTTGGGAAGGCAGGCAATTCAATATAGGCCCTATCTGTGTAGTTTTGCAAATGACTTCCATGATAGTCGTGTTGTGTAAGACTAACTGAATTACCCTCCATCCTATCCTGCCCTTCATTGTTTCTCTTCTGTCTTTTGATCCTCTCCCTCCCCAAGTGATGACTTCAAATTGCTCCCTCCTCCCTTTGCCCTCCCTTCCATCATCCCCCCCTTGCTTACTCCTTCTCCCCCACTTTCCTATACTGTAAGATAGGTTTTCATACCAAAATGAGTGTGCATTTTATTCCTTCCTTTAGTCAAATGTGATGAGGGTAAACTTCTTGTTTTTTTTTTCCTCAGCTCTCCTGTTTTTTCCCTCCACTAAAAAGTCTCCTACTTGCCTCTTAAATGACATATAATTACCCCATTCCATTTCACCCTCTTTCCTCCCACTACATTTCTCTCTCACCATTTACCTTAATTTCTTTTAAGATATGGTCCCATCCTATTCAATTCACTCTGTGCTCTCTGTTTCTGTATATGTGTGCATGTGTGTATGTGTGTGTACGTGCATGCGTGTACATGTGTGTGTGTGGTCCCACCAACTACCCAGATACTGAAAAGTTTTAAGAGTTACAAATATTGTCTTTCCATGTAGAAATGTAAACATTTCACTTATGGTAAGTCCCTTATGACTTCTCTTTGCTGTTTACTTTTTCATGCTTCTTCTCATTCTTGTGTTTGGAAGTCAAATTTTCTTTTCAGCTCTGGTCTTTTCATCAAGAATGTTTGAAAGTCCTCTGTTTCATTGAAAGACCATATTTTCCCCTGAGGTATTATACTCAGTTTTGCTGGGTAGGTGATTCTTGGTTTGAGTCCTAAGTTCCTTTGACTTCTGGAATATCCTATTCCACGCCCTTCGATCCCTTAATGTAGAAGCTGCTAGATCTTGAGTTATCCTGATTTTATTTCCACAATACTGGAATTGTTTCTTTCTAGCTGCTTGTAAGATTTTCTCCTTGAGCTGGGAGTTCTGGAATTTGGCCACAATGTTCCTAGGAGTTTCTCTTTTTGGATCTCTTTCAGGTGGTGATCGATGGATTCTTTCAATACTTATTTTGCCCTCTGGTTGTAGAATGTCAGGGCAGTTTTCCTTGATAATTTCATGGAAGATGATATCTAGGCTCTTTTTTTGATCATGACTTTCAGGTTGTCCCATAATTTTTAAATTGTCTCTCCTGGATCTATTTTCCAGGTCAGTTGTTTTTCCCATGAGATATTTCACATTCTCTTCCATTTTTTTGTTCTTTTGGTTTTGTTTGGTGATTTCTTGGTTTCTCGTAAAGTCATTAGACTCCATCTGTTCCATTCTAATTTTGAGAGAGCTATTATCTTCAGTGAGCTTTTGAACCTCTTTTTCCATTTGGCTAATTCTGCTTTTGAAAGCATTCTTCTCCTCATTGGCTTTTTGAACCTCTTTTGCCAATTGAGTGAGCCTATTTTTCAAGGTGTTATTTTCTTAAGCATTTTTTTGCATCTCCTTTACCAAGGTATTGACCCGTTTTTCATGCTTTTCTTGCATCTCTCTCATTTCTCTTCCCAGTTTTTCCTCCACCTGTCTAACTTTCTTTTCAAAATCCTTTTTGAGCTCTTCCAAGGCCTGAGCCCATCTGACAACCCCCTGGGATGTCTGGGGTACAGAGACCCTGCCCTCCATGTCTTTCCCTGATGGCAAGAATATCTCCTCATCATCAGATCCGAAAGGCGGAATCATTTGCATCTGCTCGAAAAAACTCTCTATAGTCTTATTTTTCTTCCCTTTTCTAGGCATTTTCCCAGCCAGTTACTTGACTTCTGAGATTCCTGTCCACCCCCACCTAGATCCGCCCAGCTAGTGCTTGGGGCCTGAGATTCAAATGGGCTTTCCGGGGCAGGCCCAGCTGCTATTCAATGTGAGCTTTAGTTCTGGTGCTGGGGTGGGGGCAGGGCTGCCTCCCAGGCTCAGTTCCCTCAGGGGCTTTATGCAGAGACCTTCAGTAATGGAGCGGGTGGGGCAGGGCCGTCTCCCAGGCTCAGCTCCTTCAGGTTTTTTATGCAGAGACTTTCAGTAATGAAGATCCTGCCTGCTGCTGGGGGAGTCCCGGGCCGCCTCCGCCGCCGCCCCTGCCTCTGTCTCCGCCACTTCCTCCTGAGGGGGCCCGAGCCACGGAGACACCTGCTCCCCTCTTGGCCAGCCTAGACATGTCTCTCACTGACCTGTAGAGTCTGTGGGCGGAGGGATCTTCCAGGCCGCTGGAGGTTCCGTCCCTGAAACCTGCTCCGATCTGCTCCTCTTGGCTGCATGGCCAGGGCAGCGCTGGGGTGGACTCCGCTTTCCAGCACGACGGACCCTGGGGACGGCTCTCCAGGGCTCTCTGGAACGGAAATCTCTTCCACTATGTTTCTGCACACCCTGCAGTGATCCAGAACTTGTGGGGAGCTCTTCTTACATTAAATCTATGGGCTGTGGGTTCGGAGCTCGCATACGTGCGTCTTTCTACTCCGCCATCTTGACTCCGCCACCCAAGAGAGAACATTCTAGGCATAGTATTTAATATGAGAATGGAGGTGGTGAGAAAACATGGGAAACATAAGGGACGTGGAATAAAGTTTAGTGGCAGCATAGAGTATGTGGAAGGGAATGGTATATCATAAGACTGGAAAGATAAAGAGGTACTAGATTGTGGAAGGTCTTGAGTGAGATATAAAGGGCTAGTAATCTAGTGGGCAGATATTAATAGGTTTTTGGGAAAAGGAGTGATATCCCTAGATCTATACATATGGAAGATTGATTTGACATCAGTTTGAAGACTAGATCAGAGGAAGGGTGAGAACAGAGGTATCTAAATGTCTTGAGAAGCTGTTGCAGTGGTCCTAAATGACCCCGGCCTATTTGCTTTTCCTCACACAAGACAGCCCATCTTCTGTCTCTGCCTCTGTAACTGCCACTCATGTCCAGAATACTTTTTTACCTTACCTTGGTCTCTTAGAATCCCTTGTTTTCTTTAAAACTCAACTCAAATCCCACCTTCCACAGGTGGCCTTTCCTGATACCCATCAGTTGAGCTTCTTGAAGAGAGATTGTTTTTCCTTTTTTAGATATCCCTAGTGGTTATTTTGTTGCTGTTTTTAGCACATTGCCTGGCAGTGGGAAGTTATAGGAGATAGGATTTTTCTGAGGATAGAGATTGGTAACTGAGTAGATATGAGAGGTGAGAGTAAAGAAAGCGTACAATGTGAATTACAGGTTTCAAACATGGGAGTCTGGATGATTTCATGAGAAAAACAGTGAAGTCAGAGGGAGATTTTTGGGTCATTGCTTTGTCATAGTGGAGGGGTTTGTGTAGCTGAATGAAACTATGAACTGTCCTATGTAGGGTTACCTAAGATAGGTCAGTAGAGGATTTTGACAAAAGGTGATCCACTGAAGAAGGAAATGACAAATCACTCCACTATCTTTGCCAAGAAGACCCCACAGATAGTATTAAAATGATGAAAGATAAAACATTAAAAGATGAGCAGCTCTGGTCAGAAGGTATCCAACACACTACAAGTAATGGTGGAGGACAATTAGAAGTAGCTTCAGTACTAATGAAGCTTTTGGGCCAAAACCAAAAGAATGCTTAGCTGCAGATGTATCTGGTGATGAAAGGAAAGTCTGATGTTGTAAAGATTGATAGGAATCTAGAATGTAAGGTCTATGAACCAAGGTAAGATGGAGGTGGTCCACAGGAGATGGAAAAGATTAAACATTGAGATCTCAGGTGTCAGTGAACTTTAATGAATGGGAATGAGGGAATTTAATTCAGGTGATCACTATGTAAATTTCAAATTGCAAACCTGAAGGGGAAAATAAGTAAAAAAACTCTACTCAATTATTAATGTACATTGCGAGCAAAACACTGTTAGGTATTAAGAGCAATAGAAATATAAGAAATTACAAAAAACTCTTTTGGGGTGGGAGAAGGTATGAGGGAGACTGGCAAAGTTATGGGCCAACTCTATGTTTATGAGCAGTTCAGGACTTTTTTTGTTTAACTATCAGTTGTAGAATAGTCTTTCTACCTCTCACCTCTATTTGCAATAGGAATGAAATCTGAGGCCTAGGAGACGCCCAGAGTCATAACACCTATTTATGTCTTCCAAATGTGGTGACCATCAAGAATCTTTTCTGACCTTTAATTGGGGAACTATTGAAGAATTAAGTCGTCAGTCAATCTGACATTCTAGGTGGACCCTTCAGATGATCAGTAAGACGTTTAGAATGGACCTCTCCTTCATCTCTTCCTCTTTATCTGCCTTTAATAAGTATGAAATTAATACTCTGGGCTCTTATTTGTCCAAAGGTATTATTATATATCTCCAGTCCTAATTTCTTCATTTAAGGAGTTGGTTCTTAAATCCAAATATAGGCAAGCATAGATTGGTATCCCTTTTTAATTTTTTAAAAAATTTGTCAGTATGCCTGATCCTTAAATGTTTGACTATTTTGTTACCTTGGTTGAACAGCATGAAATTAATCCTCAAATCAAGTTTTTAGGACAAATTCAATTGTGTGGCAGTTGGGTATGTATGTATATCCCCAAGACATAAAATTTCTTTGTGAGGAAGAAGAGAGAGCAGGATACCAATTTCTGTGTGTGGAGAGAGTAGGAGGCAACCAGGGGAGAAAAAGGACCTTTTATATAAAAACTTAGCCATTTTTATGCTGCTGAAGCAGCTGGTGTGCTCTGAATGCTATATAAATTTTAGCATTGTAAGAAGAAAAGAAATGGTTATCCTTTTCTCCCCTGACACAAATACCCTGTACACCTGAATCATATTTTTAGACAGTTCTGCTTTTCTTTTGTAGAAAAATCACAGAATAAGTCATATCCTATATAAGTTAGCATGCTGTTACTTTATATCCTATATGTCAGTATCCTATTACCTTGATTTTTTTCTGTGCAACACCCAGTTCATCTCTAAATATCACTAGGAAGCAAAATAATTCAATATCTATTCAGAGTTATACACCTGGATAACCTGACACAAGGGACAGTTAGAAGTGCCCCTAACATACAGTAATTAAACTTTCATTTTTTTCTGTACCTTTTTTAAAACTTTTATTTATTTTTTTAAAAATTTATTTATTTTTAATTTACAGCATTAAGTTCCATAAGCTTTTGACTTATAAATTTTCTCTCCCTCCTCCCTCCCCAGGATGGCATGTAATCTGATATAGCAAAATGATATACACATTCATATTAAACATATTTTCACAGTTATGTTGCAAAGAAGAGTTATAACCTGTGGAATGAACCACAAGAAAGAAGCATTTCTTCTATATCTTATCAAGCTATACCTTCCTTTTTGTATCTGCATGAGTACCAGTTTTTATTGGTTTATTCTAAGTGTTCTTATGGCTGTTACTGACAAAAATTTATAATATATTTGTTTCAGGTTCATCCTTATCCTTTTCAGATTCTAACTCTCTTCCTAACTTTGTGCGACCTGAAAGGACTAGTCATTCATGTATAGATTAGATAATGTTAGATTTTTTAAAAATTGATGTCTTCTATTTTTGTATAGTTTCCATTTCTAATTATGTATGTTTCTTCTCTCCTGCCCATCAAGCCATGCCTTGTAACAAAGAATGACAAAGATTGGAAAAATAATTAAGCAACTTTTGAAGCTCACATGGTGATAACCTAGTCCAATAAGCCTTCAACTAAGAAAGTACCAATGCAAAGATAAAATGAACAGAAGTCCATATTCATCAGCACATATTGACCTGAGGGTCAAAATGAGGGTACCTGATGTCACTTTCTACCCAGAGGCCTACAGAGCATTTCTTCTTCACTCAAAATGGCCAGGAAGCAAAGAATCCTCAAGTGATGTCATTAGTGTCTTATATAAGCATTTTCAGTTCTGGACCAACAGGCAATGGAAAGAATACTCTTCTCTGTGTGTTAATCAGACCAGAAGCAGCAACTGTCCCATACTCTATGAAGTCCAAGTGGAAATGGTATCAGCAGAGCACACTGAGCACGCTCATAAGGACTAGACGTTAACTGGTCAATACCGGACCTCCATTGTATATCAATTTAGCTGCTATGTAATCTGGTGCCTAGATTTTTAGTAGTAAGATTTGTTCATTATTTACAGTTGCTTAAGCATGATGTAATCTCCTTCTTGATATTTTAAATTTCAAATTTTGAATTTTAAATTTTCTTTGATAGCATTACAATTCTTGATTTTTTGGAAGCCCTTTAGGCATTTTAAATTTTGTTCTAGTTTTTCATTTTCATTGTGTGTCTTTAGTTTTTAGATCTGTTTAATGTATATGGAAAATTGTTGGGTTTTATTTTCTTATCTAATTTGCCTCTCCTACATTTCAGTTGTTTAACAATACCAATAGTGACAATAGCTAAAATTCACATAGTGGTTCAAAGTTTGCAAGATACTATATATAAATATATACACATATGTATATAGATTTACACACATATACACACATATCTACACACATATATGTATATATTTACATATAGATATACAAAATATCTATATGTCTATCTATATCCTTAATACATTCATACTGAGAGATGTGATTTTTAGGCTTATTTTTTTCCTTTATTTCTTTTGCACTGTTTTTTTCTTCTTTTTCTTCAATACACCATTCCTGAGATTTATTTTGCTGTCGCTACTTTGATGCTAATCTCTTTGCACAAGTTTTCTCTTTTCTTTGCTCCTATTTTCCTGTTCTATCCCAATTTCTTTGAATTTACCTAAATCGTCAAATTCTTTTTCTTTCTTTGTCTATTTCTTCCCCCTTTTTCTGACTATTATATTTTTTGTTCAAGTTGAAATGAGTAGTTCAAAATCTTCCCAGCCTACTTCCCCTTCAACCTTTTATTTTAAGTAAAATTATTTTTGTTTTACTGTTTACAAGAAGCTTTCCTTTGCTTTGTTCTCATCATTTCTCTTTCCTTGCAGCCTATTGTAAATTTTATTCAGTTTCATGGGATAGATAAAATATTTATTAACCTCTCATTGTGAGTCAATCACTGTGATATGCCTTCACATATTCCTTCTTTAATCTTTTTTGTATCCTTGAGGTTGGTTGTACCAGGTTTGTGTTCCCCTTTTTATCTACTTTCTGTTGGATTGCCTTGGTCAATATTGCCCCATCCTCTTTATTTTCTCCTGTTCGGGGTTCTTAGAAAGATAAATTTAGTAAGGTAGCACTGTCAGATGGGAAGAGTTTTGTATGGTAGGAATAAATTTGGGTCCTAAGTAATGATGGCTGATCCTACCCCCATGCTATCCTATCTTTGGTTTTCTATTCCTCCTACCAAACTGGGTGATGATTACCTTTGGGAACTCATACATTCCCACTCTGGAGGTTATTTACAGGCCAAAGATATATGACACATCTCAATTACTCAATGCTGATGGAGCCACATTGATTAGTGATAAGGACATGATCCTGGAGAGATGGTTTGAACACTTCCATAGTGTTTTCAATAGACCCTCATCAGTCAGTGCTGAGGCCACTGACCATTTATGTCAGGTTGAATTCATTCTCTCTCTAGCCAAATTTCCAACTGAGGAAGAGATTTTGAATGTCATCAGGTTCCTTTCCTGTGGAAAAGCACCTAGTAGTGATTCTAAAGATTTGCTAGGTGGGGGCCCATTGCTCATACAAAAGCTGACTGAAATTTTCCATGTAATATGGCAAGAGAAGAATAAGAGAACCCTATGAGTTCAAGGATGCCTCCCTCGTCCACCTCTATAAAGGTAAAGGAAATAGATTGTCCTATGACAATCACAGGGGGTCTCTCTCTTTGTTGTTGCTGGCAAAAGTCTTGCCAGAGCCCTCTTAATAGGCTGATCCTTCACCTGGAAGACCATCATCTACCTGAGAGCCAATGAGGCTTCAGAAAGGTCAGATGAATAATCAATATGGTACGTGCTTCCTGACAACTCCAAGAGAAATGTCAGGAGCAGAATAGAGGTCTGTACACAATATTCACTGATTTGACCAAGGCCTTTGATATTGTCAGGCATGAGGGCTTATGGAATATTATGTCAAAATTTGGTTACCTTGAGAAGCTCATCGTATTGTCAATTTCATGATGTCATGCTTGCCTGGGTGCTGGATAATGAATGCTGCTTTTGAGCTTTCCCAGTCATCAATAGAATGAGACAAGGCTGTGTGCTTGCTTCCAAGCTTTTTATTTTTATTTCAAAGATTAAAAATTTTATTGTCTTCTAAAAATGACATTCAGGCACATAGGTGGTGCAGTAGATAGAACAAGGACCTTGGAGTCAGGAGGAGCAAATCTGGCCTCAGACACCCATTAGCTGTGTAGTCTCTTAACCTCTGTTTGCCTCAGTTTCTGTTTATCTGAGATAATAATCTCACCCACCTCTCAGGATTGTTGTGAGAATCAAAGGTCCCCCTAACTCCAGGCACAAGGCACTATCCACTTAGGCTTTTGGATAAATCCATAAGCCATCATTCCTGCCTCCATGTATTCTGATATTTATGCTTTTTTTTTCTTTTAGCTGCCTTCCCCAAACTTTTACCCCAACCCTCTATTTTTTCCTGTCATTCTTTCCCCTACATATGGTAGGCCCCATTGTAATCAAATTATGTTTCTGATATGTAAATTTGAATAGCCCTAAGGCAGCAGGAAAATATTCATCCTACACATATGTATGATGATTAGCTCACTGATACCTGCCTGCTGACTCTTAAACATCCCCTATTTAAAAATCATAAAGAATTCTTTCAGAAAATTTGCTCCAATTATCTGTTTCAGTCTTTTATCTCAAAAAAATAAGCTACTCATTTCTATTTTTTCTCTTGTCAAATAACTATAGTTCATAGTTTTGTGACTTTCATTCACCCTTCTTTCCATTACATCAATGCAGTAATGTGTTAAAGGTGTTATTTGGGGAGTGAAAGCACATTTTTCTTTATATATCTTAGGACTCAAGTAGCTTAGTTCAAGAAAAAATCATGTTCAAGTGTATTTTCTGTTGCATTCTACAGAGGCATCTTTAGCAAAAGTCAGGTACATTGATTGTGTTGCCTCCAAAAATAACAGCCTTCATAAAACCCCCCCAAAAATAATAGCCTTCAAATATTAAAATGGTGAGTTCAGAAGCCAATTCAACAAACTTTTTAAAAAAAATTAAGCATTTACTATGTGCTTTCACCACTGCATCAGGCACCGGGGATTCAAAGACAAAATGAAATAACCCTGCTTTTAAGAGGCAAAGGTTTCTATTAAGAGGGGAGCGATTTCACATGTTATGTATTTTTAAAAAACATTATGTTAATAATTGTATTAATTATGTTATATGGTACTATATTATAATATATATCATATATTTCTTATCATTATTATAAGTAGTAGTAGTAGTAGTAGTAGTAACACCCACAGAAGTAGCAGCAGTGGTAGTAGTGGGGTAATAGTAGTGGTGGTAGTAGAAATAATAGCAGCCAGCTACAGCAGCAGCAGCAGCAGTCACAGTAGCAGCAGCACCAGCAGTAGTAGTGGTAGTGGTGGTAGTAGTACTAGTGGTAGTAGTAGCAGCAGCAATATTGATAGTACTAGTAATAGTAGCAGCAGCAGTACTAATGAGGTAGTAGTAGTAGTAGTAGTGGTGGTGGTGGTGGTGGTGGTGGTGGTGGTAATGGTGGTGGTGATGGTGGTGGTGATGGTGGTGGTGGTGATGGTGGTGATGGTAGTGGTAGCAGTGGTGGTGCTAGTAAAGACAGCCAACATTCACTTTAAAGATTGCAAAAATATTTTATATCTCCTTTGTTTATTATAGTATAATGCCAGCAAGTGCTCTTGTTATCCCCATTTTTAGAGATGAAAAGATTGAGGCTGAGAGAAACTTAATGACTTGCCCCATGCTCCACAGTTAGTAAATGTTTAAGGTAGGATTTAAACTGAAGTTGTCCTGACTTCAGGGTCAACACTCTACTGCCCCCTACTATGTGCAAGTTGATGGAGACCTACTCTGTGCAAGGTTTATTGGTGTCAAGTAGTTTATAATCTAGTGACAGGGAAAGCCATGCACAAAAACAACTACCACACTATGAAGAGTGGGAGAAGTGCAAATAAGAGGTCTGGAGAAATCTTAGGAGGCAGAGATCTAGTTGGCTGAGGATGGCTTCATTAAGGATATTGCATCCACCTCTGGGTGTTTTTTGAAATTATTATTGTGTAGTTTATCAAGTCATATCCAACTCTTCATGATCCCCCCTTCTTTTTGGGCAAAGATACTGGGGTGGTTTGCCATATCTTTCTCTGGTTCATTTTACAGGTGAGAAACTGAGGCAAACAAAGTGAAGTGAATTGCCCAGTGTCACATAGTCAGCAAGTACCAGAGGTCAGATCTGAACTCAAGAAGATATTTTCCTGATTCCCAGAACATCACCTTTACAAATAATGATCTTATTTTATCATCATAACAACCCTAGAAGGTGGATACTTTTATTATTGCCATTGTAAAGGCTCAGAACTTGAGGCAGGTAACAGGTTAAATGATTTTCCCAGAGTGACATGGTTAGGAAGAATCTGAGATAGGCTACATTTGAACTCAGGTCTTCTTGACTCTAGGTCCAATGCTTTTTCCATTGCACTACCCACGGACCTTAGAGGCCATCTGCTCTAACTCTTATTCTACAAATGAGGACACTCAGGACTGGGGAGGTTAAGTGATTTTCCTATGGTCAAATAAGCAATAATTTACAGTCAGGTTTTAAACCCAGAGGCTTTGGTTAACAGAATTGGCATGTCTTTAACATTGGATTCTACCACATTTCTAGAGATTTCAACAGGTAGAGAGAGAGAGAGAAACAGAAGGGGGCATTTGAGGCAAGGAGGAGAGTAAATTGGAAGAAAAAGAGAGTTAAGACTGGGAAAAAGAGAGTAATTACCTGTGTCACTTTCTCATTACGGGTAGTGGATAGTCGCTGCCACACCAGCAGCCTGCATTTGAGGTCAAGTGGCATCCAGCTTGTGTGCCACATTCCTCTTTTTCCCCTTCTCATCTCTCCACTTCTATTTTCTTCTCTCCCTTCCCCTCTCCACCCTGCCCTGCCCTGTCCAGCTCTGCCAGTTGTCTGTGCTACCAGCATTCCGGAGCACTTCCCTGCTCCCGAAGATCCTGCGATTCTGCAGTAGAGCACAGAGTCTGATCTCCCCACTGCTGGAGCCTTCCAGGCATGGTAGCATGCTGTTTTCAGCAGCCATGTTGTCAGACACCTTCGATGAGAATAAACACAACATAAAGGTCAGCTTACCACACTGACAGTAAATTATTTAACTTCAAAAACGCTACAAGCCAAGATGCAAAGTGGAGGACTTGATTTTCTGTTTGCAGATGATTATATACTCAGTGCAGCTTTTGAAACTGAGATGCAACAAAGTATGGATCGATTCTCTGCTGCTTGTGCAATTTTGGCCTGACAATTGAACACCAAGAAAACACAGGTGCTCCACCAGCCAGTACCACACCAGCCATATGTAGAACCATCAGTTACAGCAAATGGAGAAGTTTTGAATGAGGTGGATCAGTTCATTTACCTTGGTAGTGTACTTTCCAGGGATGTACACACAGATAATGAGGTTGACACATGCTTTGCCAGAGCTACCTCAGTGTTTGAGAGGCTCCTAAGGAAAGTATGGGAGAGAAGAGGTATTAGACTCACTACCAAACTGAAGGTCTGTGGAGCTGTTGTGCTGACCTAATTGTTGTATGCCTGTGAAACATGTGCAGTCTACTAGCGCCATGCTAGGAAACTGAATCGCTTCCATTTGAACTGTCTTAGGAAGATTCTAAAGATCATCTGACAGGATAAGGTACCAGACACTGAGGTTTTACACAACTCAGTGAGCTTAGGTGTGCCTACAGACAGGAATGGATTATTGTCAAAAGAAGAGAGGACTGTATGTAAATTTTGCCTTGGATTGAGGGAGCAATAAAGATGTCTTATTTCACAAAGAAACAATCAGGAATCCTCTCTATAAGTCTAGTCCTAGCAAGTGGTTATCCGACCATCCACTGAAAGAATTTCAATTACAGGAGAGTTGGTATTTATTGAAACAGTCCAATATGCCTCACCCTCCAACTTCCTTTCTAAAAGAGTTCTTTTTTTAAAAAAAATTTATTTTTCAATATTATTCTTTATTTAGATATTTCATTATTTTAAAAATTATTCTTTATCTACTTAGAAATTTTATTCTTTTTTTAAGATAGCCTTGGCAATTAGGAGGTTTTTTCCTTACAAAGAGCCAAAATTTGCCTCTTTGCAATTTTTACTCAGTGCTCTTAGCTCTTTGCTCAGGGGCCAAGCAAAAAAAGACAATTCCTCTTCTATATGATAGCCCTTTAAACACTTGACAATAATGATGTCCCCTTTGATTATGATTTTTAAAAACCCCAAATGCTTTCAAATATCCTGATATGACATCCTTTCTCATTTTCTCTAAAGAATGGAGATGGTACAAAAAGGAGAGGTAGGAGAGAACATAAATTAAACTTTCCTTATTTTATAATTTTATCCAGTTGGGCTAATAGTTTTAGAAATGTACCAAACTTGACTTGTTCCATGTAGGCATATGTATTGTCCATTGGGTTAATTAGCAGAGAAATAGGAATCTGGCTTTCCAGAACCTCTTATCATTGTTCTTTATAATCAGGCTTTCTGTGTTAGTGCTTGTGATTTATTTTCCAGGCTTTAATAGAGGAAACAGTATTTTCTATTTTCAATCATGGCCCCAGCAGGCCCTGGGCTAAGTGATTCAAATCTAACCAGTCATATTCAGAAGAGGCTCTCAAAATGTCATGCCCAGTGGCATTGCCGTTTATTGGGAAATGATGGGCATATTGGCCTTAATATGGTGGCAAAGAACAATACAGTTTGTTGCTGTGACCCTGGGAGAAGATGCAAAGCAGTGTGTGGGCTATGGTTCAGAGAAGATAGGGTCATGGCGGGGACGAGTGGAAACTGGTTTGAGTTGTCACAGGAACCCACTGGTATAAGGAGAGGACATTCTTAAGACATGGAAGAGTCAAGATTTTAGGAACCTTGTGAGGAAGAGAAGTGGTTCTAGAGTCTTGATTCCTGATGGATCCTCAGTTTCAGAGGAGTGCTTCCTCAGCAACAAGTGTAGGAGCTGGCAGCCAGCAGAGACTGAGGCTAACATTAGCTCTGAAATTCAAAGAAACCAGAAACTTTGGGTAAATCAATAAAGATCCTGTACTAACCACTGAAGCTATGCCTGTTCTTGAGAAAGCTGTGGAAATCAGGATCTTAGGGCAGGCCTTTAAAACCCTCCCTGTCTAGATAGTCAACTCACGGAAACACAATACATATCTAGAACTGTCAGTACCTCAGAACCTATCTAATTCAACTTCTTCATTTTAAAGATAAGGAAAGCGAGGCCCCCGAAGTTAATTGATTTTTTCAAAGTCCCACAGGTAAGATCTGAGCCCAGGCCCTTTGGCTGTGGAGCTAGTGTTTTTTCTACTGTGTGAATTATGTTATATGAATACAATAGAATTTTCTTGTGCCATAAGAAATGACAAAAAGGAGAACCATTCTGTCTGCCTGCCTTGCTGCTCTTTTCTCCATACTGCTCTGCTTTCCTCAGTATCACTGCTCAAATGGAAGACTCAATGGAAATGGATATGAAGCCCCCCTGGACCCAGAATTTCCTCTTTGGTTATGAGCTAAAGACTGACAAAGATGATCATTTTAAGGTAGATAATGATGAAAATGAGCACCAGTTGTCATTGTGGACTGTGAGTTTAGTGACTGGTACAAAGGACAAATTCAAATTGTTGAAGCAGAAGCATTGAACTATGAAGGCAATCCAATTAAAGTAACAATGGCATCTTTGAAAATGTCTGTGCAGCCTACAATTTCTCTAGATGACTTTGAGATCACACCACCAGTAGTTTTGTGGTTAAAATGTGGTTTTGGACCTATACTCGTGAGTGGCCAGTACCTAGTAGCACTGGAGGAAGATGGAGAATCAGATGACAAAGAGGAAAATGATAGGAAAATCTTAAATATGTTGGGCAAACGATCTGCTCCCAGAGTTGGTAGTAAGATTCCGCAGAAAAACGTAAAACTGTCTGAAGAAGATGAAGATGATGATGAAGATGATGATGTGATGACTTTGAAGATGAGGAAATTGAAGAAACGACCCCTCCAGTGAAGAAATCTATTTGTGATACTGTAACAAAAAATGCACAAAAATCAAACCAGAATGGAAAAGATTCAAAACTGTCCACATCACAATCAAAAGGTCAAGAATCCTTTGAAAAGCAAAAGGATTCCCACTTCTCTAGAGGATATTAAAGTAAAAGTGCAGGCAAGCATTGAAAAAGGTAGTTCCTTTCCCAAAGTGGAAGGCAGATGTATCAACTTGTAAAGCATTGCTTCAGGATGTCTGATCAGGACGCTATTCAAGATCTGTGGTTGTGGAGGAAATCTCTTCAAGAAAATAATCTTGAGCAGTTTGTTAAAATTTTCTGTCTTATTTCTGTAGCAATTAATCAACCTGATTTATAGCACTTGTAGTTGTAAATTCTCATACTGAAAATTTAACAATCTACTTTCTTAGCTGATTCAAACTGATTCCGACATACTACTGGAGACAGGACATAAGGAGATGGAAAAAAGAAGGTAGCAGCATCTTTCCTTGACACATGGAGCAGGAATATGTACACCATGGGCAATTCCCTTCTTCAAAACCAAGATTCCATGAGAGACCAAGAGAAGTTACCTATACATTGAGCTTACAGCTCTATTATATATATATTTTTTAAAAAAGCACAAATGCTTGCTTTGATCACTAGAGAACTGGAAACAAATAGACACAAGAAATTGGGAGTTCTTTTGCCTTACTTCAACTGGATACCACTGGTATCTGTTTCTAATTGTCTTTTTTATTTTGTTAAAGACTATATTTGATGTACCCAATGTTATTTCTCACAAAGTCCTGTGCTTGATCCTGTCCTTACATTTTCTGGTATCCTGTTGTTCATGGCATGAGGACATGGAACAGTCCTTAGAGTCACACAGGAGAGGGTGACCTTTCCTAGTTCAGGACTAGAATCTCAACCCATTAGTCCATTGTTGGAGAGTTTTTGCTCTCTTACTGGGGGCATAATCACAATCCATTTTATAACTATACTTTCAAGAACAGAATTACTATGAACATAGGACCTTTTAAAATTGGATTTATCAGACACAAGACTAATAGTGATCATTAGAGTCATGCTTGGTTCTCTGTGGCGTTTGCTGCTAACTTCTGCAGGCTTTTTTTCCCCTATCCTAACCTATGCCAAGACCATTGTTACCTTAGACTCTAGAGAAGTCTTTTCTTATAGTGAGCATTTCTATTCTTCTGGGGTTTTCTCACCTGATACCAGAACTCTTGGTTTTGCCCCTAATCTTACTGGATGCCTCTAATTCATCTCTATTACATATTTTGTTTTAAATAGATAAAACATTTATTAAGCACTTACTATGTGCTAGATATGAATCACTGAGCCATTGCTAATAACTGGGGATATAAATAAAGTAATGATAAACAGTTCTTACCCTCAAGGAGATTACATTCTAATGGGGTCGGCAACATCTAAAGCTAGGAAGCTGGAAAGTGGTAAGAGTAAATACTCTCCTGTGGGGATGGCTGGAGGTAACCAAAGGTGACCTGTTAAAACCCACAGAAGTTCTACAAGTGGAATCCCATTTTCAGAAAGTAGTGAAAAAGTGAACATAGGATGATAGGAAATGTTAGAAAAATACTGTGGAACTTGAAACTGAGGAAAGATACTTTCTTCCTATGCTTTTTAATCATTTTAGTTGAAATAGGAGTGATTTTGTCAAAAGTTTTTCTGCATCTGTTGATATAATCATGGTTTATATTTTTTATTCTTACTATGATTTATTATGCTTAAAATTTTCCTAATATTGAACCAATTTTGCATTCCTGGTATAAATCTTTTCTGGTCATAGTATATAATCTTTTTGATGTGTTTGATATAGTCCTTTTGCTAATATTTTGCATGAATTTTTGTGTTGCTACTCATTGAGAACATTGGCCTACAGTTTTATTTCTCTGATTTGTCTCTCCCTGGTTTGGGTATCAAGATGATACTGGCATCATAGAAAGAATTAGGTAGGATTCCGTCTTTTTACAGATGGTTTACATAATATTGAAACTAGTTTTTTAAAAAAAATGTTTGATAGAATTCACTTGCAAATCATCTGGTCCTGGGGTTTTTTCCTTTGGCAGATCATTTACGGTTTGTCTAATTTCTTTTACTGAAATTGTTATTCAAGTTCCTTATTTCTTCTTCTGTTAATCTGGGTATTTATACTTGTAGGTAATGATTAATTTCAATTAAACTGTTCGTTCTGTTGGAACACAATTGCACAAAATAATTTCTAATACTTTTCTTTTTTTCTCTTCATTTGTATAGATTTCCCTTGTTTTTGCTATTAGATTTTTTCTCTCTCTTTTAATCAGACTAGCTAATAGTTTGTTTATTTTACCATTTTTTCCTTCACAAATCAAATTCTAGTTTTATTTATGAATTTAACATAGTTTTTGCTTTTAATTTTGTTAATTTCTTTGATTTTCAGAATTTTTATCATGGTGCTTATTTGAGGATTTTTATTTGGCTGATTTTTAAGTACTTTTAAGTGTTGCGTTTGTCCTTTGTTTCTGAAGAAAACCATGCCATCAGAGAAATGATGACATGACTTGCACTTGACTTGGTTTTGAGTGAGGGAGGGCTATACAAAGTCACTAGCCTCACTTTCTCCACCTAAGCCAGTTGGATCGAGTGACCAGATATTCATCAGGATGACTGGAGATGCCCCAGGATGTAATGGGAGACCTTGGCCACTTTAGGTCAAGGTCTATTCAGGTACTCACTTAGGGTGAGATAATGCCCATTCAGTGAATAGGCCTGTTTAAGAAGTAGTCAGGACATGGCCCCTTTAATGAACCAAAGAAAATAAATCAAGCTGGTGTATATCAATTTGTGCTGATTGCATCCCCTCACCAGAGAGATGCTCAAGTGATGTCACTGGGGCAGGATTCCTCTTGCTTCACTGGTGTTCCTCCAAAGAAGCAGGAAAGATCAGATTCCTTGGGGAGTGAACCTGCTGTGGACCACATGTGTGGTTCTAAAGCATATGGATCCTTTAGTGGAAGAGACACTCAGTTTCTCACCTTTCCTACCTCCAATTAATGAATTTTAATTTTTTACCTTAGACACTCTGAAAACAAGGTAATGGAGAGTACTTCCCTAAAATGGCACTCAGGTACACCTGGGAAAAATCAAGACAGTATATACTACATGGAGAAAGTTAAGATTTCTAGCACTTTTAGGAGATTCAGAGCACATTTGCTTGCTTCCTGGGAGCTTTAAATTCAACATGGTCAAATTCATAATAAAAAGGTGCTGAGATTTCAGACTCTGCACAAAAATGGACTTTTTACTCCTAACTCCTAGCCCTGCACTTTATTTTTATTCTGTTTTAGCAAACAATATAAATTCCTGAATTAAACATCTCCCCCTACCAAAAAAGAAAAAGACAGAAAAAGAAGAAAATATGTTTCAATCTGTACTCTTGAGTCCATTTGCTCATTCTCTGAAGATGAATAGCATGTTTCATCAAGAGCTCTTTGGAATTGTCATTGGTCATTGTGTCAATCAATGTTACTAAGTCTTTTAGAGTTGTCTTCATAATATAGTATAAATTTTTTGTTTGTTATTGTATGAATTGTTCCACTGGTCCTGCTCATTCATTTTGCATCAGTTAATACAAGTCTTCCTAGATTTTTTTTCTGAAACCATCCTCTTTATAATTTGCTTTTTAAAAAACTATCCATGCAAAACCCATTAAAATATGTAGTCATACAATACAAATTTCTGAACTGACTATGTTTTAGAGAAAAATAAAAACAAGAAAAAGAAAGAGAGTGAGAAAACATATGCTTCAATCTGTATTTTGAATTCATCGTTTTCTATCAGAAGATGGATATCACTTTTCATCATGGGTCCTTTGGAATTGTGGTGGGTCATTGTGTTGATCAGAATGACTATGTCTTTTAAAGTTGATAATATTGTATTGACAATATTGGTGTTATTGTGTAAATTATTCTCATGTTTTTGCCCATTGCACTTTGCTTCAGTTCATATAGGTCTTTACATGTCTTTCTGAGGTCATCCCTATGCACTATTTTTTATAGTACAATATTATTCCATCATATTTATATATTATTAATTGTTCAGTAATTTCCCAATTGATGGACACTCCTTCAGTTTCCATTTCTTTGCTACCACCAAAAGAGCTGCTTTTTCCTTTTCTTTTGAACTCTATGGGATTTAGACTTAGTAGTGGTATTGCTGAGTCAAAGGGTATACCAAGTTTAATAGCTTTTTGGGCATAGTTCCAAACTGCTTTCCAGAATAGTTGAACTAGTTCACAGTTCTGCCAATAGTGCTTTAGTGTACTTATTTTCCCATCTTTCTTCCAGCATTTGTCATTCTCCTTTTATGTCATCTTAGCTAATCTGATGGGTATGAGTACCTCCAAGTTGTTTTAATTTGTCTAGTTACTGATGATTTAAAACATTTTAATATGACTAATCATAGTTTTGATTTCTTCCTCTGAAAGATCCCTGGTTCATATCCCTTTATCTTTTATCAGTTGGGGAATGACCCTTAGTCTTTTAAATTTGACTCAGTTCCCCATATATTTGAGAAATAATCTTTATTAGACCAACTTGCTGCAAAAATTTCCCCACCTCTGTTTTTTTTTTTGCTTTCTTCCAATTTTAGCTGTATTTGTTTTCTTTGTACAAAATGCCTTCAACTTTATGTAAGCAAAATTGTCCATTTTACCTCCCATGAACCTCTGTAACTCTTGTTTGGTCGTGAACTTGTTTATCAATAGATCTGAAATTTAATTTTTCCCATACTCTACTGATTTGTTTATGATGTTACTCTTTATGTCTAAATCATGCTCCCATTTTCAGTTTATCCTGATATACAGTATGAGATGTTGGTCTGTGCCCAATTTCTGCCAGACTGTTTATAGTTTTCTCAACTGTTTCTGTCAAATAGTGAGTTCTTGCTCTGATAGCTGGGACTCCGTAACATTCATCTATTACTCTTGTTTCTGTTTTCATAAGCCATGAAGAACACATTTATTCTGTCATAAACAGCTCTTCAGATATCTGAAGATAGCTATTAAGAAGACCATAAATCCTTTCTTCTCCTGCCTAAACATCCTGAACTCTTTTGTCTTGTCTTCAAATGTCATGATCTTTGGATCCTTCACCATCTAGCCCAGTACCTGACTCAAAGTAGACAGTAAGTGTTTACTGATTGGTCGGTTGATTAATTTATCTTGCCTTTTTTTGCTCTTGATATTTTCTAGCTTACCAATATTCTTCCTAATATATGAAACACTTTAACTAGATACAATACTTCAGATGTATTCTGACAAGGACAGAGTACAGTGGAACTGTTGCCTCCTTAGTTCGGAATGCTATATATTTTTTATCCAGCCTAACATGACATTAGTAATCTCTTTCCTTTAATAGTTAAACAAACCTTGAAAAAACTGTCTGTACATGTCTCCATTTCCTCACTTCTTACCTTCTCTAAAATCCTTTGCAATCTGATCTGTGGCCCTACCACATTAGTGAAAGTATTGTCATTGATTAGCAATGAATTCTGAAGAACTGAACCCCCTTACTTTCATTTTATTTTTTCCAGTCCTCATATTCTTTGACTTCTGCAGGTTTGGATGAGTCTTCCTGATCTCAATTCTCTGAGATAAACAACATATAAACAAATAAAGAATAAACAATTATGTCAGCCTAGCAATGAAGAAACACTTGTATAAACATCTGGTATGTACAGAACACTATGAGCTACAAGAAATATAAAACTTAGATATGCCATAGTTGCTACCCTCATGGAGCTAATAGTCTACTAGAGTAATAAGATGAAAAATGTCTAATAGATTAAGAAAGGAATAAAGAATCAACAAAAGAGAAAAAGGAAGAATGGCTAGATCAATGTTGCCGTGGACCGGCTGCAGGGGCTGCCAATTGTGAATGCTGAGAGAACGTGAAAAAAGTAGATACGGGCCAGGCGAAATGTCGTAAAGAACAGCTCTCATTTATTAACTGGATAGCCAAGATTTATATAGAATTTTACAGGCAAGCAAGCAGAATTATTTATGTGAGAACATTCAAGCAACCAAGGTCATTCCCATGAGAACATTTTTAGTTTATTTCTTATACTCCCTAATCTAGGTCCTCCAGTGAGACAACCTTGGGGTACAAAGGCAAGTCACTTAACTTCTGTCTACTTTGGTTTCCTAATCTGTAACCTAGGGATAACAATAGCATCTATCTCCCAAGGCTGTTGTGGAGATGAAAGGAGATAATATTTGTAAAGTGTTTTGCAAGCCTTAAAGCTAGCTATTATTATTATCATTATTTTGTAATTCTTTAGTCGAATTATATGTAATGTGGTATATTAGTTAAATATGTTTGCATCTCAGTCTACCAGATGTTAGTTCCATGAGAGTTGGGATCATGATGCTTTTAAACTTTATATCTTTTCCAGGGCATAGCATAGGCTATCTCTACACATCAGACACATATAAATATTTATTCATTGATAGGTTGGTATGATATTATTTCTTCATTTGAGCACAGTAATTGCATATTCTTGTTTATTTGGAGTTTAGTACTTTATCAGATTTTTTCCTTAGCATCCCCAGTTTTACCTACAAAAGTAGATCAATGCTTCAATTAATGAAAATTTCAGCAACTATTGACACTGATAAAAGTGGGCAGGTAAGTCCAAAAGCTTCCAGCATAGTGTGCCACCACTTCCCTCCCAACTATGAGTTCTATTTCCAGCCCAGACCCCCACAGCCCTTAAAAAGGGGAGCAATCTTTGTGGAGAAAGAACCTGCCATTCCTGCCAGCAGCATAACCGGCGGCCATGAATGCAGGAGGCAAGCCAGTCTGTCTAGAAAGAAGAAATAGGGGTGACTTGTTTCAGGCAGTATAAGCCACTGTCACCATTTTAACCAATTCAACCTCTCCTCATGTACAGACAGAGATATCCTAGGGATCTGCACTCCCTATACCACCCATCCTATTTCCAGCCTATTCCCTGCAGCCATCAACCAGGGAGGAGCCCTGGTGGGCATTTAACCTGGCAGTTTCTGTAGACCATAGCTACTGGGGCTCAGAAAAAAAGCTTTAATCAAAGTCCTTGGCATTGTCAAAGAGTTCATTAGAAATGGGAATAGTGTTATCACTGAGAATGACATTAAAAAACACATTTCAGTCCACCTTGCTGCTGCATCCTGAAGACCACTAAGTTTTTTCCATCTAAAGCCTCCTGTTTGTGGTGTCTTTCTTTACTGGCCTGTGGGACTCTTGAGAACAGGGCTTATATTGCTTTTCTTTTAGTATCCTTACTATGTACCATGCATATGGTAAGCACTCCAAAAAACATTTTCACTAATGAATTTGTTCATTTGTTCATTAATTCTTTCATTCAGTAAGTTATTGATGAACTCAACTGAATTTTCCAATGAGGTACTCTTGGACTCACATGGTTGTTCCTGCACATAGACCTATTTAAACAGGTTAATAGAAAGTGGCAGGGAGTGATGGAGCAGATTTGGGCTCAAGTCAACCCTTTCCTGCCTCTCCAGTCTTCTTACTCTTTGCTCTCTGACATGTACTCCTCAATCCAGTGACACTGACCTCTTGGCTGTTCCACAAACAAGATGCTCTATGTCTTGGTTTTAGGCATTTTCTTTGGCTGTCCCCCATTCCTGGAATGTTCTCCCTCCTCCACCTTGACTACTGACCTCTGTTGCTTTTTTGAAGTTCCAATTAGAATCCCACATTTTATAGGAAGCCTGCTCCAAACCCCCTTAACTCCATTGTTAATTAACTCAATTTTTTGTTAATTATCCTGCATATAGCTTGCTTTGTATATATATGTTTGCATCTTTTTCCCTTTCATTAGATTGTTAGCTCTTTGAGGGCACAGGAATCACCTTTTGATTTTTTTTTTTTTGTATCCTTAGTGCTTAGTATAGTGCCTGGCACATAGTAGGTACTTAACAGATGTTTATTGACTGACTGAAATGCAAAGTGGAATTTGAATAGGGTCTAGGGGATTGCAGTCCCCCTTTCTCTTGCACCCTGTTTTCTGGACACTTGGCCAATTTTATGTTTTCTACTTTCCCAGGACACCTGGAGGGGTTTTCATGGTATGCTTGCAGAGTATGCCTTCTACAGGGGTATTTTCGAGTATGGCCAAAAACACTTTTTTGTAGGACAAAACATAAAGGGAGAAGTGAGCTGATTGGGTGCTCTCAGGGTGCGGAGCAGTGCAAGTATTAGGTGAGTTCTGATTGGCTAGGATTGATGAGATCTTGGCCTTTCCCACATTCATGAGGAGGAAAGGATATGTGTGAGGAGGAGAGGAGTAGGGAAGGAGAAGAGAAGACAAATGAATTATCCGAATAATGAAGTAGCTCCTAAGCTAGGGGAATAGCTATGTGTCATTCTTCTCTACTGAAGCCAGAACTCCCTAAGGCAGGAAGAGGGTGGGAGAGGGTGACTTGGTCTAGTTCCTTCCTACTCCCCAAGCACCAGGGACCTTTTATGATGTGGGCACTCATTGGCATCCACTCAGAGTTCAAAGGTTGTAAAGTGGGTGGTTGGTCTGGAGTGGCCATTGTTCTAGGGTTCATTCTAAGTCAACCTTTCTCTACTTTTATCCACTCTTACTGCGATAGGGATCCACAAATAACAAATAGATAACCCGCTCTGGATGCGCCTCCTCCTGTTCTGGAGGATAAGTTCTGAGAGGGAGATAAAAGGATTCTTTGTAGTTTCTGTCACCGCACTCTTTCAATTTCTCCTACTCTCTGTGGCCCAAACTACTTGGAGACTTCTTTGACTTTTCTACCATGCTCCAGGAAGCCCATTATTGGGAAAACCTCATTATCCTGTAAGATTTCATCAGTCTTGATCTCCCGCCTCATCACTATCCTCTACTTCTCTGACTGGAGTCTGAACTCTTCATTTAAGGAAGTAGCGTCAACTTATTTCTCACCTGACTTTACTACTGGGACTTCTCTGGCTTTCCCCCTTTTCCCTTTCTACATTTTTTGTAAATTATCTTCTTCCATTAGATTGTAAGCACCTTGAGGTCTTTCTTCTTTGTATTTGTATGCCCAGAGCAGTACCTGGTACATAATAGGCATTTAATAAATATTTATTAACTGTTGACTAAAATTTATTTTTGGAGAAAAGGGATTTCTGGGGCTCTTTTCTATCCTGCTTTCTCGTGCTTCTGCTGCTGGTCTGAGCTCATCATGTGTGCAGCTATATTCAGGGGAGGCTCAGGATGGCAGAGTGTGGGGAGTCTGCTTTCTGATCAACACCAGACCTGCAAAGTCACTGTTTTCCCCACATGCCCAGGGACCTGATGCCTGTGGGAGCCCCAAAGAAGTTCTAGCTAGTTTTCTGGAGCTATCAGACATGAGTAGAAGGGTAGCCCTTGCCTTTTCCCCTCAGCAACCCTCCTTCCTCCCTAGTCTAGAGTTAGAGGCTGAGAGTTACTGGGTGTCCCTGTACAGAAAATGAAGGGTCATAGAGCCCCATGGAGAGGAAGGATAATAGAGGGGAAGAAGGATGTCTTTTTATTGATGAAAGTGAAGGCAGGGAGTGTTTTTTCATCAAAAAATACAATGTATATGCATTGTACACCTAAGAGTGCTATGTAAATGTCAACTTTATTATGATGAAAACCTGACCACCCAGACATTCTGAGTGGGAAGCAGAGTTAGAGGAGAAACAAAGGGAGTCTAGGAATGGAGGAGTCAGGTACTGGGAAGGTAGAGAGGGAGGAGAGAAGATAGCATAACAGATGCTGATAGAGGAGGTGATAGCCTTCAGGACCTGGGGTTATACAACAGGGAGAGCAGGACTAGGAGTTCTTCTGAGGGAACAAAACAGGGTCATTGGACCTTTTAGTCCACATTACAGTAGTCTTCATCATTACAGCACGAGATTTCTACTTCAAAGCCATAGGAAGTCTTGTTTTTTGGCTTGCACGTTCTAGCACAGGTCAGAATTGATGAGTAATTGCTTTCTGTGGGTGGGGAAAGGGGAAGTGAAGAAAGGCATCAAATCTTAATGTTGGAAGAGACCTTAGGAGGCTGACTAACTACTTACCAAGAATCTTGTAGAGAAAATTCCTGCTAAGGTATGAATGGGATCATATGATCTCTGAAGACCTTTTCAACTCTGAGATCCTTTGATTTTGTGTGGGTGTTATTTTTTCACTCATGTCCAAATCTTTGTAACTCTATCTGGGGTTTTCTTGGCAAAGATACTGGAGATACTGGAGTGGTTTGCCATTTCCTTCTCTGGGTCATTTTATAGATAGGGAAACTGAGGCAAATAGGGTTAAGTGACAAGCCCAGGGTTGCACAGCCAGTAAATGTCTGAGGCCAGATTTGAACTTATGAAGATGAGTCTTCCTGATTCCATGCCTGGCACTCTATCCTGTGTCACCTAGCTGCCCTTATGTGGATGAGTGATCATCTATTCCAAATTTCCCCAGTTTCCTCATCAGATGAGTAGGTTGGACAAGATCATCTCCAGAATCTCTTCCAACTCTAAATCCTATGATTCTTTTCATAGCATTCCTGACAGATAGCCATCCAACCTTTGCTCAAGCATTTCCATTGATGGGCAACTCAGTATTTATCAAGGCACATCAATACATTGTTTGATATCTCTAGGTAGCTTTCTTATATTGAACTTACATTTTTCCTATACATTTCTATTCAATGCTCCTATCTCTGCCTTCTGGAATAACAGAGAATGAGCAAGTCTTTTAAGCCCCAGGTTCCTCATCTATAAATAACGGCCACCTTTTGTGTGTGTGTGTGTGTGTGTGTATGGGGATTAGACCTCTCTTCCTCTAGATCCTAAGTATTTCAATCAACCATCACTCTTCACCCTATCTTCTCTTTATCATGCAAAACATTCATGATTCCTTTCCTTCCCTTGGCCCCTATTCCAAGCTCCCTGTTTTCCAATGTAGAAGACACTGGGGTTCAGAAATGTGCCACTCATGTAGAGGCTCTCTCATTAAAGGCTCTCTCCTCCTTGCTCTTCCAGGGCTCAAATTATTCCGTGGCAAAGACATACTCCTTCATAAGTTAGTAGTATAGACTCAGGGTGCTTGTCATTGCGAACCACTTCAATCCTCTCCCCTCCCTAATGCTTCTCTGAGTCAAAGTTCATCTTTGATGCATACATAGCCCCTTGGGAATTCACACAAACTGTCAAGGATTTATGCTTGCATAAGCACATAAATCTCTGGTAAGCAGAGAAAACCAATTAAGTGAGGCCATTGCCTGGTACTTAGTTTTTGACTCCCTGAATCTGATACTATTTCTCTCTCATGCTTCAGTCTTGAAATCTGAAGTTGGTGAGGTTCTAAGGGGACATACTCCATGCCTCTCTGTGACTCCATGTCCTCTCAGCTTGTCCCCAAGGCTAGGCAGAATTAATGACTATGGATGTCCTCTGCTGTGCCCTTTGGGGTGGTGGGAGGGAAGTGAGATGGTCATGTCTACAACCCAAGCTATGGGGAGCTGGTAGGGATGCTGTCTCTTTGGATGGTCTCTGTCATGGGTCCAATCTTACTTACTGGAGAAATAAATCTTCACTGTCTTGCAGAATTGTGTAGGGCTAGTCAGGCAGCTATTAATTTCATCATCACATGGTTTTCTGGGTTCACAATGGTTGCATCGTAGAGCTGTCAGACAGAAAATTAGAATATGGAGGCTGAGGCCTGGGTTCAGGAGGCCCATGTACTTATGTGTTTATATGGATGTGTGAAGGACAGGGAGTTGGGGGGATTTATTGCAGAAATTGCCTTGGTCTCTTTTTCAGAAGCTCATACTCCATGTTAAAAGATCAGTTCCTAAAGACCTTGATGATGACTTGTCAAGGGAGAAGACAGGAGGAAAGAAGACTTGAGGAAGCAGCTTTGCAGGGAGAAATATGAATTATGCACTAAAATAACCTTAAACCATTCTTAGAACAATATTGCTATTATTGTATACAATGCTCTCTTGGTCCTGCTCATTTTTCTCCTCATTCTTTCATGCAAATCTTTCCATATTTTTCTAAGATCATTGAACTCATAATTTATCGAACCTATGTTGCTTTTTTCTGGGTGATGTCATTTTGAAGTGTAATGTGATTTTCAGTTAACAATGAGAGATAGTGAGTTGGAGGGCGCAGATCATGTGATTGTAAGTAAGGAGATCTGGATTCAAGTCCCACCTCCTACATTCAAATTGTTAGCTTATTTTGGGTGAGGTGTTTTATTTTTCAGGGTCCAGTTTGCTCATCTCTAAAGTGACAAGGATGCACCAGAATATCTCTAAGATCCTTTCCTCCTCAGTGATTTTAGGACAACTCTCCTGGACTGAGTAACTCATGAGGAGTCTTAGAAATGAGTACTGTCCTCATGTTGAGAAGTAGGGCCATAAGTGGAGGGATGTGCATGAGGCTATGGGATGGGTAGAGACTGGGAAAGGAACTCTGCTCTCTGAGCCTAGATGTTTGTTGTAGGAGATAGAAATGAGAGATTTGTTTGTAAAAGAACCCAGACAAGACATTTGTGTGTCCTAGGCAAGGTTTAAAAATTGCTTTTTCTGTTACTGTTCTCCCCTTCCCCTCTCTCCCCATCCTTTACCCCCTTATGCCATGGAAAATGGAATTTTCTGACATTAAATGTGTATTAATAAAAAGTTATGTTAAAATGTGCCTCATTGTACCTGACCCCTTTTACAGGTTTTATTATACATGGCTTACCTATCTCTGGAGGGGTAGAGATGGAAAGGATAAAGCAAATAACTCTATGGGGCTGGGACTGGGGTCTAGGTGAATTGAAAGGGCAAAGACTTATGTGTCTGTGCTGAGGGTTTGGATCTGTCCATGCATCCTATCATACTCACGGAAAGCTCCTGGTTTCTTGACATATGGGCCACATAAAGCTGCAAAAAGATACAAACATATTGCCATTGAGTATTTTATACCCTAACTCTAATACCTCTGCAGACCTCTGAAACTTTCTTTCTGCTATAGAATTTTTCTATATCGTTCCTGCCAGCCAACTGGGGTTGATCCTTCAGGAATCAATCCATGGGATGAGGATGAAGAAGGACTACCTATGGGAGGCTACTGGAGGCTTGGCTTGGGAAAAAGGCAAGATGGAAGACCTCAGGGCCTAGACTGAGTGAGGGAAGAGAAGATTAGGCCTGCTGGGAAATCGAGGAGGATTTAACTAGCTCTACACCCAAGACAGCTAGGTGGCACAGTGGCTAGAGTGTTGAAGTAGAAGTCAGGAGACCTAAGTTTGCCTCAGGCACTTATTAGCTCTGTGACCCTTGGACAAGCCCAAGTTTCTCCATCTGTAAGATATAGATAATAATGGCATCTACTTCACAGGGACATAAGGACAAAACGAAATAATAGATGTAAAATGCTATTAGAAGTAGAATGGAGAAGGGTCTAACGAGATGGATATAAGTCCCGAAATAGGAGATTTCAGAAGAATTCCTTTGGGA
>JAJHZJ010000359.1:0-90826 GCA_023548195.1 Bettongia penicillata ogilbyi
TTTGTAACTCTTGAAACTTTTTTCAGTATCTGGGTAGTTGGTGGGATTACACAGAGAGAGAGAGAGAGAGAGAGAGAGAGAGAGAGGAGAGAGAGAGAGAGAGAGAGAGCGCACAGGAAGAGCTGAGTAGGATGAGATATCTAAAAAAATGAAATTAAGGGGTGAGAGAGGAATATATTGGGAGGAGAAAGAGGGAGAAAAGGAATGGGGCAAATTATCGCATATAAAAGGCAAGTAAAAGACTTTTCAGTGGAGGGATAAAGGGGGGAAGTGAGAGAGAAAACATGAAGCTTACTGTCATCACATTTGACTCAAGAAACGAATAAAATGCACACTCATTTTGGTATGAAAACCTATCTTACAATACAGGAAAGTGGGGGAGAAGGGGATAAGCAGGGTGGGGAGGATGATGGAAGTGAGGGCTAATGGGAAGAGGGAGCAATTAGAAGTCAATACTCTTGGGGAGGGGAGAAGGCCAAAAGAGAGAATAGAAGAAATGGGGGGGGGGGCAGGACAGGATGGAGGGAAATATGGTTAGTCTTACACAACACAGCTATTATGGAAGTCATTTTCAAAACTACACATATATGGCTTATATTGAATTGCTTGCCTTCTCAGTGGGGATGGGAGGGGAGGGAGGAAGGTAGAGAAGTTGGAACTCAAAGTTTTAGGAACAAATGTTGAGTATTGTTCTTGCTACTAGGAAATAAGAAATACAGTTAATGGGGAATAGAAAGTCATCTGGCCCTACAGGAGGGATGATAGAAGAGAGGGCAGATTGGTGATAGGGGAAATTAGAATGCTCGGTGTATTAGGGTGGGGGGAGGGGATAAATGGGGAGAAAATTTGGAACCCAAAATTTTGTGAAAATGAATGTAAAAAGTTAAATAAATTTATATTAAAAAAAAGAAGAAGAAGCTTGGACCACAATGAATGAAAAAGCCTTTCAAGTGGTCACTATTGTCTATAAAGGTTCTTTCCTGCTCTTGGAAATGACTGGGATAGTGGGTACATAGCTTAGCCTTCTGCGATGTTTCTTCAGGCCAGGACACAGCAAAAATGAAATGAATTAAGACTCTCTTTGCTCCATCCAAATTCCCAAAGCTATAAAGGCCCTTCTTACTTCTATCTTTATGGCAGAACTTCATGGCACAGAGTAAGGATGTGCCCAGAAGAATGCTCCTCTCCTCTCTTAAGCAGATGACAAGAGAACTCAGACTATTACATTTGCTTCATGGCTACAGCTCAGGGTGGCCAAGCAGCAAAGGCAGTGCCTCCACTCAGAGTTCATTTCCTTCATTTTCAAATCTGAAATGGTTTCATTCACGGTATCTTCATTCATGGGTTCTTAGGGAAGTGATTCCTCTTGCCTACCATGCCTTTGCACAAATGTTATCATGTTGATAACGCTAATCTTCTTTTCTTTCTTTCCTGATCTCCTTCTCTGGATTCTATATTATTTGGTTTCACAAGTTATAATGAATACTGTCCCATGTAATTCATAACCAGTAAGTATTTTGATATCTAAATCAATTTCACTCCATCCAACCTAGTTCCCTTGAGGTCATGGCTTAGGTCTCCTGCCCCTCCCCCTCCCCCTCACTTCCTTTCTCTCTCATTACTGACACTCATCCTTCTCTAGCCTTCTCTTTCCAGGCTGCCACACAGGGATGGATGTATTGTTTGACTCCACATCAGTTTCTCAGGCAGAGGGCTTTAAAAGGGCCTCTGTGTAAGAAGAGTTCCTCACACTGACAAACAATGGCAACCTGCTACCGAACTTTACTCTGGATTGGAACAGTTTCCTGGTGGATGGTGAGGGTGTGAATGGGAACGTGGTCTTCTAACCTTGTCTCTATGTTCTTTTAAGGAATGAATACTGACGGGGAGTGGGGAGAGATGAAGACTTCCTGGAATGGAATGTCTGACATCTCAATTCCTAAAGACACTCCCTCAACATTTCCTGATGCCTACAATCCCTCTTGCCTCCCTGATAGCCTCCTCATTGCCATCCCGGTCCCCCATAATCATCTCTCTCCATGATTTCCATGTCTTTTCCTCCCTCCCTGATCCCTGATGTCTCTTTGTCCCTGTCCCCTGTGGTCTCTCCATCTCTTGTCCTCTCAACCAATGCATCCTTACCCAATCTAGCTCCCCAAGTCAAGATCCATAAGTTTCTTATCTTGATATCATATTTCTCTGTCCTCAGGGTATTCTACCAACTGAACAGATGGAAGAAACAAGAAAAGGGGTGAGTGTGGCATCAGTCATGCCCCACACCAATTTTCTGGAGTGGGTAGAGGGGAGCTGAGGCTGATTCTTGAAGAATAGGATAAGTGGGGAGAGAGCAGAAATTGAGTGTCTAGATGACACCTTTCTCTGACACCCAGCCAGCACATGATGCTGAGCATCTAAGAGCACTATCTTATACTGTACTTATCAGACAAATGAACAGTAGTCATCCCTACCAAGTGTCAGATCCCTATGTGTTATCTGCACTTCCTGAGCACCCTGTGGTGGAGAATGAACATGGGGGAAGGTGCTGTGCCCTGAACTTTAAATCATTCTCCTGTCATTGGGTATAACTCAGTGTCACTTTTCCCTATTCTGACATTGGGTCGCTGCACTATCACCCTTTCTTGTCCCAGGGTGTGACACTAGGGTCCCTGAACCATCTTTTCTGCCTCCAAGTGACCTTCCCTCAGTTTTCCCAAGTCCTTTTCTCCTATGCGCTGAGCCCCAGCTCCTTTCTCTACATTCACTCTCCTAGTTTGCCCATCCCTCTCCCCTAGGTTAGCTTCTTCTGAAGAGCAAAGGTCTAGGGGCAAGGGAGATAGGGGGATGATCTGGGTTGGGTTCTTCAGCCTCCTCCCCATACATTGCTCTTTGTCCCCTCCCTTCCCATCAGGTAGGAATTCCCAAGGATATTTTTCACTCTGTGCTGTCCCTACATCTCCATGATGGCCCCTCAGCATCACCTCTTTTTCCCCAGACATGCCTTACTGGGCCATTATCCTCATCTGCCTGGCTGTGCTCCTACGGCCCATAGTTAGACTGATGGTGCTACTTTACAGTAAGAGAACTCAGGGAACCCCTAAGAGCCAGTAAGGACTCTGTGTGTGTGTGTGTGTGTGTGTGTGTGTTTGTGAGAGAGAGAGAGACAGACAGACAGACAGAGAGAGACAGAGACAGAGAGAAAGAGACAGAAACAGAGAGAAGAGACACACACAGAGAGAAAGAACATAAGGGAGAGATAGAAAGAGACAGGGACAGACAGAGACAGAGAGGAGAGAGAGGAGAATATCCCTATGAGATGAAGGCTTTGTGGTGGCCCAGTGCAAAGATGACTATATTTGGAGCCAGAAGACCTAGATTCTAATCCTAATAATATATGTGACCATCATCAAGTCCCCTCTATGGGCTTCAGTTTCCTCATCTGTAAAATGAACAAATTGGATCAGAGGTCCTCCAATACCCCTCTCAGCTCTAAATTTGTGATCTCATGATCCAATATGATTGTTAGACAGTAAGTGTGTATATATGAGAGTATACATGGGGTTATAGCTACATATATGCATCCAACTAGAGGAGAGGAGTAGTCAATGTGAATGAGAGTGGGTTTAGGAAGTGTAAGGCACCAGAGTGTGTGTCTATTCATAGATGAAGGAGGGTGTGTGTGCCTGACTGAGAACTTAGGAGAGAAGAGATTTCTGTATGTCAGAGAGAAAGAGAGAGAGAGAGAAAGAGAGAGAGAGAGAGAGAGAGAGAGAGAGAGAGAGAGAGAGAGAGAGAGAGAGAGAGAGAGAGAGAGAGAGAGTGCATAGTGTCTGATACATCGTAGGTGCTTAAAAATGCTTATTGAGTAGAAATGAAAATGGAGGGACAGAGATGGAGAAAGAATCAGAGACAGATATACACGGAGACCAAAATAACTGGAAAGAGACAAAGATTGAAACAAAGATGGAGAAAGGCATGAGGATGAAGAGGCAGGCAAAAACTAGGCAGAAACAGAGCCAGAGAGAAAGAAGGAATTTACTTAGGAGAAAGTTCTAGGTAGCCTTCCTTCCTTCAGACTCTCCCTATTATTTCTCTATCAGTGGAGAGTTCTCTCAATGAGGCTCATGAATACTTTACTGAATACTTTACCTGTGTTCCTTCTTCCTATGCCTGGCTGGAGGTTTGAGGATAGGGGGCTGGGCAGAAATGTACAAAACTAGCAAGGAAGACCATTTCCAATAACCTAGGTTGCTGGTTGTGCTCCTAGGGTTCACCAGAGCTCCCTTCATGCCCCTTATGGGGAGCAAACTGGGTCCAAAGCTATGCACAAGAGGCTCTCAGCATGGGTCATGCCCCCATAACTCCTGACCATCCTCAATCCTGTACAGGTCACCATGTGTCTGCAAGAAAACAGAAGGAGATTATGATCTCCAAAGGCAGAAAATTTATTAATAATGAACTATCAAAAAGATGTAGCTAAGTGAACCCAGGCACCATCCCAGAGTGGACTCAGCTTGGTCTGGAATAAACACTGGACCTCACCCATGTTGGATTGGCCAGAGCACCAATTCGGCCTCTTTCTTAGGATTTGCCCTGGTGTGGGTGACTCCTCTGGAGGGTCCACAGGAACTGAGGAGAGAATAGTCACTCCCCTAGTGTCTAGGGTCCATTATACGTCCTCAAGGGTCATCACAGTTCCCTTGCAGTCTGCTAGGCCCTCATATGTCCCATCCCATAATTCCCTATGGAATTTCTTCTAGACATCAGAATTCCTGCTTGTGACTCTGCTTACATACATAAACATACACACACACACACACACACACATACACACACACCTACACACGTACAAAACCAGAGGGAGACACTATCTCTAAAACCACAAGTTCTTCAACATGTTTAACTTACAAACTTCCACAGCTGTAAGGATAGGGACTCTCTATGCATTAATACACCCTAGCTGCTTCTTCAGTCATATTGGCCAAGTTTAGACAGACTCTTCTGATCAGCAAAGTAGGAACAAGCACATCCTACAAAATAACTATGGATCTGACTACCACATATTTGGTAAAAGGCAGCTCCACTACCAACACCTCTGCTCTGTTACATTAGAGAATTTACCAAATTCCAAGCTGAGATACATGGCCATGTAGACAAATGTCATTCCTTTTTTTGGAAAACTTGATCTAAATGCTCTTTTAAAAATTATTTATTTAGTATTTTGTTTTTCCTCAATCACATGTAAAATTATCTTTAACATTCCTTTTTTTTTAAATTTTGAGTTCCAAATTCTCTATCTCCATACCTCCTTCATTGAAAGTACAAGCAATTAGACATAGGTTTTACATGTGCAGTCATACAAAACATATTTCCATATTAGTGGTGTTGTAAAAGAACACATAGATTAAAAAAACAAGAAAAATAAAGGAAAATAAGAAATTATGCTTAGATCTATATTCAGACTATTAAGTTCTTCCTCTGCAGGAGGAGAGCATTTTCCATCAAAAGTTCTTCAGAATTATCTTGGATCATCGTTTTGCTGAGAATAGTTAAGTCATTCATACTTGATCATCTTACAATACTGCTGTTAATTACTGTGTACAATGTTCTGCTGGTTCTTCTCACTTCACTTTGCATCAGTTCATGAATGTCTGTCCACATTTTCCTGGAGCATCTTGCACATTATTTCTTATAATATAATAGTATTCCATCACAATCACATACCACTTGTTCAACCACTCCCCATTTGATGAACATTCCCTCAATTTCCAATTCTTTTCTAGAAAAGAGCTGGTATAAATATTTTGTATACACATAGGTTTTTTTCCTTCTTTTGTTTTGTTTGTTTTTACCTCTTTTAAGAAACAGACCAAATAGTGTTGTTGCTGGGTCAAAGGGTATACAAGGATGAATGCTCTTTTGTAGCATTGTGTGGTCATAGATTCAGAAAAAAAAGTGAATGCAGAGGTCATCTAATCCAATTACTTTCTTTTACAAGAAATTGAAGTCCAGAAGATGGTGGAGTAAAAGCAATAGCTCTACCACAAATTCATTCAGATACCTGTAAAAAGAGAATCTGAATAAAGTTTAGAATGACAGAATCAAGACTGAGTGAGGCAGATTTCCAGCCCAGGACAGCCTGGAAGGCCAATGGGAAGGATCTGTTACATGGGGCTGGGGGACAGCAGAACACAGAGCTTGCACCAGTGCAGACCATGCTATAATGGACTGCTGGGGCAAACTGAAGAAGAAGCAGCAGTGTGAATTCTCAAACATATCAGCCCAGGCCTGGAGTCCACCTGAACTGAGTGAGAGAGAAGCACAGGACCCCTGGTAACAGCAGCAGCTTCTCCTGGGACTATCAGTCCACAGATTAAATGTCTGTAAATCACCTACTTGAATTTCTAGGAGCCAAGATGGCTGAATGATCAGTTAGTGCTTTGCACCTCCCCTTGTTGACCTTGAAAAACCTAGAGAATACTGCCCCAGGAAAAATCCTGGAATAGTGGAATCAGTCAAGGGGCAAAAATTCTCTCAGCTCAAGAAGTTAGGAAAATCATCAAGGAGATGTGCCTCTTGAGGTGGCTGAAGGGAACTAGTGCAGGACAGGAGCTGTCCCAGTCAATCCTACCTCAGTGAACCAGGAGGAGATCCTGATCTGCCAGGGAGTGGAGCACATAAGCAACAAAACTAGTATCCCAGGCATGTCTTATTTAACACAGTCAGGGGACCTGGGCACAAACCAGAGCAGAATGGAGTTCACCAGCCACTGGAATTGCCTGTGCTCTAGCACAGGGAAAGAGCAGACCTCCTAGCCCACACCTCATGCAGTGAGCTTCAGGGTAATCCTGGGTTAACTCAGAAAGACTTCACCTGGTCTCCACCCTTGCACACACCAGCGTGCTCAGCACCAGGTAAGCTGCACCATTCTTGCTTCCAGCTGAAAGAACAAGAAGCTACAACAAATAAAGCCTCAAGTTCTCAACACAGGAAACATGGGATAGAGCCTCTTGTACCCTAGAAGCAGGGATCCACTTTAAAAGTCAGGAAAAAGACAATCATCATGAGCAAGAATCAAACCAGAAAAGCAAACAGAATAGAACAGAGAAGATTCATAGAATCTCACTATGGGGACAAAGACCAAAACACGGATTCGGAAACAGACAGCTTTGGCACTGTACTACCCTCTGAAACCTCAGAAGGGAATATGAACTGGTCTTAAGGTCTAAGAACATTCTTGCAAGAGCTCAAGAAGGATTTTAAAAGCCAAATTAGGTAGAAGAAAAATTGGCCAATGATTGTAAAAATATGAAAAAAGAATTAATGTAAGAATTTTAAAAGGAAATTGGTTAAATGGATAAGGAGATACAAAACCTGACTGGAGAAAATAAGTTCTTAAAGAACAATTAGACAAATGGAAAAGGAGGTGCAAAAGTTAACTGAAGAAGACAATCTATTAAAACTAGAATTGGTCAAATAGAAGCTAATGAGACATCAATAATCAGTCAAACAGAATGTAAACAATGAAAAAATAGAAGAAAATGTAAAATATTTCATTGGAAAAACAACTGACCTGAAAAATAGATCCAGGAGAGATAATCGAAGAATTATTGGTCTCCTGGAAAGACATGATGAAAAAAGAGCCTGGACAATATCTTTTAAGAAATCATCAAGAAAAACTACCCTGAGGTCCTAGATTAAGAGGGCAAAATAGTCATCAAAAGAATCCATCTATCACCTCCTGAAAGAGGTCCCAAAATGAAAACAGCAAGGAATATTGTTGCCAAATTTCAAAACTATCACATTAAGGAGTAAATGCTGCAAGAAGCCAGAAAGAAATAATTCGGATATCAAGGAACTGCACTCAGGATCCCACAGGACCCTTCAGCTTCTACATTAAAAGATTGAGGTGGGGGGGGGGGCAGTGCAGAGCCAAGATGGCAGAGTAACATAACACACTTTCTAGAGTGCTGCCCCCAAACTCATCCAAATACCTGTAAAAAATGACTCTAAACAAATTCTGGAGCTGCAGAACCCACAGAATGATGGAGTGAAGCAAATCTCCAGCCCAATACAGCCCGGAAGATTGCAGGAAAGTGTCTATCATGCCATGCAGGGAGTTGGGCACAGTGCGACATGCCAGCACAGACAGGACCTGAGCAGGCCTTTGGAGACTGAATCTCTCGCACCTGTGGCATTTTCCAGTCTTCAGGACCCCAAAATGCTGACGACAAATTGGGAGGTCAGTGGAAAGTCTGTAGGACCAGTGTGGAAGAGTGCAGTGGTCTGACCCCAGTCCCAAGGGCAGCAGAGGGGGAAGGGGGCAAAGGAACCCATAGCCACAGCAGCAACAGGGGCAGATTGTGGCTGTTTCTGAAGCTCTAGGTCCACAGATTGTGGGGAAATCAAGTGGCTAATGGTACACCCCTGTACCCCTACTGGAAGCAGAGAGCTACCTTAACAAAGAGCTCAAAAGTCAAGTAAATGGCTTGGGAAAAACTGAAAGAAGAATCAGACTATAGAATACCACTTTGCTGACAAGGAAGAACAAAACATGGAAATAGAAGACAACAAAGTCAAAGCTCCTCTATCCAAAGCCTCCAAGAAAAATATGAATTGGTCTCAGGTCATAGGAGAACTCAAAAAGGATTTTGAAAACCAAATAAGAGAAGTAGAGCAAAAAGTGATGAGAGAAATGAGAGTGATGCAAGAAAATTATGAAAAATGAGTCAACTGCTTGCTAAAGGAAACCACAAAAATACTGAAGAAAATAAAATTGTAAAAAAATAGACTAACACAAAAGACAAAAGAGATCCAAAAAGTCAATGAAGAGAAGAAAGCTCTAAGAAGTAGAATTGGCCAGATGGAACAGGAGGTCCAAAACATCACTGAAGGAAATAATTCCTTCATTATTAGAATGGAGCACATGGAAGCCAATGACTTTATGAAAAATCAAGAAAATATAAAGTGAAACCAAAGGAATGAAAAAATAGCAGACAGCATGAAATATCTCATTGGAAAAATAACTGACCTGGAAAATGGATTCAGGAGAGACAATTTAAAATTTATTGGACTATCTGAAAGCCAAGATAAAAAAAGAGCCTAGATATCATCTTTCAAGAAATTATCAAGGAAAACTGCCCTGATACTCTAGAACCAGAGGGCAAAATAAATTAGAAAGAATCCCCTGATTGGCTCCTGAAAGAGACCCCCAAAGGAAAACTCCTAGGAATATTGGAGCCAAATTTCAGAGCTCCAAGGTCAAGGAGAAAATAGTGCAAGCAGCCAGAAAGAAACATAGTATTATAGAAATACAATCAGGATAGCACAAGATCTAGCAACTTCTACATTAAGGAATCAAAAGGTTTGGAATATGATATTCCAGAATTCAAAGAAACTAGGATAAAACTAAGAATCACCTGCTCAGAAAAACTGAGTACAATACTACAGGGGAAAAAATGGTCATTCAATGAAATAGAGGATTTTTGAGCATTCTTGATGAAAAGACTTTGATTTTCAAACACAAGAATCAAGAGAAGCAAGGAAAGAGAAATCATAAAGGACTTATTAAAGTTGAATTGTTTATGCTCCTACATGGAAAGATAATATTTGTAACTGAGACTTTTCTCAGTACTAGTGTAATTGGAGGGATTATATACATATAGACAGAGAGCACAGTGTGAGTTGAATAGGAGGGATGATATCTAAAAAAATAAAATTAAGCTGTGACAGAGGAATATATTGGGAGGAGAAAGAGAAAAATAAAATGGGGCAAATTATCTCACTTAAAAAAAGGCAAGAGAAAGCTTTTTCAATGGAAGGGAAGAGAGGAGGTAAGAGAAAAAAAGGGAACTTTACTCTCATCACATTTGGCTTAAAGAGGGAATAACATGCAAACTCAATTTGCTATGGAAATCTGTCTTACACTACAGGAAAGTAGGGGAGAAGGGGATAAGCAGGGGTTGGGGGGATGATAGAAGGGAAAGCAAATGGAAGAAGATGTAATTAGAAGTAAATACTTTTGAGGAGGGATAGGGTCAAAAGAAAGAATAATATAAATTGGAGATGGGATAGGATGGATAGAAATGTAGGTTGTCTTTCACAATATGACTTCTTTGGAAGTCTTTTGCATAACTGCACATGTACAACATATATAGAATTGCTTGCCTACTCAGTATGAATGGGTGGGGAGGGAGGAAGGGAGATAGGTTGGAACTTAAAGTTTAAAAATGCATGTTAAAAATTGTTTGTCAAGAAGAAAATATTACAAGCAGGTAGAAAGAAATAATTTAAGTACTGTGGAAATACAATCAGCATAACACAAGATCTAGGAGTTTCTATATTAAGGGATTTCAGGGCTTGCAATATGATATTCCAGAAGTCAAAGGAATTAGGATTAAAACAAAGAATCATCTACCCAGCAAAACGAACTATAATACTTCAGGGGGGGAAATGGTCATTCCACGAAGTAGAGGACTTTCGAGTATTCTTGCTGAAAAGACCAGAGTTCAATAGAAAATTTGACTTTCAAACACAAGAATCAAGAGAAGCATGAAAAGGTAAACAGGAAAGAGAAATCATGAGGGACTTACTAAAATTGAACTGTTTACATTCCTACATAGAAAGATAATATTTGTAACTCTCGAAACTTTTCTCAGTATTTGGGTAGTTGGAGGGGTTGTACTCACATATATAGACAGAGGATACACAGTGAGCTGAATAGGAAGGGATTATATCTAAAAAAAATAAAATGAAAGTGTGAGAGAGGAATATATTGGGAGGAGAAAGATAGCAATGGAATGGGGCAAACTACCTCTCATAAAAGAAGAAACTAAAAGCATTTTTGATGGTGGGGAATAGTGAGAAGGTGAGAGGAAAGAAGTGAAACTTACTCTCATCATAATTGGGCTTAAGGAGGGTATAACGTGCACACTCAATTTGGTATGAAAATCCACCTTACACTACAGGAAAGTAGAGGAGAAGGGTATAAGTGGCCTGGGGGGATGATGGAAGGGAAGGGAAAAAAAATGGGAGGAGGGAATAATTAGAAATAAACACTTTTGGGGAGGGACAAGATCAAAAGAGAGAATAGAATTAATGGGATCTGGATAGGATGGAGGGAAATATAGTTAGTCTTACACAGCATGATTATTATGGAAGTCTTTTGCAAAGCTACACATATATTGCTTATTTCAAATTGCTTATCATCTCAATGGGGATGAGGGGGGAGGGAGAAAGGGAGAAAAGTTGGAACTCAAAGTTTTAGGAACAAATGTTGAAAATTGTTTTTGCCTGCAACTGGAAAATAAGAAATACAGGCATTGGGGTATATAAATCTCTCTTGCCCTACAAAAAAAGAGAGAAGATGCGGATAAAGGAAGGAAGGGGAGTGATAGAAGGGAGGACAGATTGGGGGAATGGGTTACCAGAATGCATGGTGTTTTGGGGTGGGAGGAGGGGAAAGATGGGGAGAAAATTTGGACCTCAAAATTTTGTGGAAATGAATGTTGAAAACTCAAAATAAATAAATGAACATAAAAAATCAATAATCCAACAATATGTTGTTTAGAAGGAACACATTTGAAACAGGGATACACACAGGGCAAAGGTAAAAGGTTGGAGCAGGATATATTATGTTTCAGCTGATGTGAAAAAAAGAGCAGGGTTAACAATCCTGATCACAGACAAAGGAGAAGCAGAAATAGATCTAATCAAAAGAGATGAGGAAACTATATCCTGCTAAAAGGCACCATAGACAATGAAGCAATATCATTCCTAAACACATATGCACCAAGTGGTATAGCATCCAAATTTTAGAGGAGAAGTTAAGGGAGTTAAAGGAAGAAATAGACAGCAAAACTATACTAGTAGGGGACCTCAACCTCCATCTCTATGAACTTGATAAATGTAAAGTTATGATAAGGAAGAAAGAAGTGGAGGAGGTGAATAGAACTCTGGATAAGGTAGATATGATAGATCTCTGGAGAAAATTGAATGAGGATAAAAAGAATATACCTTTTTCTCAGAAGTACTTGGCACATATACAAAAACTGACCATGGACTAGGGATCAAAAACTTCACAATCCAGTGCACAAAGGTAGAGATAGTCAATGTATCCTTCTCAGATCATAATGTAATAAAAATTATATGTAATAAAAGGCCATGGAAAGACAGACCAAAAATTAATTGGAAGCTAAATAATCTAATCCTAAAGAATGAGGGTATTAAACAACAAATCATGGAAATAATCAGTAACTTCTTTCAAAACTATGACAATGAGACAACCCACCAAAACTTATTGGATGCTGCAAAAGCAGTTTTTAGAGAAAGTTTTATATTACTGAAGGCCTACATGAATAAAGCAGTGAAAGAGAAGATCAATGAATTGAGCAAATAGCTGAAAATGCTAGGAAAAGGACAAATCCTTAAATAAATACCAAATTAGAAACACTGAAAATGAAAGGAGAGAGGAATAAAACTGAAATTAAGAAAACTATTGAGCCAACAAAACTAGGAATTGGTTTTATGAAAAAACCAATAAAATTGATAAACATTTGGTCAATTTGATTTAAAAAAGAAAGAAGTAAACCAAATTATCAATATCAACAATGAAAAGGGTGAACTCACCTCCAATGAGGAGGAAATTAAAACAATAATTAGAAATTACTTTGCCCAACTATAAGACCATAAATTTGACAGTCTATATGAGATGTATGGAAATTTTTAAAAATTTACAAATTTCCTAAATTAACAGAACAAGAAATTAAATACTTAAATAACCCCATCTCAGATAAAGAAATTGAAAAGCCACCAATGAACTCCCTAGGAAAAAATTTCCAAGGCCAGATGGATTTACAATAGCAAACAATCAAAGAACCATTAATTCCCATACTACATACATTATCTTAGAAAACTGGTGAAGGAGGAAACCTACCAAATTATTTTTATGATGCAAATATGGTTCTGATCCCTAAACCAAGAAGAGCCAACATAGAGAAAACATTATAGACCAGCTTCTCTAATGAATATAGATTCAAAAGTTTGAAATAAGATACTAGCAAAAAGAGTATATTAACTTACCATGAGAATAATATATTATGATCAGGTAAGATTTACACCAGCAATGCAGGGTGGATTCAATGTTTGAAAAACTATCAGCATTATTGATCATACCAACAACCAAACTAACAGAAACCATATAATTATCAAAATAGATGCAGAAAAAGCTTTTGACAAAATACAACACCCATTTCTCTTGAAAACACTGGAGAGCATGGGAATAAATGGAGCCTTCCTTAAAGATAACAAGTGATATCTACCTAAAACCATCAGCAAGTATTATATGTAACGAGGATAAGCTTGATGCATAGTCAAAAAAATCAGAGGTGAAACAAGGATGTCCATTATCACCACTGTTATTCAGTATAGTATTGGGAGTGTTAGCTTTAGCAATAAGAGAAGAAAAAGAAATTGAAGGAATTAGAATAAGCAAAGAAGAAACTAAGTTATCACTGTTTACAGATGATAGGATGATATACTTAGAGGATCCTAGAGAATCAAGTAAAAATCTACTGGAAATAATAAACAACTTTGACAAAGTTGCAGGTTACAAAATAAGCCCAGATAAATCATCTGTATTTCTATATATTACTTACAAAGCCCAATAGCAAGAGATAAACAGATAAATCCCATTTAATGCTACAGTAGTTACTATAATATATCTGGGAGTCTACCTGCCAAAACAAACCCACGGACTATATGAACTCAGTTACAAAACACTTTTTGCACGAATAAAGTCAGATCTAAGTAAGTGGAAAAAACAACAGTTGCTCTTGGGTAGGCCCAAACTAATATAATAAAAAATGACAATGCTACTTAAATTAATTTACTTATTCAGTCCAGAGGTAGAAAAAATAATATCAAAATTCATCTGGAAGAACAAAGAGTGCAGAATATCAAGGGAATTAATTAAAACAAATGCTAGGGAAGGTGGCCTAGCCATACCAGATCTCAAATTTAAAGCAGTAATCATCAAAACCACTTGGTACTGACTAAGAAATAGAAGGGTAGACAAGTGGAGTAGGTTAGGTACTCAAGACACAGTAGTCAAAGAATATAACAATCTACTGTTTGACAAACCCAAGAACTCTATCTTCTGGGATATGAACTCACTGTTTGACAAAAATTGTTGGGAAAACTGAATAACAGTGTGGCAGAAACTGGGCATAGACCAAAGCCTGACACTGTACACACAAATAAAGTCCAAGTGGTTAGATGATCTAGACATAAAGACTGATACTATAAAACATTAGGGGAGCAAGGAGTAGTGTATTTTCAGATTTATGGAGAATGCATAAATTTGTGACCAATCAAGAGATAAAGAACATTATGAAGTTCAAAATGGATAATTTTGATTATGTTAAGTTGAAAAGTTTTTGCACAAACAAACCCAATGCCATCAAGAATAGGAGGGAAGCAAAAAACTGGGAAACAATTTTTGCAACTAGTGTCTGTGATAAAGGCTTCATTTCTGAAATATATGAAGAACTGTGTCAAATTTACAAGAATACAAGTCATTCCCCCATTGATAAATAGTTAAAGGATATGAACAGGCAGTTTTCAGAGGAAGAAATTAAAGCTATCATTAGTCATATGTGAAAAGATTCTAAATCATTATTGATTGGAGAGAAGCAAATCAAAACACCTCTGAGGCGCAACATCACACCTATCAGATTGACTGACATGACAAAACAGAAAGATGATAAATGTCGGAGAAGACATGGGAGAGTGGGAACACTAATTCATTGTTGGTGGAGCTGATTCAACCATTCTGGAGAGCAATTTGGAACTATGCCTAAAGGACTACAAAAATGTGTGTACCCTTTGACCCATCAATATCACTTCTAGGACTGTATCCTGAAGAGATCATAAAAATGGGAAAGGGTTCCACAAGTAGAAAAATATTTGTGGCACTTCTCTTTGTGGTGGCCAAGAATTGGAAATTGAGGGGATTCCCATCAACTGGGGAATGCCTGAATAAATTGTGGTATGTGAAGGTAATAGAATACTATTGTGCTATAAGAAATGATGAACAGGAGGACTTCACAGAGTCCTGGAAGGATTTAAATGAACTGATACTGAATGAAATGAGGAGAACCAGGAGAACATTGTACGCTGTGACAGCCACAGTGTGAGAGGACTGTTTCTGGTAGACCTGGCCCTTCACAGCAACGCAAAGACCTAAAACATTCTTGAGACAAAATGCCAACCAACAAAATGCCAGAAAAAGAACTATGGAAGCAGAACGAAGCAGAATACTTTCTCTTGTGTTATGTTTTGGGTTGGTTTCTTTCTTCACATGGTTTCTCCAATTCACTTTAATTCTTCTATGCAACCTGACTAATGTAAAAAATGTGGTTAATAAGAATGTATGTATAGAAATCATGTAAGGTGACATGTCATGTCAGGACGGGAGTGGAGGAAGAAGGGGGACAAAATTGAAGACTTGTGGAAGTGATCGTAGAAAACTGAAAACAAATCAACTAATTAAAAAAAGAAACTGAAGAGCAAAGAATTTCAATGAATCATACAAGGTCATACAGACGGGACAAGGATTTGGACCCAAGTTCCCCTGACTCCAAATTCAGGGGTGAGGGTGAGAGATAGGGAGGAGTCCAGGCTGACTCCTAGGTTGGGAGCCTGAGGGCCTGGGAGGATGGTGTTACCCACTACAGTCAGAAAAAAGTTAGAAGGAGAAGATTGTTTAGGGGGAAAGATGATGAGCTCAGTTTGGGACATGGAAAATTTAAGATGTCTTATATTAATAAACAGAAATATATTTCATTGCAACCTATCATCATCATCATCATCATGATATCAGTTAACATTTGTTATTTGTAATATATTTAATATATTTATATAATATAAATCATAATATATTGTGATATAATTTATATTATATAATTATACAAATTATTATATAATCATAAATTATTGTATAAATTACATAAAGTATATAACAAATTGTATTATTCAACATATAACATACTTATAACACATTATATTAACATTTATTTAATAGCACTTTATGGTCTATATACAACCCTTACAAATATCTTATTGTTAGGCTCACAACAACCCTGAGAGGTAAATACTAAAATTATATCCATTGTGCAGATAAGAAAACTGAGCAGAGAGAAATTAAGGAACTTCTCCAGGATCATACAGCTAGTAAGTACCTGATGCATAGACATTATAGTTATACCTGCATAAGATATGTTATATTTTGATTTGGCCATTTGCCATATAAGATAATCTTCCTAATTGTTTTTAAAAAAATACTTGTGTATGCATGTATGTGTGTGTGTTAAACTAAAGACACAGTCAGGGTACAGTCAGAGACCTGATCTGTGCACCAGTCACAGAGGCAGGGGCTAGGTTTGGGGAGATTGGGTGGAGGTAGGGAATCCTAGAGAAGGTCCTGGGAAATCCTGTTTACTCACAGGACGTTTACTTCTATTTCTCAGCCTGTCAACAACGCCTGAAGTGGGTCCTTGGGGCTTCCCAAACTTCTTAGATGGGACTGTTAGGGTCCTTGAATGCAGGAGAGAGAAATCCTTTTCCCCAAAGGGAGTTAGCAAAGTGTAACTTTTCCAGGTTGGTAAAGTTAAGTGATTGGAACAAATTGCTCCTCCAGGGAGAACAGAGGCTTCTTGGTTTCTTAAAAGACCCCCCATAAATAGCTCAAACCTTAGCTCTAATTGGCTCTCACAGAACAGGTGGGGTGACCTCAGAGACCTGGGATCCAGCAGGGGGAATTTACCAATGTTCATCTCTTGTCAGATGCTTCTAGAAATGACAATACCACCATCACATTCCCAATAAGAGCAGATATTTGTTTGGCACTGTCAGGGATTCAAAGAACATTCTACACCTCATCTCATTTACCCCTCGTGACAGATATGAATGGGGGGGACTAGAGATATCATTAATTCCCTTGAGTATAATGGGAGACTGGTCAATGATGGACCATGGCTCTGAAAATGCGTGATGATGGGTAATAGAGAGGCCCTGCTCTGATTCAGAGCATGCCCAGTTATTCTGGCACTGTTTCTTCTCTGCTTATTTCACAGTTAAGAAAAGTTGTTGCTGGTTTGTTTAGTTGGCCACTGAGCCCGATCTGAGGCTATATATAAAAGTCATCAGTAGAAGAACTTGACCTTTCTCTCTCTTCTTGGTGACATTTGCTAGAAAAGAAAGAAATGCTTTTGACTGCCAAATAGGGAGAGAATAGCAGAAGCTACAGCAGCCTGCTACTGCTACCAACTACCTCCCACTCCATCTACCACATGGCTGTGAAAATGTGGTGTCACTGTTTCTGTTTCTGTTGTATTGAGTCTTCCCTCATCCTAGATGAGTATCAGAGATGGAATGACCTTATCTTGGCTACTGTAGCCACCCTAACTCTAGCTGACAAGGTCTGTTCTAACAATGGTATATGCTCATCAAAGACTAGAACAAAACACAGCAGAGACAGAAGACAAAAATGCCCTGTGTTCATGGCCTCATGGTGACCAGATTGGGGAGTGGTTTTCCTACCTGGAGGCTTACATCATTTCTTTGTTCTCACTCAAATGCTATCACAGAGAAGAGACCTTGTGTCTAGGACTTTGTCCACCCATTCAGGTCCATCTCAGAAGACAATCAGAAAACTTTTCAAGACCATATTGTAAATGGACAGGAAACACTGACAGAATTTCTGTACGTGCTCTGTAGCAAGTTCTAGATTCAAAGTCAGGGTCCTGGGTCTCATAATCTGTTTACAAATTGAGATACATCCTCCCAGGAGAGCACAGGTCCAGAAATGCAGAAGTCACTGAAATATTCTTAGGAAATCTCCCCAGAATCAAGGTAGCTAGCACTTGAACTTTCATCTCCTGGGAGAGGAGGGAACAAAGTCTGTGTTTGTGCTGGGCCCTAAGGTAAGAATGTCTCTTGCCTCAGTAGTTTTCTTTGCTCTGGTGGAGAGAAAGTTAATTGGGACTTACACTAGGAACCCGTGATGCTAAATGGGCTGAGCTAGACTTTGAAGATGAGATGCTCGGGTCAACATGTACAGTATGTCCAATGGTGGCTGATCAGAACAACATGAGCTCAGGAGTCCCATGAGGTTGGGTACTAATAGTTCATTTGAACATTTGGAGTGAAGAAGGCTCTAAATTTGGGCATCTCCTGTTTCTTTTGAGGTACTGCAATTCTGCTTTGCACCAATGAACTGTTCTTACTCAAATGCTTCCTGTCTGGGACTTTTGTCCATATATTTAGGTCCATCTCAGAAGATAATCAGAAGGCTCTTCATCACTGCCAGTGTAAATGGACAGGAAGCAGTCACAGAATATCTGTACATGCCCTGTAGCAAGGGTTAGGCCCTTCTATTGCTCACCATCATGCATTTCTGGAAACAGGACACATACTTCAAATGAGGCTAAAGATTACATCCTTGGAGACTTCCAAAATGGTGGAGTAGAGAAAGCACTCAGTTGAGCTCTCCCAACATTCCCTTCCAAACAATGCTAAAATCATAGCATTAAAATATAATATCATCAGAGTGAGATATTCTTCCAGCCTAAGACAATGTAGGCAATTGCAGAGAGAAATGTGGGAGATGGCAGGGAAAGCTGGCCCAGAGCCCATGTGGATGAAACAGCAGTGATGGGACCAAGTAGGAGTTGAGGGCATACCATGCTGGGTGGTCCTGGGCTAGTGTTTCCTATGTCTCAATTGATTCCAAAGTTGCTCAGAAAGATCCTGAGAGTGTCCTTCTATTGTTTCTTCTGGCTTCCATATGAGCATTTGTCTCATGTGAGTTCTCCATAAAATAGTTCTATAGTCAAATGTAGATTTGGCATTTAAACAACGTGATCAACCCATCAGTTGCCTTCTCTGAAATAGAGTGCAAATGCTTGGCAGTTTAGCTGAAGAAAGGACCTCATTGTCTGGTACCTTATCTTGCTAGGTTATCTTCAGTATCTTCCTAAGAGGATTCAAATGGAAAGGATTCAATTTCCTGGAATGGCCCTGGTAGACCGTCCATGTTTCACAAGCATAAAACAATGAGGCCAGCACAATGTCTCTGGTGACCAGTCTAATACCTCTCTCCCATGCTTTTCTTCAGTCTCCCAAACACTGGATTTTCCCTGGCAATGGTATGTGTCAATATCTTAATCTATGAGGACATCCCTGAAAGGTATACTGCCAAGGTAAGTGAACATATCCACAGCATTTAAAACTTCTCCATTTGCTGTAAATGGTGGTTCCACTTATGGATGGTAAGGTGTTGGGAGTACCTGTGTTTTGTTAGTGTTGATTGTTAAGCCAAAATTGGCACAAGCAGTAGAAAATGCTTTGTTGTATCTAAGCACACAGGCTTGTTTCACTCCATTAATGCCTGGGAAAGTGCTAGAGAATCTTCCATTAACCAGAATCCAAGCAAGCATGGTCATGAAGTGGGGTAGAATGCTGATGAACTTCTTTGGGTAACTAAATTTTGTCATGGTGTTCCATAAGCCCTCATGACTGATATTATCAAAGGCCTTGGCCAGATCTACAAATGTTGTGTACAGACCTCTGTTCTGCTCCTGGACTAATCCTGAAGTTGTCAGGCGGCAGACACCATATAGACCATTCCTTGGTCCTTTCTGAAGCCACACTGGCTCTCAGGTACATGCCCATCTTCCAAGTGAAGGAGCAGCTTATTCAGGAGGAATTTGGCAAATATCTTTCTGGCAATGACTAAGACAGAGACCTGTGCCCCTCTGTCACAAGACAGCTTATTTCCTTTTCCATTATAGAGATGAATATTGGAGGCATCCTTGAACTCCTGGAGGATAATCCCCTCTTACCTTATAACCTGCAAAATTTCAGTCAACTTTTTAAGAGGAGTGGAGCCCCTGCCTTTTAAATCTCAGCTGGAACAGAATCAGCATCAGGTGCTTTGCCACAGGACAGCGGCCTAATGACATTCAAAAACTCTTCTTCAAGGCAAATGTTAGTCATCACTTCATCCGACTGATGTGGGAGAGGAGGTTGATCTTCAGTCACCTCAGTCATGTCTGACTCTGTTGCCCCATCTGGGATTTTCTTGGCAGTGATACTAGAGTGGTTTGACATTTCTTTCTCCAGCACATTTTACACATGAGGAAATGAGGAAAATAGGTGAAGTGGCCGGCCGAGGGTAAAATGGGTAGTAAGTGTCTATGATGGCCAAGGACATGGCCTCCTCAGTGAGGAGACTTGAAAGGCAGGAGCATCCTTGTGATTCTGAGCTCTGTGGCTCGGGTACTTTGAGGGAGTGGAGGCAGCTAGGCCAGGGAAGAGGGAGGGCAAGGACCCAGGGCTTCCATAGTCTCACCTGAGAGGAAGTGTCTGAGAGCCTGGGATGGAGGGCTTGGGACCACAGAGGTTACTGCCCTCTAGATTGAAGCCTTTGCGTCACCCAGGGCCACTGCTCAGCCAGACTGCAGAAGAGCAGCGCGACAGCAGATGTGCCCCACAGCCCCCAGACAAGAATCTGCTCCCGTCCAGCCCCTTGGCCCCCTTGCCCAGACCTCCCCATCTTGCCCCCGCAAGCCCCTCACCACACAGCCCAACAGCACACTACAGAGCCAGTCCCGTCCCGCCCAGAGCACTGTGGCTTAAACTCCCTCTCTGGCTCTGGCCACCTCAGCAGAGTCAGGTGTCACCAGGTTCCTCAAAGCTTCTCGAAACCACTTCCCCGGAGGATTGCGAAGACAGTAAGGAGCTCCCAGTGAATTAAACAATCAGGTAATTTTCCAAGTTCCCGAAGCCACAGGTTCAATAGGGAGGACATTGGAATGCCAATGCGCACGCACATTCGAATGCTGCTCTATGCTCTGTCAGTCCTGGGGCTGAGATAAGCCAGCTAAATGACTTATCACTACTCCCCCCCTTGCAAGGAATGGAGGCGGTTCTGCTCCGTCCAGTCCAGTGGAACCTGCCCCAGTATCCCCATCCCATCCCACCCAACAATCCCACGGACCCTGTCCCATAGGAGCCTCCTTCCCCACCCTGGAGGCTCACAGCCACAATGAGTGCCCAGCCCCATTTTCCATGACCATCTAAAATGGGTCAGGTCCTTCCAGATCTGCTCACATCCTAACCTCCTAACGCATGATGATTCCTACATACCCGACTCGTGTCCGCCCCACTGACCCCATCCCGGGGACACAGGCAGGATTCTGCAACAGCAGTAGCCTCTACAGGAACACCACTGTCATTCGACAGAGGAGTTGGAGCTGGTTGGTAGAAGCTCACCTTGGAAACTGGCGATGTCTGCAACCCAGGGCTTGATGTGGTGCTGTTGTTGATTAGATGGTGTAAACTTGAAAGTGCGTCCCTTGGGTGCACCCTGCCACCCTGCCAGCTGGTGAACATTTACCAGCACATTCTGGATTCAGGCCGGAAGAATGAGGCAGGGTTTTACTTTTGGCTTTTGTGTACACCTCTGCTTTTATCGGAGTAGGGACATTCCTATGAGAAGAACCTCCCTCTACTTATGAAGATCAGCCATACTTTGGCCACTGGGGGATGGTTCCCCAGGCCTGACCTGTCTTAACCACTGTGCTTGCATTCATTTAGTTACTTATTTATCCTCTACTTGGCTTGTTTTGTTTATAATTGTTTGCAGGGTCGTCCCCTCCATTAGAATGTAAGCTACTTCAAGGGCAGGCATTGTTTTGTTTTAACCTCTTTTTGTATTCCCAATGCTTTATAAATGTTGATTGATTCATTAAATTCACGAATCAATGAATCATAGAATATCAGATTTGAAAGGAAGTTAAGGTGGCTTGTAGTTCTTCAGATTTGGAATGAAAGGGACCTTAAAGATCATTAAATCCAACTTCCTCATTTTAGAGAAGAAAATTCAAGTCCACAGAGGCTGTGACTTGAGGCAGTATGAACCGTAGAGCAGGGATTTGACCCCAGGCAATAAGACTCCAAATCTAGAGCCCTGTTCATTGCCTGAAATAGAAAGAATGCCATCTATAATGTATCTGACAAGTACTCATCCACTTTTAGGGGTATGATTGGGTGTCAGATCAAAAACTGCCCTCCCGGCAGAAAAGCCACAATGCCGGTCTTGTCTGGATTCTCTCCAATTATGGGACTCAGAGAAGTCATTTAACTGTCTGAGCCTCCAAAATCTAGAAAATGGGGGTAATTAATAATAATTCTATTAACAATAATGCTTCACAGACCTCCGAAGTTTAAATGAGCTATGTATGTGCAAAGGAGAATCGTTAAAATGTGGACGATTCCGAGCTGTTGCAGCTTCTGTTGTTCGGCGGAGTGCTGAGGTTCTGTAGCGAGACTGTTGCCTGCAGCGTGCCGGCAGGGGCCGTTGGCCTCTAGTCTGGCCCTGTGAATGCACACGTGGTCGTGCGCCTGCCTCGCGCCTTCGCAAAGCCCCTCTCCCCACTCCCTGCTGGCCAGTTGGAAACCGTTGCCCTGAGTTTGAAGGAGTCTTTTCCTGGACCATCCCTGGAGCCTGCAACCAGCGGCAGGATGAAGCACCTGCCTTATTTCTGCAGGGGTAAAGTGATGAGGACATGGCTCCAAGCAGCTTGGCATCCCCACAGCTACTTTCCTGACCAAGCAGTAGATAATCTCCCAAGTCATTTATCTACTGGAATTTACTGCGGTTGGGCCACCGTTGGAAATGGAGATGTCCAGAAGATGGTTTTAAGCCTAGGATGGAACCCATTCTACAAGAATACTAAAAAAATCGGTGAAAACTCTCAGTATATATAACCTTCAAAGAGAACTTCACTGGGGAAATCCTTAGTATAGTCATTAATGGTTACATCAGACCGGAGAAAAACTTGAGTTCAGTTGAGGACCTTATTTCAACAGTTTAAGAAGATAAAGAAGCTAAGAGACAGCTGGATTTACCAGAACACTTGAAACTCAAAGACAATTTCTTCCACATGCTAGAAAGCAAAATAATGAATAGCCACTGATCAAAAGTGATTTTATTTACTTGTTCATTTTTCCCTTCTATTCCACTCCTCTTTATCACTGCTACAGCCTTATATTTGGTTAGCTTAAGAAAATTTTCCCAATAGCTGTGAATTAGTTTATATAATACAATGCAATTGCCATCTTATGCTTAAATTAACTTTTCATTAAATCAATCATGCAGCAGTACCAAAGAGGTTCATTTAGAAATCAAGATTTTTTTTAATATAGTGAAATATACAGAAGCTTCATCAAACACACTACAATAAAAGCAGTAAAAGCAGATCAGGATCTCAACTTTTTTTATGATGGAAATGATAAGGGCTGGAAGGGGGTTGTGAGACTCCCACAAAGGCCAGGGTACCAGGAGCAGGTTATCTGGAGAAGAATTCACTGACTCAAGCATTGTTGAGGTCAAGGTAAAGACTTTTTAAGGTTTTCAGCAGGCAAGAGTTCTCGGGGAACCTGTAACCTTAAAGGGGTACAGGAAAAGTTTATATAGGATATCTTACAGCATCACTCGTGCCAAATATGCTAACTAGATATTTGGGGGTGGGATTAGGCAATACTTAAGGAGTGGTCAGGTCTTAAAGGAATATGCACTTTTGGTATCTACTGCTCAGGTATTTTACTGAAAATTCATTGGGAAATAGCCAAAGTAGGAGCTACCCGGAGGATGTGGTTTTAGGCCTGAAAAGTCACTAAGTCAACCAATGGTCAGGGCTAGCTCAGAAATACCAGATTGCTCTCATCGATGGCTTGATAGACAAGATAAATATAAAGGAGTATAGATATGTCTAAGTCTAGGATACATATGATTGGTCAGTGAGTAGCAGATGTTGTTATAACGCAGTACACAGACAGTTAAGCTAGGACACAGTTCGTTCAAACTAATGAGTTCTATAGGTACAGCTGGAAGGGAGATAACAGTTGCTACTAGGGCAGGTTATGTCCTTGGGCTGGGGAGAAACCACCTGGGATAGTTTTTAAGGCTAGGGAGAAATGTGATTTGAGAAATGTAATTTTAGAATTGGGGCTCAAGCACATGCAACCAAGAACCCCCTCAGAAATATATGTGTATAAGTAAAAACTGACTGGCTTAGCTCTAAGTCATTTGCTGCAGATGGGAACAGAGATCATTTCTAGCAACTACAGATTTTCTAGAACATTTCTGACTTCCAACTAATGCTACTGGACCTAGATAGCATAGAGAAGTAAATGGGCATTGTATGAATTTTGACCATCTAATGCCCTGAAAGGAAGAAATGGTAAGATTTGTGTTTGCTATGTGTGGTGTGTAATATATTTTGTTTGTTAAAGATGAGATTTTGTGAAATCTCATTTTATTTATAAAATTTATTCATTTATAAATATAAATATAAAATAAATAAATTTATAATAAATATAAAATAATGTAAAATATATTATTAAATATATACATATAACAAATATATAATAAAATATGAATATAAACTTATTATCTATTTATAAAAAAGTAATTTCTTATTGGTGTCATACTATTGCACTGTTTTCCCATTTTGTGTTTATTTTCATGCCCTGAATTCTAAGGGCTTTCAAATTTTTAAAAATAGTTCAGAACTATATCTCTCAATTTTTTATGTATTTTCTTTCCTCTTACAGTTGTAAATTTAAACTGGTAAAACTTTTTATGTATTTCCTACTATTGTTAATGTAAAATTAAATAATCTATATCGTAAAATTTAGAAATTCTAACAGTTAGAAAAATGACTTCTCTTGTATGTTAGAAATTGTTACATTATGAAATTAGTTGGCTTAAAACTTCTATTTTTGTCAAGTATATTTTATGTTATTAACATCATAATAATGACTTCCAACAATATTTGTTTTTTTCTGATCTGATGTCTGAGCCTTGCCATTTGACATGTATATAAATTGATTTTAGGTACACTGGGGAAATGGTATAAAGTCTTGCAATGCTTAAACCTAAGAGCTTCAAGATTCAGAGGTGGAAGAGATAGCTTCATACCTGTAGTTAGAATGTGAAAATTTATAAATCAGTTTAGATTAAGGAAGTAAGTTCTATCAAAATTTGTTTAACTGGATTCAAGCTGCATGGAACAAGACGAATGATTTTCTGTGTAAGGTAATTTGGAAATGTATTTAGCTGAATTGAGGTCACCTGACTGGTAATGTGCTTTGTGTCATGTTTCAAATCCATAATATTATTAATGATATTGTGAAGTCTAGTAAACTATTGTAGCAAGTGTGCTGTTAGGAAAGCAGTTTCTCTTTCATGTGGATGTTAGAACTTTTAGTAAAAGATGAAACTTTATCAGTTATCACTTATAAAAATGATGAAATTATATGTAAAGTTATTAAAGGTTATTATGAAAAGGTTAAGACCTACGAAGTATGTAATCAGGCATATTTTTAAAAGGGCAGGATACTACTTGCTCACTTGATGAAAAAGGGAATGTGAGAAAGAGAAAAACCTTGTCTAAATCTCCTTATTTGTAAATCTGCCACGTAGTCTAATTCAGCAGGGTCAGTTCAGTGGAGAAAACTAAATCCCCTCCCCCATTGCAGCTCTCCTTGATGAGAGGGAAGAGTAATTAGAAATTTGTCTGTAATCTAGGACTCTGTGGTGAATTATGGACTGTAGTGGTCTGTATTGAAATTACATTTTTAACCAGCCTAGTCTTACCAGTTCCCAGTCTTAGATATTTACTTTTGTTACAGAGGTTCATATACTTTAAGAGATGGGTATCTTCTACTATGGAGGTTTACAGCAGTTGTCTAATGTTATTTTTGTGGGTATTTGAGCAAACACCAAAGAGCATTATGTTCATTGTCTATGTGAAACTGTAGACTATAATTATTCTGTTGATTGCTTTTACAACAGGGTGAGTTTAGATTCTAGAAGGAGACAAAGAAAAGAGTATTGAATAAATTTGTAGAGACCTGGGAAACTTATTGTTGCAATGAGAGAAATAATAATAATAACCTAATCCTAACATGTATTTAGTGAAACCTAGTATTTGAGGTGAAATCTCATGAGACTGTAATCTGAGAGTATTCCGAGTTTTGATTTCAGGTATCATTGTCTGCATTGTCATGAGGCCAGTAATTGATGGGGAATGCCATGAGCTGTCTAAAGGGATTACAGTCTGGGAACTATTAAAGGTGTGATGTCTACTGAAAAGTTGAAAGGACAATCTTGGTATGACTGAAAGTAGAATCTCCTTGACTCAGTTTCCCCATTGTGTTACTTCTTCTTGAACAGGAATGTTTTCTACCTGGTTAAATCCTGAATCTGGCATTGGCACCATGTACAGGAAGTAGGATTTTGCCAGAAACTTAACTGTGAATCTCATCTAGAATGAAAAAGAACCAAATTTGCTTTATCCTGATAACACTTGCACTGAGTCACCCTGTGCCCTTGGGCTTGGGCCTGGGCTGTTACAACCATGACGCTGTTTCTTCCTCATATGAAACTACTATTATCAGGACAGGTAAACAGTGGGAATTTGTCATTACAATACTGAATCTATTAGTTATTAGAGTACTACTAAGACATCCAATTTTAAAGTATCCAAAGCAAGAGTAAATTAGTGCTTGAACTGTCATAAGTATAAAATTAAGTTCCTGAAGTATCTCATTCCTTCAGAATGATATAGGAATAATTAGACAATAGTATGAGAATTTGTGCAACCAGGATATAATTTTCCTATCTAGTGAGGCCAAATCAGAAACATTTTCCATTTTAGGTCAAAGAAAAGAATTTCAGTGCCATCATTTTTCTTCAAAGAAAGAAGCTTATGAACTATCTCATGCTGCCCTAAAAGGAAATCCAGTTTTACAGAAATGTATTATTTAATATGAGAGTAACACCTGTGTGTGGAGCATGATCTGAAGGGTGAGTATGTGTTACTATAAATGACATATTTGATACAATCTGGAGTTATTTACTTAATCTATTCCTGCACCCCATTACAACTGTATGTTACATTTGAGGTGAAATAAGCATCTTTTGGCTACATTAACTTGTGTGATCAGTGAATTTAGGCATAGAACTCACCCACTTAGAAAGTTTGTTGTTTGGGCAATAAGATATATAGGCAATGTGGTATAGAAATCTATCTTGTATTATAGGAAAATACAAGGGGAAAGGGATAAGAGACTAGGGGTGTTAGAGGGGAGGGCAGACTGGGGAGGGGGCAATTAGAGGGTACACCATCTTGGGGAGGGAGAGATGAGAGATGGAGAGAATAATGGAACCCAAAATCTTATGGAAGTGAATGTTGAAAACTAATATTAAATATTACTTTAAATTAAATTAATTTTTAAAATGGTGCTGTTAGTGATGTGCTCAAGTATATAACTGGCTCCTTAGTAGCATCTAATCTTCCTAAAGAATGTTTGAGCAGCTAGATTAAATAACTAGAACTGGTACTTCAAGTTAATAGCTAGAGTGAAAATATGATTACATATGTCAAATATAAATTTTTCTAATGGGATACAAAAGCCTTGAGCATGTTCTAATAACTAATTGAAAACTTTATGATTTCTCGGCTATAATTTGAATTTCCTGAATGTATCAATATAACAATTTGCTCATTTAAATCACAAGAAAATTACAGGCAATCAACTGAAGGTTTTCCTCTTTCTGGGATTGAAATCCAAGGAGAAGGATGAAATAGATGGATGCTAGGAGTTAAAAGATGGTGGAGTTAATGTCAATTAAAAAAATTCCTTTTAACCTAATCTTACATAACTATATTGGTAAATATCAAATTCATGACCAGAAAGGCTCATTCTATAGGTTATATTCTCATGGATTTTCCCTCAAGTCAGTTGTTGGCAGTTTCCAAATCAAGTACATAGTTTAGAGATGGTAGGAGCAGCAAAGAGCATGGAAACAATTGAAATTGTCTTGTCTGATGTTTTTATGAGAACTGTAAGATTTGAGTTAACTCTTATGACATGACCTAGTTATTGGCAAAGCAAAATAAAAATGACTGAATTCAGTTGCATGGAGACCTACAAGTTAGAGATTTTAACAGAAAGATGAATCTCTACAAGTGATCTGAACTGGAGATACAGATCTGCTAGAAGAAGCTACTCTGAAAACCTGTCACTCTAGAATGTCTAAGAGGAGAGATTTCCAAAAGACTAGATTACTGAAGTAGGAAATGATCTCAGAAAGCAGAGAGACATCTGAACCCTAAGATATCGATGAAATGTACAGTGGGACAATTACTTTTTTCTTTCATTCCTTCCACATATTTCTTTGTTCTCTGCCAGAACTAAAGTGAACTGAACTCCATTACACATGGCAACCTCTGAAAGCCATGCAAACATAGTAGAAGTTCTATTTAAGCATGGTGTTGATGTCAATGCAAAAAACATCCCTTTTCAATCATTCCCCATGTGTCTTTGTTCTCTGTAAGGCCTGCTTGCCAAAGGAGTCAAAGGAGAGATCATTGACCTCAATTTGTTGACTTTTAAATAGCTTAATAAATGGATTTTTTCATATCCTGAACTTTGCCTCTTGGAATTTTCCTTAAATTTTCCTTTAACTAGTATCTATGTATTCTCTTTCAAACTATCCCAGTAAAAGTTACTAAAAGTTACTCTTAAAAGTTACAAATGTCATTTTCCCAGATATCAATTCCCTTACAACTAATTATTTAGCTTATGTTTCCTCTGATTCTTATAAGTCAAATTTTATGTTCAGTTCTGGTCTTTTCCTCCAGAATACCTCTAAGTCCATTAATTAATTAAATATCCTTTTTTTTTCCATTACAAGATTACACTCAAATTTGTGGATTAGGTTATTCTTGATTATAAATTTAGCTCCTTTGCTCTTCAAACTATCATATTCTTGCCTCTGGGTCTTTTCATGTAGAAGCTGCTAAATCTTGTGTTCCATTGTAGTGCCATAACACTACACAATGTTGGAAAGACACAGTATTTAAATTATTTCTTTCTACTAGATGATAATAGTTTCTCTGACAGCTTTGAAACCATCCTATAATGTTGCTGTGAGTTTTAATTTTGGTATCTCTATCAGGTAATGATCAGTGGAATTTTTCAATTTCAATTTTCTATTCTAATTCTAAAACTTCAAGGCAATTTTCCTTAATAATTTCTTGAAGTATAGGGTCTAGACTTTTGTTTTGATTATAAGTTTAAGGCAGTCCAATAATTTTTATATTCTCTCTCTTCAATCTGTTTTCTAGGTCAGTTGTTTTTCTGTTGAGATATTTCACATTCTCTTCTAGGTTTTAATCTTTAATTTTGTTTTATTATTTCTTTATGTCTAATGAAGTTGTTAGCTTCCCCTTGCCCAATTCTAATTTTGAAAAGCTATTTTTTCTATAAGCTTTTGGATCTCTTTCTAACTGGTTGATTATCTTTTCACAATTTTCTTGACTTTCTTGAAGCAATAAATTTTCTCCAGATTTTTCCTCAACCTCTTACTTGAGTTTTAAGGTCTTTTTAAAACTGTTCTAAGAAATCTTTTTGGGCACCTGGTCATTTTACCTTTTTCTTTCAAATTTTACAATAACCTGTTTTGTCTTCTTCTGAATCTAGACTCTGATCTTCTCTATCACCATAGTAACTATTTAGGGTCAGGTTCTTTCTCTCTTTTTTACTCATTTTTAAATGGTTTATTTTCTTAGCCATTGACTTTATGGTAGAGTCGGGCTCTGATCCTAAAGTGTGGGAGATAATATCTCAGCCTTCAGGGTTTTTTTGTCTGTTGTTTTCTGAGGCCCACCTGTGAGGAGGGTTGATTTCTGGGTTCTTCTACTGTTCTGTAATCCATAGCCAGGTGTACTGAACTTCTGACTCAAGACGTGATCTATAAGTGACCTCGGGTACTCCTCTCCCATCCAAAATTTGACCAATATCACTTTCACCACACACTTTCTTACTCCTTTTTGTCTCTTTGTTGATTGCAAGCATTAAGTCATCCCTCTGCCCTAGAACTGAAAGGGACTCCATTCTCTTGCAAATGATCACAACCAGCAGCGCCCCCTGTGACCATACTCATTGCTGAGTGCTTACTCGTCCTTGCCTACAGCCATAGCTTGGGATCATTTCTGTTGGACCCCATGTCCAGTGGTAGTGGAGGGCCCTCACATTCTTCCCCTCATCAGCCATCCAATCCCCACACTGTCAGTGGGGTAAAAACTCCCAAAACTGAAGCTGCCAATGACATAGCTGCCCCCAGGGCTTTCTGTTTATTGAGTCACAATATCTGCCTAGAGGAATCTGCATTTCAATCAGTACAGACTACCATCCTGGAAGGTCAGATCTTTCCTAATGTCCTCCCAAGTTGTCTTTGACTGGACAACTGCTTTACCCTAACTTTTAATTATTTCTGCCTCTCTGTAATTCACTTATAAGGTGTTATTTTAAGTTATTTGTAGCAGAATTTGAGAGAACTATATAATTTCCTGCCTCTTCATTCATCCATCTTCCCACAGTTCCCTTGATTTCTGTTTTTTAGCACTCCAGCTACCAGAACAAGCACCTTCAAAACAAATAAAAATTTAAAATACAGTCATATTCTTCTTTGCTAGTCCAATTAAATCATATCTCATGGCCTCCACCAGAGGACTGGTCTTGAGGAAAAGAACTGCAAATACTGTGGTCACAATGCTGATCCACGTTTTGGAGAGGAGGAGGAAGAGAAGGTGCCCTCTCTTCCCTCTAATCCTTTCCTTCATTTCCCTCTCAAGGCATCATCAAAATTCCCACTGTGTTGAGGAGAGGAGGATCCTTGCTCTCCATGCTTGATCTCAGTTAGCTTCTTATATTCCCAACAGAAAAATATATGTAATTCCCAGGATATTTGCAGTCAACTGAAGCCTTGCCAGGAAGTTTACCAGATTATCCACAATTGTCACTTAAATAGCCAGGAGCTAAGCTGACTGAGAGTAAGCTTAATGTAACCCTTCCCTTTGGAGCAATCATGGAAAGTAGCTGAACCTTGTTGCATAGTAATCAAAATAAGCACTTATTAGATAGAGAAGCAGACCTGGAGGAAGACTCATCTTCCTGAGTTCAAGTCTGTTCTCAGACACTTACTACTTTGTGATCCTGGGAAAGTCACTTAACATTGTTTGCCTCAATATCTTCATTGATAAAATAAGCTAGAGAAGGAAATGATGAGCCACTTTAGTATCTTTGCAAGAAAACTCCAAAGAGGGTCACAAAAAGTCAAACACAACTGAAAAATGACTGAACAACAGTATCATTAATAGATGGATTGTGGACAGAATTTTGTCTCTCAGTCCACCTTAATTTCTGCTGTACCACTACTCATACCAGAGGAGGCTCATTCATTATCTATCAGACATCCAGAGCACTGAGTCTTGAGATGGAATGTCATGTAGGGGGTTCACCAGATGGGACAGTTTGGCCAGAAAGTTAAGTATAAGGAAAGAATGAGCTCTCACTGAGAAGAGTTTGGTTGATTTCCCTTCTCTGAGGTGACTGACAGGGAGACCCTCAGTTTGGCTCTTGTGGGCAGGCTGGGTAAACCCAATAGGGACTTTAATCTCAAGGTATGGACATTTCCAGAAAATGTCAGGAAGAGGGTATGAGAGTCAAGGAGAGGAGGCCGACTGTCACAAGTGAGTCTTATGCTTGTCATAGAGAACCATAGGCTCCAGGTTTTATGGACTATTAAAACACACCAGTAAAGAGAACCACACTATGAAATACTACCTGAGTGTATCCACAGTGCAAAACAAAGTACTATTTGAAGCTCATAGATAAAAGTCATTAGTTATTAATCATCTGAGAGATGGAGAAGGAGGGCATTCTAGGCATAAGGAATAATGTGAGCAAAAGAACAGAGGTGGGAGATTGCTTGGCATATTGTAGGGAGGACAAGAGAAAGCAAACCATTTTAGCTTAAGAACAGAGTGCATTAAGAGAAGAAATCAGACATGGCTTGAAAGAGTGGATGATACTATATTGTAGTTGCCCCTGAAGGCCAGGCAAATTTTTTGAATTTTCACTTGGAAGCAACATGCTAAAGATCCTTGAGCCAGGGAGTTGATATGACTAGATCTATGTGGAAAAATATTTGTTCTGGCAGTAGTCACATGAAGAACAAATTGGATTGGGATAGAGTATGAAACTAAGATCTGATAGGATTCTATTGTATTTATTTGTGGGGAAAGTATGGGGATAGAGATTAAAGGAGGGGAGGCTGAGAAATGACTTTGGCCCCTGCAGTGTTAATGCGTATTGATTTCCTGTTTATTATGATGGCCTTGGTAATTGGTTTTCTGGTGTCTGATTAAATGTCTTTTTGCTACCTCCTATGTGAAGAGTTTGGTATACTTTGCCATTCTGAACTATGCTGGCATTTTCATAGTTGCCCTTGGTGCTGTGAATATTGCCTGGGCAATACAGGGAGGACTTAAAGCAGTATGGGATGATGCTCAGCAGCCACAGGAGGAAACGGATATTTTCATAATAAGCTGCTCCTGACAAAACTTGTCAGGCTCTGTTCTTCCTGGCTAGAATGCCTCAGGGCTTTACTTTCTTTAGGTTTTGCATGGGAAACATGGAATCATTTCAAAGAACTACAGAAATACTTTTTGAATTGTTGTTAAACCTACTAACAGAAATTCATGCCCTTCTTTCATGTGTATGTGTGTGTGTGTATGTGTGTGTGTGCACGCTAATGTGCTAATTGGGAGGAAGGCTTTGAAATATGCAACGTACCAAGGTCATCCTTACCCCTCTAAGATGTTACAAGTCTCAAATACTGGTTTGCCCCCTTGTTTGGAAATTTAGTATTTCTTAGAATGAAGTGATTTTTAGGGCTTAAGGCAATCTTCCTTTTCATGATAATAATTCTTTCCTCAATGTGCATGTGGGACCCAGGGGTCATTCCCCAGGGTACTAGCATTGCTGAATTTCTACCTGTGACAACTGAGGCCCTGAGGGCTCTTTGAGAGTTGAAAATGATAACACAGTGAGTGCACCAAAAGCTGTAAAAAAAAAAAATAAACAAGAAGAGTTAACAGTGAAAGTGACGCAGACTACTGTGGCCTACCGCTCTGTTGGGTCATCCCAATAATAAAGGGGTCATTAATTCAGTGTTCCACATGTAAGTAATGTCTAATAAGTATTTGACAAATGACTGAATGAATGTGGACAGACACTTTCACTTGACTTTAGCTGCCTAGGTTTTCCATGGGAGTCTTTGGTAAGAACAATGACTATACAAGGGACACCATGATGAATTTTCCTTCAGAAAAATCTCTCTTGAAGAGCTGAGGTCTACTGTTAATTCCCCTGACCATCCCATGGGGATACCTTCCTAAAGTATCACCATGCAGCCTCAGACAGTGGATGTGGAATCCCCCACAGTAGAATGTAACCCCTTCAGATCAAAGATTGCTTCATTTGTTGATTCTGTACTCTGAGCACCTAGTTCAGTGGCTGACACATAGATGGAAGTTAAGAAATGTTAGCTAAGTATTTTATTGATTATGAAGATAGTTTTACAAGTCATCACCTAATTTCTAGTAAAGAAAGTGGAAATATTGGAAGATGCCATGGTTTCAGGGCAAGAAGGACTCGAAGTATCTTTAGTACTCTTTCCCTTAACTGGAGACTTTTCTTCACAGAATGACCAAATCCTATAATATCAGAGCTGAAAAGATGCTCAGAACACATCTAGTTGAAGAATACCTGGACATTCTAATATCCCTGACAAGTGGTCCTTCAGCCACCATTTGAAGGCTTCCAGTGATAGCTCATTACTTCCCCAGAGCTGCTCAATCAACTTTGTGGATTCCTTTCTCACAACATCTGAATGGACTACAGGGTCAGGGGCCTGGGCAAAGGCATTGGATTCCAAATCTAGGCTTCAAGAAAGGAATAAGATTCAGGGTTCCCAGAGGGCCAAGGATTATGAAGAGATGAGTGTCAATATACTTACCAACAATTGGTAGGTCTGGTCCATGTTCACTATAGGAAACCAAAAGGTGGACAATGAGGGTAGTGAGCTCAACATGGCAGAAGAGAAAAAAGAGAATACTCTTAATGAACCAGTTAAACAGGATCCAGTTTGCTTCACCTGATCACTTGGGAGACAGATTTGCTTTTTGGAGGAGAGTGTTACCTCTCTGGCATGAGACAGGGAGAACAGAAGGCTTGAAGCTTGGGAGGAATGGGAATGAGACAAAGAGAAACTATGTGCATGAAATAATACACTTGTTCTATTCTGGCCTATAGGAAAATAGAAATGGTCAAACTAGCTGCTCTCCTTACTCTCCTGGCTTGATGGGAAGCTTAGGACCATAACTAGAGCATTGGGAGGGACTTCAGAGCCTATCTAATGCAACCCTTTCCTTGTGCAGATGAGGAAATTTTGACTCAAAGAAGCTAAATAACTTATCATTAAGAGCAACATAGTGGATTGGTGTTGGGCTTGGAGTCAGGAAGACTTGAGTTTGAATCCTGCCTCATGCCCTTGCTAGGTGGGTTTATCCTCTCTCAATCTCAGTTTTCTCATATGAAAAATTAGGATCTTGAAGGGTTATTGTGAGGACCAATTGTGATAACATATTCAGTGTTATAGAAAAACTGTTATTATCATTATCAATAGGTAATTATTATTAATACAAGGATTTTGCTCAAGGTCACCCAGTAAGTGTCTAAAGGTAAAATTTGAATAAGATCTTCTTGATTCCAAGTCCAGGACCCTATCCACTAAGAAAAGTTCACTTTTGCTCACACCAGTCACACAGGCATTAAGTGGCGGGGCCAGCATCTGAATGCAGATCCCCTGACTCCACATCTAGCACATTTCCCACATGCAGTTTTTCACTAAGATGACTGAGGCCATCTGATGGGATTTTCCTCAACCAGAGGGAACTAGGACAAGAGTAAAGACTAGCCAAGATGACATCAGAAAGCTACATGAGCTCCCTTCCTAGATGCTCAGATGCAGAAAGGGCATGGAAGGTGTCAATTAGAAATTCATCATGAACCAGAATTTCCTTTATAAAAATACCTACCAACAAGTGACCATTCAGCCTCTGCCTAGATGTCTTTCAGGTACATGGAAAATTCAAGCCCCACATCCAAAAACAGATCCTTCTACTTTGGGACAGCTCTGAGGGTTAGTCAGTTCCTTAGATTATGGAGCCAAGTCAAATAGTTCTGTGTCATATGCCCAGGGACAGTCCCTTCAATCCCCTCTTCTCTGTGCTAAACATTTCAAGTTTCTTCAATTAAGCATAGCTTCAAGTAACTGCATCAAGGTTGTAACATTCTATAGAGATAACCTAGCTTGTCAATGATCCCTGAATCAGACCATTTCACTAGCTACTGCATGGCTATCCATGCTATTGAACTTTATGTCTGCTGAATAGTGGACATGGTTCCAAGACTGGACATAACAATACAGATGTGGCTTGATCAAGACAAAGGACAACAGGACTGTCATATATATTTTGCATGACTGCACATGTATTACCTATATCAAAAAGTGCTTGCTTTCTCAATGATAATGGGGGTAAGGAGAGTGGGAGAGAATTTAGTTTTAAAAACTAATTTTAAAAATTGTATTTTACATGTAATAGGTGAAAAATAAAATATTAAATGAACAATCACCACATCAGCAAAAAACTAGGACTTACTACTTCCTTTCTCCTAGACACTAAAATTCTTTCCACATTGACTTACAGGGCCAGAGATTTTTTGCTTACCATGTAAAACTGTTGGCTTGTAGCTCAGTGAGACCCTCAGGATATCTTCCCATAAACTGTTATAGTAGATTACAATATCTTCCCTATTCTATATGCATGTAGAATTTTACATTTATTCCTATTAAATTTTACCTGGTTGTATTTATCACATTATCTCAACTTTCTGGATTCTGGTTCTAACCAACATATCAACTACCTTTTCTCTCCTTGTCTCAAGGCACCTATAATTGGCTTCCATCTATATTTCTTTCCAAGCCATTGATTAAAATATTGAACAAGACCGGACCAACAACAGCTCTCCATAGTGGCCATCAGGTGAGAGCAAACCAAAATGAAAATCACTCCTTAGGGGAACAGGTATGGTCTCTAGGGTCTGTCTTTTTGTCTTGTGAAATTCTGGATGAGATTAGAATGTTGTTCATGGTGGAAATGTCAGAAGAAAAGGCAAATTTTCAGATTAAAACAGGTGAGGATAAAATGGAGGCAGGGATAGGGGTTAAGTATTCCCTCCATGAGACTACTTACCATTGAGGTAGAGACTGTCTTTGTCCAGAGAATAGTGGGTCAATTGCTGGATACCACGAGTTCGGTTGCTCAGCTCATCGGTAAGCTGTTTTGCATCCAGATCAGTGCTGCTGGAGAGCTAGAGGTAGGTGCAGATGACATCCACAGCTGTCTGATGCTTTCTTCATAGACCTAGGAAAGGAGATATTATTGATAAAACCCATAAATACTGGAAGGGATACAATTCTTTATACCTATTTTGAAAATGAGAAAAAAAGTAATGATACCTCTCATTTCTATAATGACAATGCAAAGTGCTCCTTTAAAGCAATTTTATAAAGAAGAAGGTGTGAGTGTTATCTTCTCTGTTCTACAGATGAGGAAACTGAGAAAAGAGAAGTCAAGTTATTCAGCTCATGTAACATGCATTATTGCTGGAATTTGAACTCAGGTCTTCTGACTCCAATGCAATTAGGGGCAATAGAACCAAGAAAGGACTCCAGGCATAGTCAAAAATGTGCTCAAATTGCAATGACTCCTTTGCTTCTCCCCAAGAAGAATGTAAGCACCTTGAGGACAAGGACTTTTTGGTGGATTTTTTGGGGGGAAGGATGTTTGTTTTTGTTTTGCTTTTATACCCTCAGGGACTGCCATTGTGCCCAGAACATAGCTGATAACTAACTAAATGCTGCTGAGTGGATGGATGGATGAATGATAGGAACAGAACTGACTCTAAATACAAACCCAGAAACATATGTCCTCTGGAGGTCTGGGAGAGAAAGAAGAGATACCTTTGGACTTGGGTTTTGCGAAACTATAGGAAATAGAATTGAAGAGACAATGTGTAGAATATAAATCTTTGTATTCTGTGGCTCAAACCCAGAGCACCTTCCTGGTGGACTCACTTGCAAGTCCCCAGCTTGGTAGCCTTAGCTGAGTTCAGTTACCTTGCATCCAGAGTACAGGGAGCCAATGCTGCTATTTTTGAACAAGTGACCAATATGGTAAAAAGAAACTAAAGGTGAGTATGTCAGATGGATGTATCAGGACATGAGGACAGCTAGGAAGGAGGGGTGAAAGTGGGTAGTCTCACCAGATGCTGCTTGATGGTGTCTGTTATACTGAATTTGGCTGAATTCTGATATCCCATATCTGTTGAATAGTGGAGTTGGTGTTGGTGAACTTCAGTGTGAAAGGCTTCAGGCTAGTTTCCGTGGGTACAGTAAGGGAGAGAGAGAGGTGCCCAGGTTTTCAACTTGAGCCAACACTTGCCTAGAACCTCTTGTGTGTGGAGTAAGGAACAGCAAGTCATACTGTGTCAAGGAGTGCGCTTGGAGTTGGGAAGACTTGGTTTTACAAAACCTCTGACACTTACTAGCTGTCTGACCACTAAAAGGTAACTTGACTCCTCTAATCTTCAGGCAAATATGTAAAACTAGTCTGTAGAAAGGATACAGTATGCACCATTGACATAATAATGTGGACTATGATTAACTCTGGAATAAACATAGAATTGAGATGAGATGTGATCATAGAGCTTCTTATGCCCTCATAGAGTCAGAAACAATCATGAAATAGGGCAATAAAGATTCATAATCTCTTAACCTATTAGAGATATAAGAAAACTTATTTCCTTAGTTAACTAATCCAACACCTTAATTGTAGGAAAATAAAACTACAGCCCAGGGAAAGAAAGAGGCTTACTCAAGTCTACAAAAATGAATTAGAGAAGATAATTCTGTTTGGAGGAGTGCCTTTTGGAGAGAAGGGCTGCACAGGTTAGATACATACATGGGCCTGACAAAGTTCCTGAAAATCAGTCCAAAAGACTTCAACTGGATATGGTGAGAGTCATCATAATGTAGAAAGAGCAGCAATTTGGCCTTAACTGTAGGAAAGCTGGGAAAATGTCTTCCAACTATTACTTCTGCCTTCCAATCTTTCTAAATCAATCAGTAATCTACATGGCTATATAGGTATGAGTATGATAAGAGCTGAAAGGAATTTATTGGGTAAATAATTCAAATATCAGGTGGTCCTGGAGGAATTGTCACTTTGGGGCAAGCAAAGTAGTCCCCTAAAAGAACTACTTGGCCTGAAAGTTGCTTGCTGTGCCAACTGGGTGAAACTGGATTTGATTCATGAACAGGTTGGAATTTCTCTGTGGCTGTGGCCTGAGCTGTAATCACTATCCTACACTGAAATAGTTACTGGCTAGATACAATTCACTGAAGGAGAAGCACAAAAGAAGTATTGGATAATGGCTCATGAGATAACGTTTTCTTGAAAAGATGCTTTCCTAAAAATATTTTGAATATGAGGATGGCTTTTTGGGTATCATATTTGAAGGAGCTATGTCCTAGAGTAGGTGATTATTTGGTTCATTCTATTCTGCAGCATAGTATGGTAAAAGCTTAGTTTAAAGATGATAATTTTATCAATATTATGTGGTGACTAAGTTGTATCCTGGAACAAATAGGAGGAAGAAGTTATCTGGGTTGATTCTTGGGAATTACATAATATTTCTAGTGATCCCAAACTAGACCATGATACAAAACCTCATTTGACAAGAGTGATGTTATCATGGAACAACATAATTTTTGAAGAAACAAAATTGAAGGAACAGAAATGGAGAGATGTATGGCAGAGATGTGCAGTATGTTACCCATGATGACTCATACAAAAGATGTGGCATAAAATAAATCATCCAGTAAGTGTACAATTGCCTAAGGAGATGGGTTAGTCATGTAGCAAGAGAGAGGTCTAACAGATGGATAATCTCAGTGTCCACAAAGTATTCAAAAATGTAGAGAAGAGCCTCCCCTGCATTGGATAGATCTTCTATGGAGTATATAGACAATGATTATCCAGATTAAAAAGTTATTGATAGGTGGAGATCTCCCATGTTGGAAAGAATATTTATTTATAAGATCAATTGGCTAAAAGAGGATATTTGAATATGAAGATATTTCATCTGTGAATAAAAAATTTTCAAGGAGAAAACAAACTAGCCAAAGAAAGATTGAGAAGGATGCTTCTTTGAGTTTTCTCATTAGTGAAGTACACTGTGCAAAAACTTTAACTTTTCTGCTTTGAGTCACCAAAAATAAATTATACTCTAAAGTCACTGAAAAAAGAGTAGCACAGCTCTAAATATTTCTTTCTTCTTCATTTACCTGAAAATAATTAACTAACATTTTCTTCCTCTGTGTGCCTATGCATGGGGGCAGGGACTGAATATGATAGGTGGTTGAGGGAAGCATCCCCACACCTGGGGTGTTATCCTTCCTCACTTTTGCCTCCTATAAGCCTTGCTTTTTCCAGGGCTCAACCACCTTCAGTTGGAGGCCTTTCCTGCCCTTTCCTGCAAATTCTGTCTCCTCTTAGATTACCTTTCATAAACTCTGTATATATTTTGTATGTAACTTTATTTACATATATATCTCCTGTTGTAAGCTCCTTGAGGATAGGGATTCTTTTCATTTTTTCTTTATATTTTCATCACTTAGAAGAGTGTTTGGTGCACATGGTAAATATTTACAAAATGCTTGTGAGTATTTAAATATTTGAGTATATATCAAATGGGTTGGAAGGGGGAAAGCCTAGAGGCAGACAAGCTAGTTCAGAAACTGATGCAGCAATCTACAAGTTAGACTATGAGAACCCAGACTATGGAATGGTGCTAGAGGCAATGGAGGAGGGCTAGATCTTAGATGGAATTCTTCAGAAGAATCCATGTGACTGATTGACTAGAGGGGAAACAGATGGATGAATCAGAGATGACTTCCCAGGTGGAAGTCTAGGTGAAGGGTAGAATAGTGATATAAATGATAGGGAAATGAGTGGATTGGGGAGGAATGAGGAAGATTTCAAACTGGGAATATTGTTTCAAGCAGCAGGAACACAAGCAAGTGAAAATGGACAGAGGGTTCTGTGATGTAGAGTTGCAGTTCATGTGAAAATAGATGACACTCTTGGAATCTGCAGCACAGAGGATCCTGAAGTTGTGATTTATTTGGAAGGGCATTCCAAGGGAGTTTTGTACTTAGAATAATAAAGAGCCAAGGAATGGGACTTGTGGAATATGATTGAGAACAATAATGACAACCACCAATACTACCAACAGTTCTGTGCCAAGTTATGATTTACAAAATCTCTTCGTCGCAGCAACCTGGAGACAGAGCAAGCTTTATTATGACTCCCATTTGACAGGGAAAGAAACTGTGGCTCAGAGAGTTGAAGTGATTTGTGAAGAGTGACAAAGCATTTTGGAATCAGGATTTGAAACAAAGTCTCCTGACTCCAGGTTTAGGAAGCTCTTTCTATTATATCCTGCTGCCTCAATGGAACCCACTAGAACATAACTGCATGAGAGTATTTTTAGAGGGACATTAGAGGCCCTTTGGGACATTGATGAACTCAGCTCAATGACTCATTTGAGATTTTTGGGGTCAATTCAACCCTAAGCTTGGTCAACCTAAGAAGAACTGAGACCTTGTCTTAGGGAACCAAGAGAATGATGGTACTACAGGCAGAAACAGGAAAATTCGAACATGATAGTAATATGTCCACCCCTTCCTTCTCTGTTCTTCTCTATCCATGCCTCAACTCAGTCTTGGGGATAAAGGGTAGAGTGAATGAGCTGTTTCATTCCCAATGGGGACCCCAGGAATGTGGGGAAGTAGAGATACTGAATACTTACATTTTTTTTTTTTTTTGGTGTAGGCCCAAGTCAGATGATTATAATCTGGAGAGAGAAAGAAAGGAATACATTGTGAAGAAAGACAAAAGTTTGAGGAGAAAAGATCTGGGGCCCATAGGATCAGGAAATAGGGGAGTAAAAGTGGCAGAGCTGGTGCTCTTATTAAAGGGAAGAAGATCCAGGTCAGTGATTGGTTGTACTTCAGGAAGCACAAAAATTTTCTCCCCTCCAAAGATTTCATTGAAGGCTTAGTCTCTAGCTATGTGCTGGCTTAAAACATTTTAGAGAGCAGATAGCTTCCCAAGAAGTAGCATGAAATCTGGGTCAGCTCATAGCATCCCTGGAAACTGGGTAAGCTAGTGACAAAAAAAAGAGAGAGTGAATTAAGGACACATGGCCCAATCCCTTGAAATAAGGAACTGAAACAGAGAAGTTCATTTATAGACCTGGGCTACTTGCCATTGGATGGATGGATGGACTGATGGATAGAGGGATGAATGGATGGATGAAAAAGCACTTATCAAGCACTTACTATGCACAAAGCACTGTGCTCACCATTGAGATACAGACTTTTCTCATCTAGGATGTAGGGCCCCCATCTGGTGATGTTCCATGTCTGATTGCTCATTTCCCAGTAAAGCTTTTCTTCATCTAGGATAGAGCTGTCAGGATCTATCTGATAACCACAAGTAAAAAATAAAAAGCCTCTGGTTACTGTTCTTTCTATGAAGGGTCTGGGAATGGAGATAAAAATGGGCATTGGAAGCCTGAAATGGGACCTGAAAAGTCTGATAACTCCTGAAGTAGAAGCAGCCACCCCCGAGAAGCCTGAGGCAAACATTGAAATGAATGATGGGAAAGGGAATTTTCGTGGGAAATTGTGAAAATTTCAAGTCTGAATTCACCTCCCTGAGATGATGTGGCAAGAGGATGTGGATCAATTCATTGAGGAACTGGAAAATCTCCCTGGGCCCATATTATAGTAGGCTGGAGACATGTCCTTTCTGAAGGGCATCAAGATAGCATGCTTCATGAGGCCAATAACTCCCAGGGATCTCTCCAAGGTCAGCTTGCATCCACAATATTGAGAGCCAGGGCTGCTCTCTTCCAACAAGGAGCTGAGCTGGAAGTAAAAGGAGAAATTGGGACTTCTAGATCAAGCCTCGATACTCAGGGCTAAGGAAAGCAGCCTGGCAAAGGGGCTGGAAGGGAGTCACGTTTCATCATGTACTTCAGGGTATTTTCTGTGCAGCTAAGTTGAATGGAGCCCATTTGACCCATTTCTGCTGTATACATCAGGTTGGTGAGAGTGAAGGTTGGGGTAAAAAGCTCTAAGCTGAATGCATCAGCTACAAAAAAGAGAGGGAGAGATGTCTAAAATGCTTCCTGTGTGTCAGTCAGGGGCATCCAGTTCATGTTGTCCTTGAGAGAGAACTTAAGTATCCTGACCGTATTAATAGCATCCAGGAGGGAACTTCTAACACTCCAAACTTTTCTCAGCCTCTCCCATCTCTCAACATCATGATCAAACAAAGGCTACTATGTAGGAAGGAGAGACATTCCCATGCCTGATGAGTTAATTCAGATGAGTTAATATATATGAAGTGCTTCATGAACCCTAAAGTACTATATAAATGATAGATGATAATAATGATGACCACCTTCTAGATGCTACATATATTAGCCATTATATCACTATCATCAGCAGGAGCAGAATCTCCATGGTTCTATCTTTGGGTTTCGGTTCTTTGGTACTTCAATGTATTGCCATACCTATATTATGTTGTGTTTTTCATTCTCCATGCTTCTAACAATGGCTAAATACTGAATATGTGCAGTCATGTTTTCAAAGAAAAGAAATTACTGCAGACTATCACCATAATCATGAAGAACACCCAGCAGAAAGTGTCTTATTCCTTCTTCCAAGGAAAATTCAGCAGAATAAATAAAGTAATGGATCATTCAGGCAACCTTTAACCATAAACCTACTCTTCTGGTAACACAATGCTATGGAAAGAATATTGGATTTGGAGAAAGAAGACATGGGTTCCAATCCTAACTATCTCAGTTCCTACGTATATGACTCCAGGCCTCAGTGTCCTCAACTCAAAATGATGGCAAGAGTTAGATGAGATGACCTGGAAGTTTCCTGCCATGAGATCCTATGATCTACTATACTAGGATCCTAAGATCTTAAGATCCCCTATATCTCAGTCTCATGGACAAATGTAAGCAAATCCTTCCGGAGAATGGATCAAAGAAGGAAGCAGACCATACCTGTGGAAATTGATGATGGAGCTGAGGGGCTAGTTGTTACTGTTACTGGAATTGAAGGGAAATATCAGGAATGGAAACTGTAGACCAAATGTCCATGTGACAAGGAGGTATATGGACAAGAAGACATGGGGAAAATGGACTCCATTTGACTTGTCCATTGAGTCAACCAGACGGGACTGAATTATGAGAATGAGAGAGACGTGGTGCCTTCCTCTCTTTAACACCCTTGGTCCATACTTCCCTGCCCAGGATGTGTAAAAGCAAGTACCCCAAGATACACAGGAGGGCCTGCTATCCCAGGCTGTCAGATCTGCATTTCTAAAAGGAAAGACAACTTTTGAGAGATTCACAATCACTTTAATCAAGCGCACTTATCATTCACTTAGTTCAGGGGAAAAGTCAGCACCTCAAACTTTAGAGAAAATGCAGAGAAATGAAAATCAACAGACAGGCTTCCAACTGCCTGACATATATCACAGATTGAGAGATAACTACCTGACCATACATAGTTACCAGAGAGAGAAGCACCAACATCTAGGTGTTTTGTTTTTTTTTTTTGCTGGAGGAGCACTGGTCAAACAAAAACTACCAATGAGTAAGCCCCAAAGTAAAACCTCACCTCAGAGTCTTTATACACTTTTTAGAGCCAGACGACATCACAATGATTTAGAATCAGTGCCTCATTAGCAAAAGGTATGGGTCTTCCTACAATTCTTAGCAGGCCTCTTAATGGGTCGGGAATATCTTCCCATTAAGAAGCAAAATTATATAAACAATAAACAAAAAATGCATTATCAATACAGGATGCTATAAGAACAGGGTCAGATGGATGAGTGGTGTTCTCTGTTTGCTCCCAGGAATATACTCACAACAGCTTATGTAGGAGAAGGATACCCTATAGCTGTAACCTACAGAGAAAGAGGGAGAGAGAGAGAGGGAGAGAGAATCACCATGTATGGAAGGACTAGGGGATTTTGAGAAAGGATTAAGAAAAATCTGAAAAAGCATCTGACACCAAAGGAGTTGAAAAAGATATGGCTTATCAGCTAAGAGAGAACATTCCACAAAGCTGTACCCTTGTCAGGAGTCCATCTGCCCATCTAGGGTCCTTAGATTTAGTCCTGTGGGGCCTCTACTCCTCCTCAGACTCTAAACACATCATAGGACAGTACATTCAGTAAGATAGATGCCATCGAGGCGAAGCTGGATCCTCATGGGCACAGAAGATTGCTTTGACAGATGAGGTCTTTATATGAATTCATAGGAGTGGGACAAAGCATGGAGGTCAAGGAACTACATGGCCTGGGCAGGGTTATACTCACCATTGATGTAGAGGTTCTTCTTGTCAAGGGTATAGGGAACAGCATGGTAATTTTATGGATCTGATTGCTAAACTCCTGGTAAGTCTTCTTTTGGTCAAGCCTAACAATGGTGGGAACCTTCTAATGGGTACAAAGAACATTCACTGCAGTACCTTTTTTCACAGACCTGAGAAAGGACACATTGGTAATGACTGTCAAATATCTGCCTTGCCATAGGCATGCAAAAGTTAGCAGCAGTTAGAAGGGAGAGCATCAGTGCTCTGCAAAGTAATTTGGGTCTGTTTAGAATAATTACTTATTATAATTTTTTTTTTTTGCTCAAACTATCATTTTATTGATTTAAGGAGCTGAGGGCAGAGGAGTGCATAGATTTTTTCCTGATTAGTGCATGTCAGAATCTTCCCTGCAACATAGGGACTGAGGACCTTTGCCTGGGGAAATTAGATGATTTGCCTAGGGTTGCACAATCAGTCCGTGTCGGACAGAAGACCTGAACCCAGGCCTTCTTGACTCTTGAGTCCTGCTCTCTAACTCACTGCAACATAGCACCTCTGGAAAGTTAACATTAAATATTAACACAATCAAAGAAACATACATTGTTACTCCTTTCCTTTAAACCAAGTCTTTTCAACACATTACACAAAGTTTCCCTCACTTGCTCTAGTATTCCGTTCAAGGGTATTTGTTCAGTGACCTCTTTCTCTTGTCTTCTTTTTGTAGGTGTATTCAAGGTAAAGTTTATTTTACTGATCTTGCTTTTTTCTCTACTTTGCACTATTTTATAAAGTTTTTTCCAGATTCATTTGTAGTTAATTGGTGTAGGTGATAGAAAACCAGGCATGGGAGTTAGGAAAACCTGAATTCAAAACCAGTCTCAAATATTTACTAGCAGTGTTGTCCTGGGCAAATCAGTTAACCTCTGCCTGCTTGTATTTCATCAGCTGTAAAATAGAGATTATAAAAGTTCTTACTTCCCAGGGTTGTTTTAAAGATCAAATGAGATAATATTTGTAAAACACTTAGCACACACAACACTTGGAACATAATAGGTATTTAATAAAGTACCTCTTCTTCTTTCCTCCCTTTCTCTTCTCAGTTCAAAGAATTACAGGATTTAGAGTTGGAGAACTCAGTGGTCAGCTAGTCAATTCCACATGTAAAAAAAATAACATCATTTTAATTCATCAAGGCAACCAGGTGTTCTTGTCTCATGTCTCTACGTATCTTGGGAATGAATTTCCTTTTAGTCATTTGTATTGTCATTTTTAGTACAAAATCATCCACCTTGAGAGGGAAAGCAATCCATAAAAAATCAAGTTCTTCTGTCTTCTCTTTCTGTTGTCAATTATCATCATGACATCCACCCCCAAGTAGCAAGCCCATACTATGATCCTCTTTCCCCAGCATAGCTTTAAAAACAAATACCACATTTTCTTTCCCTTAGGTTCACAGTCAACCTACAACCCACTAAAAGCATTAGCACTCCAGATACTATTTTTCCAAGACTATTTTCCAAGACCAGCTATTGTTATAGTCTTCCAGTTACGTTCCTTTTGAACACATTAAAATACTCAATTGGATTGGATAGCACCTGGAAGGTTCACCTTGTATTTATCTTGCATATAATTTACAATAAACTCCTTTGAAGAAATTACGATTCTGAAGGGTTTTTTCTGTCTCATGAGAACATAGCCACTTTAAAAGTTAAGCCCCTTCCCAATGTCTATTATAGGAGAAAAGTTAGGGGAAAAGGAATGTGTTGGTAGTGAAAAAAGGAAGAAGGTGGAATTTATTTCTCATAAGTGGAGTGTTCTAGAAAAAGAGCATACAAATACAGAGGGAGAAAGCTTACATCACATGAAAGTATCTTTTATTTGAGCCAGAAAAAGGAAGATTGAACATATATAATTCCAACCTGCACTACTCTCTACACACAGGTAGATGTGGAAGTGCATTAAACTCAGGAGGGGAACAGGTTGGAGATAGGGAAAGAGGAGAGACAGATTTAAAAGGAATAAAAGGCAGATTGGGGAGTAAAGTCAAAAGCAAACCAAGCTTCATCCTTGGGAGGCTATCTCAGTTAACAATAAATCCTTCTTCCACTGCTCTCTTCAACTACTGCATCAACCACAGCTTTCACCTCTCCAAGCTCTTTGAAATAGCCACACTCAGGACATTCCCCCTTGGGTCATATCCTTGTTTTTATCCCTTTTGAGGAAGTAGTCAACCTGCATCAAATTCTCCCTCCCCTATCCTCTTCTTACAGCAGACAAGCAAGACACTCAAAGAAACTATATGGATCAGAGAGCCACTTGAATGTTTTCCAGCACCTTCTGGTGTTCCATGATCTCCGACATAAGTAATGAAAATCATACTATCATCTATATCATCTATATCTGCAGGAAAGGATAAGGGAAAGGGCCTAATGTTCATTCAAGCCACATTCATGGGGCACCCAAAGAATGTCCCCACATAGAATGTCCCCCATATGGACTTGTAACTGCAAAACCCAAAATGAGTGCATACCCTCATACTGGCTCCAGGAAAATCCCCCACCAAAGTCCTTCCTCACCATTGGACAATATACCATAGAGGGGAATCTCAATAGTGACATGTGAATAGTGTTCCTGAACTCTGAGAACTAAAGTAGTTCATAAGAAAGACTCTGAGAAGGAAAGAATGGGGAAGGACATTACTGCTTTTCTGCCCAAAGTTTTCACCTCCCTGAGCAGCACCCCCAATCCATATCTTCCAGGGCTGCACCAATAATCCCTCGAAATGTGGAGTATTACCTAGAAGACTGCTTATTTGTAAACAGAGTGGAGCTTGCAGGTATAGGATGAAAACACAGGCTTTCATCCCTGTACTGGCACTACTGCCCTCTCAGGCTCTGTAAGTTGGGTTGATATCAGCAATGGCAGGAAAATACAGGATCTGAGTACTGCCTTGTCTTGCCTCAAATTCTGGGTTCAAAAGTAAGGTTTGCCTAAAAATGGAAATGGGAACTCTAAGGAAAAATTGCTACCAGGAGGAAGAGATCCTCAAAGTGTTCATCCAAAAAAACCTGTGGGGATAAATACTAGTTAAAACTCTCCCCTTATTCCCTCCCTGTCTGCTCCTGAGAAAAGGGAGTGAGAGGAGGAGGAAAGAAAGGGAAGAAGGGAGAATGAATTCTGGGAAGGATCCTTTTGAAATTCATTAGAAGTACATCAGAATAAATTACAATTCTGAGTTTTTCACCGGTCTGAATTAGAATTCAAGTTTTTGCTTGCAAGATGGAGGAGTGAGTGCAGCGACTCACCTGAGCTCTCAGGCAAACTCCTCCAGGTACCTCTGAAAGGAGAATCTGACCAAATTTTGGAGGTGTGGAACTGAGTGGGAGACAGACGGTGACGGATTTGGAGCTCAGGTGGGACTGGAAGGTCCCCGGGAAGGATCTGTTCCGCGGGGATGAGCCCACAATGAACAGCGCAGCGTGGCCAGCGCAGCACGGCCAGCGCAGTGGAGCAGGAGAGATCCGAGAAACCTGAGTGGCAGGCAGAACCAGAGGAGCGGCACCCGGGGTGGGAGACAAGCCAAACCAAGTCAGTGAGAGCCGCGGAGCACCAGATATCAGCGCAGCAGCTCCTGAGACCTTCAGCTCGAAGATCAAACTTCGGTAAGTCACTTACTTGAACTTCCGGGAGCCAGGATGGCGGAGTGATCAGCTAATGCTCTCTCCTTCCCCGTGATGACCATGAAAGAACCATAAAATATCTCCCCAGAAAAATCCCAGATCAGTAGAATTAGAAGAAAGAGACCAATAGTCTCATAACACCTGAGACGAGGAAAATAGCTAAGGGGGATTCTGCATACGGTGGCAGAGGCAAACCTGAAGGACAGAGGACCCAGGGCAGAGAAAACTCGCACTAGGACCCAGGCAAGCCTCAGCGCCAGGAGAGGAGACTCAGGAGGGTTGGGAACATGCATTAGCATCTAGGCGTGCCTCAGCTGTCCAGGGGAATCAGAAAGACAATAGGGCAGTTGGGATTACCAGCTCCTGAGTTTGCCTTTCCCCCAATTCAGCTGAGATCTCCTGGGACCAGACCACTCCTCCCCCACACTTAACAAGCTAAACCCAGGGCTGATCAGGGAAACACCAAACAAAAACCTGCTTTTAGCTTTTTCACACATCATCTCAGCAAAAAGTTCTCTAGCTTCTGACTGAAGGAACCAGAAGCCACAACACTCAATCAAAATCATGAACAGGAAAAAGAAGAGGGCCGAAAGAACCATAGAATCTTTCTATGGGGATAAGGACCAAAACACAAACCCCAAAGAGGTCACAGCTGAGACTGTACTTCCATCTGAGACTTCAGAAGGGACTATGAACTACTCGCAAGTACAAGCAGCTCTCCTGGAACAGCTGAAGAAGGAAATAGAAGATAAACTGGCCAATGATTTTAAAATTATTAAGAAAGAACTCACTGATGAGAACATCTCCTTGAAAAGGAAATGAACAAATGGAAAAAGAAGTTCAAAAATTAACTGGAGAAAATAAATTCCTGAAAGGCCAAATGGAAAAGGAAGTACAAAAATTAACTGGAGAAAATAGCTTCTTAAAAGGAAAAATTGGGCAGATGGAAAAAGAGATACAAAAGTTAACAGAAGAAAACAATTTGATGAAGATTAGAATTGGGCAAGTAGAAACTAACGACTCAATGAGACAGCAAGAATCAGTCAAACAAAATCTAAAGAATGAAAAGATAGAAGAAAATGTAAAATATCTAATTGGAAAAACAACTGACCTGGAAAATAGATCCAGAAGAGAAAACTTAAGAATTATTGGCCTGCCAGAAACCCAGGATGGAGAAAAGAGCCTGGACAATATCTTCCAGGAAATCATCAAGGAAAACTGCCCAGAAGTACTAGATTCAGAGGGCAAAATAGTCATCGAAAGAATCCGCCATTCCCCTCCTGAAAGGGATCCCAAACTCAAAACCCCAAGAAATATAGTCGTCAAATTCCAGAGCTATCAAGTGAAGGAGAAAATATTACAAGCAGCTGAATTAGAATTCAAAATCTGTGTGCACCCTATAATGCTTTGTCAAATGTCTTCTCTGTGTGTTTTTGTGAAGTGTTTCATGTTTCTGGTGTAAGGTTCAAAATGCAGTCAGTCAGCCAGCGAGGAATGCTGCTTTCTTCTTATCTCCCACTTCTCCCTCCCTCCAAGCATTTGTATCAGAGGAGTGAGCGGATGAGAGAGATAGGTATTTTTGCTGTTTGGCTTAATATATTTTTAGAAATAGTGTTAATTGAGAGTTTGATAACTTTGAAAAATTGTTTAAAGGAACAAAAATCTTTATTTCTGCTTTCTAAATTCTGGTCAAGTTTTTGGATGTGAAAAGAAAGATAAGAAAGGAAAATGTTGTTCCCTCAGATGGGGAGGGGCTGCCTTACCTAAAAGTAAGGTTTTTCTGTGAGATGGGATACAGCTGAAGGGTGATTTAATTCATGCTGGTTGCACCCAGAAATGTGAAAAGTGGAATGTGCCATTCTTAATTTACTGCTTAGCATTTGTTAAAAGCAGGGAGGAACTTTGCTGAAAGATGGTGAAATTTAGCAAATAAAAAAATCTCAAACAGAGCAGCCCAGAACAAGGCTGAGGGTTTAACGTCTGGTTTAATTAGATCTCAAAGCTAAAGTTTGTACTTTATGTTCAAATAAATCAGTATATCTAATACAAAAGGAAATTAATGAGGGTTTTTTTTCTGTCTTTTCAGACACTCCACCCAGAGCTTTTCTATGATCACCTTAAATGGGATTCACTCCAGAATTTAGGTGATTCGTTTTAAATGCATGCTATCTTTACAAAAGCTCTTTGTGAAGGATATGAGAGAAATGCAATTTTCTTGATTTATAAATTATTAAGCATTAATTCTCTCCAGATTCGAAAAGAAGAAGAGCAGCAGGATAAGACAAAAAGGAGAGTATTTTGGGAGTCAATTATTTGGGCATTATCTTTGGAAGCTATGTTGTCTCCTATCTTGGGAAACTGGCAACACCCTGTCAGCATTAAATTAAATTCCTCTGTCTGGGCCAAAAGTAGCAGTACAACCTATTCTTAAAATATTGGCATATTTTAAGCTAACCTGAGGAGAACAGGTATGATTTCAAGCTCTTTGTAAAACTTTATATGCATTTTCTAGCATATACAGCCTGAAATTCCCAAAAGGATGGAATGGGAAGATAGAATGCTTAGGAAACCACTTTTATCTAATAGGGCTCAAAAAGGAGACAGAATTTCAGCTCTTTAAGGAAGTAGAGGAAAAAAGTTTATTCAGAACTGGAAATGGTCACCACTTTTCTTCAAGGAAACAGGTGAATTTATGGATAATCTTTTAAGTACCAAGAATATTTACCTTATAAACATGTGGCTCTCTTGATTTGTAAATTGGTATTCATTTCACTAAGAATGGAAGTGGCCTGAGTGGAGACTGGGAAAAAGAGATGGAAGATTTGAAAGAAAAAAGGAGAGATTTAGATAGCACAGGAGTTAGCCTATGTGTCTCAGTAGCTCTTTGCTACTCTCTTGCACCACATTCAAAAGATCTGGGAAAGAATGCAAGATCAGAAAGATGGACCTGTAGAAACTCCCCCATATAACCCATAAAATACCTGTAAAAATAACTCTAAACAAATCTTAGAGCAGCAAAATCACAGAGCAACAAGTGAAAGAGATTTCCAACCCAGGACAGCCTGGAGGGCCTACAGGAAGGCTCTATCACACCTATGTGGAGCAGAGCACAGGGTAGCCCAATGTGGGCCATGCTGTGGAGTGGGACAGGACCCAGAGTGGCTTCTGGGAGCCACTGGGTGGCAGAATTTCCCATATTGCTTGTCCCATGGATACCACAGAAAGCTTCAAAGGTCAGTGAGAAAGCTCCTTCACCCAGAAGGCATCGTGGTCTGGACACAGGGCTGCTGCCACTGTAGTCCATTTGTGGAGCCCCCCACCTGGAGCCCCTGAGGGAACTGAGCAGCTGATCTGAATCTCAGGCCTGAGAGTGGCTTTGGGGTGAGGAGGAATGCTCGCATAGTGGAGCTGGAGGCAGTTGTGGAGAGGAAATTTTACTCCCAGATCTTGGGCAGAAAAGTTTTTGTTGCTCCCAGACCAATGCACAGGCCAGGAGAGGAGTAAACTCCTCTCCCTTGATTGTGCTATCTTGGAGGAACTGAGAGTTTACAGGTCCCCAGATTATAGCCTCCTCTTGACAAAGGCTCAAAAGTCAAGTAACTGACTGGGAAAATGCCTTAAAAAGAGTGAAAAAAATAAGACTATAGAAAGTTACTTTTTTGGTGAACAGGTGTTTCCTTCCATCCTTTCAGATGAGCAAGAAATATGCTTACCATCAGAAGACATCAAGGCTTCTGCATCCAAAATCTCTAAGATAAATATGCAGTGGCTCAGGCCATAGAAGAGCTCAAAAAAGATTTTGAAAATCACATAAGAGAGGTAGAGGAAAAATTGGGAAGAGAAATGAAAGCAATGCAAGAAAATCATGAAAAGTGAGTCAACAGGTTGCTAAAGGAGACCCAAAAAATGCTGAAGAAAATAATACCTTTAAAAATAGGCTAACTCAATTGGAAAAAACGGTCCAAAAAGCCAATCAGGAGAAGAATGCTTTAAAAAGCAGAATTAGTCGAATGAAAGAGGAGGTTCATGAGCTCCCTGAAGAAAATAGTTCTTTAAAAGTTAGAATGCAACAGATAGAAGCTAATGATTCTATAAGAAACCAAGAAATTGCAAAACAAAACCAAAAGAATGAAAAAATAGAAGACAATGTGAAATATCTCATTGGAAAAACAACTGAACTGGAAAATAGTTCCAGGAAAGACAACTTGAAAATTATGAGACTACCTGAAAACCATGATCAAAAAATGAGCCTAGATATCATCTTTCATAAAATTATCAAGGAAAACTTTCCTGGTATTCTAGAACCAGACAGCAAAATAAATATTGAAAGAATCCACCAATCATCTCCTGCAAGACATCCAAAAAGAGAAACTCCTAGGAATATTGTAGCCAAATTCCAGAGTTCCCAAATCAAGGAGAAAATATTGCAAGCAGCTAGAAAGAAACAATTTGAGTATTGTGGAAATACAATCAGGCTAACACAAGATCTAGCAGCTTCTACATTAAGGCATTGAAGGACTTGAAATGTGATATTTCAGAAGTCAAAGGAACTAGGATTAAAACCAAGAATCACTGACCCAGCAAAATTGAGTATAATTCTTCAGGGGAGAAAATGGTCATTCAATGAAGTAGAGGACTTTAAAGAATTCTTAATGAAAAGACCAGAGCTGAAAAGAAAATTTGGCTTTCAAATACAAGAATCAAGAGAAGCATGAAAAGGTAGACAGGAAAGAGAAATCATAAGGGCCTTTCTAAAGTTGAACTGTTTACATTCCTACATGGAAAGATAATATTTGTAACTCTTGAGACTTTTCTCACTATTTGGGTAGTTGGAGGGATTATACACACACACACACACACACACACATACATATGCAAATATATTTATATATAGACAGCGAGCACAGGGTGAGTTGAATAAGAAGGGATGATACCTAAAAAAATAAAAGTAAGGGTTGAGAGAATAATATGTTGGGAGGAGAAAGGGAGAAATGGAATGGGCAAATTATCTCTCATAAAAAACTTTTTCAATGGAGGTGAAAAGAGAGGAGATGAGAGGGAAAAAGTAAAACTTACTCTCTTCACTTTTGACTTAAGGAGGGAATAACATGACCACTCAATTTTGTATGAAAATCTATCTTACACTACAAGAAAGTAGGGGAAAAGGGGACAAGTTGAGTGGGGAGGATGATAAAAGGGAGGGGAAATGAGAGGAAGGAGTAATTAGAAGTAAACTCTTTGGAGGAGGGACAAGGTCAAAAGAGAGAGAAAATAAATGGACAGGTTAGGATGGAGGGAAAAAATAGTTAGTCTTATACAATATGACTATTATAGAAGTCTTTTGAAAAGCTACACATATATAGCCTATATTCAATTACTTGACTTCTCAGTTGGGATGGATGGGGAGAAAGAAAGGGAGAGAAGCTGGAACTCAAAGTTTTAGGAACAAATATTGAGAATTGTTTTTGCATACAAGTGGGAAATAAGAAATACAAGTAATGGGATATAGAAATCTATCTTGTCCTACAAGAAAAGAGATAATATAAGTATAAAGGAAACAAGGGATGTGTGATAGAAGGGAAGGTAGATTGGGAGAAGGGGTAATCAGAATGCATGCTGTTTGGGGGCGGAAGGAGGGGAGAGATGGGAAGAAAATTTGAAAGTCAAAATTTTGTGGAAATGAATGTTGAAAACTAAAAATAAATTAATAAAAATTTAAAAAAGATAAAACAAAAACAAAAAAGAAAAAAGTGCAAGGTCAGAAGACCACAAGCAAAAAATTTGTAGCCTGATTGGAGAACCAATAGACAAAGCTATAGAAAGTTTTATAAAATTTAAAAATGGGTACTGATATTGCTGAACGCATAAAGATATTGATTACTGTGATTTGTAATTATTACTATTCAATTAATTGTTTAGGTTCAGAGCTGCTGTGGTTCCAGTTCCTTAGATCTCTTTTCTGTGGCCAAAGGCAATAATTAGCATACTAACATGGCACATTTTTATCTTACATAGTTTCACACTTTTAAATTGTTTGAATAAATAAAAGAAAAATTGTTTGATTTTGGACTTAAAATATATATAATAAATAATATAAGTGCATAATTAAAGTGTTTGCATATTGTCATTTGGCATTTATGATTGTAAAGTTCTTGATACAAGGATGGACAAGATTACTATTATCTTTCTTATTTAATGTAATTGTTAACTTTGAAGTAGGTTTTTTAAGATTGTGAAATTTGAGAGACTATGGTGAGGTGGAAATGGTGTTAACACAATTTTTAAATATGGATTTTATATATATATGAATTGGGCTTTTAAAAGGATGTGACAGAAATCTGATAATTTTGAAAGTTATATGTAGTTAAAAATAAGCAGTGATAATGCTAATGATATGATGGTTGATTTTCCATTTCATATTTTGGCTATTATGAAAATGCATGCAGTGGTTTTAGAGTGATAGTTTCCACATGTTGATGATGAGATGAATGAAATACATTAACTTTAATTGATAATGAGATTCTTCAAGTTTTAAAATATAATTATTTTGTTGAGAAAGGAATTTCTTTTATCTAAATGTTGTTTAAAAACATTAACAAATAGGTTAAAAAGCTTTTATGAATTGTATGTAAGAGTTGCGGTGATGAAGAGTTCCTATTGAGAAAATGAAAATCCTTGAAAAAAATATATTTACCTATAAATGTGTGATTTTCAAGCCTGTTTCATCTAAGGATGTATTAAATATGTTAAGAAGTTTATTTCTGCTATTATGAAGGAAGCTTCATTTAAAATTGTTTTTGTTATGAAGTACTTACAAAAGTATGTTTGTGAAAGGAAACTTGGTAATTATGCAAAGGTCTTGGATTTACATTTTTTCTTGTATGCTTTGTCAATTAGGTTCAAGAGGCTTTTGTAATAAATTGTAAACTATTTTTAAGGAGGGGTTTTGTATTTTGTAAAATCTGTTGCATGATTTTTAGAATGTCTACAAAATTTCTATTTGTAAGCTAATTTGTCATAATAACTTGATACCGAAGTGAATTATGCTGATATAGAAGTTGTATTGGGGTCAAAATATAAGGGAGACATTTTATGGCTCTAGGAAACTCTGTAGTATTTTAAGGTAAATGGGTCATCATTCCCCATCCCTCTTTCTTTTCTAAGTGCAGTCATTATTACAAAGTACTTCTTGAGATATAATCTTAACTCGCAGAGCTGCCCAGAAATGTCAGGGAATAGGTTAACTCTTTCCTATTGCTGAGTGATATGAAAATGAATTTCTCTTTGGTCAGGATCAAGTGACCTAGATCCATATTCAAGACCTCATCTTAATACAGCCTATCTCCTAACATGTGAGACAAATTGTAAGATAGTACACTAAGTTATTTGGGGTTCACTGTTTTAAAGCTAAAACTAACCCTGGTAGTTGATTGCAATGTGTTTTGTATGGAAAAGAGGATTCTGCCCATTGAGAGCAGTTCTCAGGGCTAATAAAAAAATTATAGCCCCTAGCAGCTCTGGAGTCATGGAGTTCCTAAACAAAGAACTTGTTTTGGTTATAAGTAAAATCTAGTGATTGACTTAGGAAAGATTAAAATTTAGGATGTTAAGTCCTGGTAAAAGTTTGATTAGTGAAATGCTGTCTGGAGTAAAAATTTCTGGAACAATAAAAAATTGTGTTCTGGTACTCAGAGAAAATATGACTATTACAAGTGGAGATCTTCCTCTAGAAAAGCTAAAGGACAATCCTGGCTTCTGCCTGGGATAGAATCCTTCTGGTTCAGTTTCCCCATTGTGTTCCTTTGAAAAGGAAGATTTTCCCACCTGACTGTTCCTGAATCTGTCTATAAGATGGAGATGACATCTAATTAGGTCCTTGCCTTTCATCTTTATGGCACATTTCTGTAATCAAAGCAGGTAGTTTGAGATGCTAGCAAAATGCAAGCATGTGGAATCTTGCCGTTTTCAATCAAATAATTGGGTAAATTTGTACTCTTGAATAGTCTTGGAAAAATAAAATCCCTGGAATAGAACATTCTTTTTTAATGATATGGGGATAGTTAAATAGAGGAAAGGAAACAAAAGTACACATGCAATATTTCAAACATTGTTCCATGGACAGAGGCTGGGGTTTAAAGTAAACTGTAATAAAGATATATCTGTATGGAAGTTTCAAAGTTATGTAAGAACAATTGGATATTAGTACAATTGATTGAGTTAATTACTGAGATTAAATCAGAAACATCTTCAGTTTGGGGAAAAGAATTTCAGTTTAAGTTTCTCAGAGGCAGGTAGCCTGTGGTAATACTTTTGCATTGATGGAAAAGTTAAATGTTTCTATCTTAAATTTGAATTTATTCCATGACCTAAACATAAGTTGAAGTTAAGTGTTTGAACTTAACCTATATATATCTCATTTTGTTTTAGAATGAGTATGGTTAGAAAAGGATACTCGGGAAACGGATACAAGTCCCTCAGGGATATAACTTATGATTTTAAGGGTAAATTTGATTCTATGGTGTAATTTAATCAATAACTAGAATAAGTATAGAAATGCATATGCAGGCTACTTAAGGCTCACTTTAAAGATGTTCCCCAGCCAAAGTGAAATTATAGTCATCTGAAACTGATTATTGGAGCTCGCTATTTTCAGATTTTATGGGACTGCTAATTGACTTTTTCTGAGTCTAACTCCAGGTGTGGATATCAAGAAAGACTGTCTGACCCATGATGCCAACCAGCTATTCTGGGCAGATATGAACCGCATAGGGCTGATATCTCATGGGAAGGTCGGGAGAACAACTTTTCCACCTGAGCTGAGGTAGGATTCTCCTGACTCAATTTCCCCCTCTGGCACCTGGCAGACTTTAAGCCTGGTTAATGATCAGTTGACAATCCACACAACTTTTGCCTGGAATTGATGAGAATTTAGGAAACTGTTGTTCCCTTACTATAGCTGAGTCTCTGCTCTTAATGGCAAATTCCTATAATCAAAAGTTTTGTAAGCATAATACCAGGTCTATTAAATAATAAGTTGGTATGAGAACATCTGATGTTAAGATGTAAGTCTAAAATTAAGCTATAATGCTTAGGATTTTAACCCAACTACAACTATTTAGTCTTGACATCTGTCACTTGTATATACATACATATGTGCATGCATACATGTACAAATATATACATATATACACATGTATACATATACATATATGTATGGATGTATATGTGTGTGTGTGTATATGTATGCATACATATATGTATCTAGGTATAATCCTGTATAAATTAGCATCCTGTAATTCTCAGTGGTGGTGTGGAGAGTTAGGTCAGGGGCTTGTAAAGTTACCATACTTAATTAATATTGTACTTTTCTCAGTTCGTTAATGTTAGAAAAAAAGAATAGTTTGTGGTCTATTTTGTAAATGCTTTAAAGGAAGCATATGGTGACCAGAAGCTGGAATTGTTTTATGACTTGATATGTACTATGTTAAAAAAATAGATAACATTGTATTTATGTATGTACTGGAGGCTGTTATTAATTCCTTAGTGAAATCTCATCCTCTTTATTGGGGAATGAATATTACTAATATAAAATGTAAAAACTGGGTTCTAATATGAATTTCTGAAACATGACAATTGGTCAAGGTTCCAATTTTGATTTTGCAAGGATAGCAGTTTTGTAGGAGAATGGACACTTGGGTTTCTATGGCAAGGTGACAGGAAGGTGCTGACATGCTGGCTGAAGATGGCTTGAATGAGCATCCAGACCAGAAAACTGCATCAGATGATGTTCCTTCACATACTCCTGTATGAGATGAAAATTCTAAGTGGACTATTCATTGATTTGCATTTTTCTTTTGAGTCTCTGCATCTGTATTTGTAAAAGGACTACCCCCTAGTAATTTGTCAATGTGTTGATCAAATTTGATCCCTTCCCATAGTCACTTAAAGAGGAGATAGATGGGGGGAAGAATGTATATGAGAAAGAAAGTGAGGAGGTATTAACTAGATTTAGGTATGGAAACAAAAATTTTTATTAAAAAGGGGAGGTATTGCTGGATTCGGTTTCCATAAGGTTAAAACTCTTCCCAGCTTTTAGTGACAGCAGCTAATCAGAGTTGTGATCCAGCATGATCAGGTAAAAGTTCTGAAACTTTTGTGCTGGCTTGATGAGCTGTTTCAGGGGAAGCCTATCAGAGAAGAAAATATGAACTAAGGTGTTCAGGAGGCTTCATATAGCCAATAGATGATGAGGTGGCATGTTTGGTTTTGGGACAGTATAAGAATGCTTACATTGATCTGAATTATTATAGCAGTCCCTTAGGAGCAGTCCATTCATTCAGGTGGAATAAACATAACATAAAAAATAATAAAAACTTTCCTAATTTCACAACAAGTTTTGTTCTTTGTTTAAAGTGAGCATGTTTCTCACAGTTGGGGGCTTGTTTCTCAGATGACTGATGCTCACAGTGTTCCACATGCAGACTCTACCACAGAGACCTGAGAAAGCACCATTCCAGTCAGGGTGAGAGAAGGTATCATCTCAGCTCCTCCAAGGCTCAACACAGGAGCTAAAGTGAGCTCAGCCATTTCTCCTCCTCCAAATCCAACAGAGATTCAAAAAAGTTCTGACACCATGATGACTCCCAGAGATATAAGCCCTCCCTCCATAAACCTGGAGGGACCACTGTCACTCCTGTCCACAATGGATCAGGTTTATGTTTGGTTGCTATATCCCAGGCTGACCTGCCTGAAACTCAAAGTCCATTAATCATCACCAAAGTCCCATGGGGGAGTGACATAGAATGCTCATTGGCTTCTACTCCAACTGTGGCCATTAAAACAGTGATCATAACAGATTCCATTCTGTTCTCAGGGCTGGAGGTGAGCCAGGTTTCCAAAAGTGTCATCTCAGGGACAGAGGCCAGCAGGACCTATCCCACCTATTTTTCTCCTTCAGAAAGCCCCATGACATATGACACTACTCCTGAGAGGGGAACACATACGGACCAAGCACTGTCCACCTAGCCAACTGAGAAATTAACCGGAAACAGGAACCAGCTCAGCTACTTTTGTTTCCACAACACTTTTTGAAATCACTGTTTCAGCACTATGGACAAGTACCCAAGGGTTTGAAAGTCAAAGCATATCTACCCTGAAGGCTAAACCTTCCCCAGCAGTGGGCACTGGACCTGCTGCACCCTTTATCTCTCCATTGTCCAAGGTCACAGCTTCTATCAGCATGGATATGGAAAGTGAGTCAAATTTAGCTCCTTGGGCAGCCAGCCTTCAAGGAATTTGCATTCTAATAGGGGATATAACACATATAAAGGAATGGTAGGCAGTGAGTGGCAACTGATTTATGCATGGTCCAGGGACGGTGAGTGGGGACCCAGGGGAGTATGTGGACACATGACATTGAAGAAGAATGGCAGAGAGGATTTGATTATAATTCCAGATCTGGAGAGGATCTGAGGAATGAAAGTGTACCCACTTAGTTGAGAGTAGGGAATGAAATGAAGCCTGACCTTGGATTTTATGAAATAAAAGATCAGCAGAATCAGTCACCAATAAGAACCATGGAAGTCCAGGGTAGACTTTATAAAGACAAAGCATGAATCCTGCAACACTAGTCTTTGGTGTGGGTTTCATGAGTGATCTCCAGAGTATAGGTTAAAGTCCCTAGCAAGGGTGATGAAAGTGTTTTTCAGAATGAAGTGCCCATGATGGATGTTGGAGAGGAAAGTTAAGTACTGAAGTTTGGATGTTGGCCCCAGGAAAGAAAGAATGCTGCTGAGAAGAAATGTATATCCCTGCCAGTATAACAGCAAAGCTCCCCACACACTAACCACGTCCTCTGGTTATAACAATCTCCACCAGAAGTAGAGTAATGCTGAACAAGGACAGTGGGTCTGATGTGACAAACAAATCTCCAGTCTACCAGCATCTCCATGACTAGCTCCACAGTGAGAGATTCTACTTCAGAGACTACAACGGACAGTTACCATGGAAATCACCCCAGCACAGGTACCATTCAGGACATTCTTCCCACTATGGACATGGTCAGAAATGGGCTCAGATCTGAGACACACAGAGGAACAATATCCTTTCCCATAAAAACACCAGTTCCATCTGAGAGATCCTCTAGAGTGACCAGTGCTCCTTTTAGACCAAACCACCCATGCTGCTTTTCTCCAGCAGATCTCACAGTCTGCCAAGGATCTGGTGAGCCTTTAAAAGCCATACTATTGACATGTGATGCTCAGGCAGGACCAAAGTCAGGCTCAACTGCCTTGTCCTTCACTGCAGTAGATGGTGGAGGGAACACAAGCCTTTTCTTGGTGTCTACAGAAGGGCCAACAGAAGGTACAACTGTCTAGCACTTTCCCAGAGAACAAAGACACCCCTGGAAGTACTTACAGAGAACACATGCGCTTCCCAAGCACAGGAGTAACCTTCTATCCTGATAGGGCCTCCACTTCTCTGTCCAGCTTAACCGAAAGATCCAGCTACCCCAGAACTATATCCTCAACCTCTTTGGGAAGCATGACAAGCATGGTCATCACTGGAGTTCATACAAGGCCAGCTGAACCAAAAGCTCACAGAGACTGTAGAGCCTAGACCCCCTATGGTGGTCACTCCCTCTGTTGCATCAACAACTGAATTCAGAACCAGGTACACTGGAAAGTTACAGAGTAGTTTCTCTTCCACCAGCAACCCTGTGTGTGAGACCAGCAAACCAGGTACTCTGCAGATACCATCGCATTCATTCCAGAGAAGTTTCATCCATCATGTCAAGTCCAGGGGGAGGGTCCAGTCCAGATCCAGCTATCTACAGGACTTCATTCCACACTGCATACTACATTCCCAGGTAGCACAGAGATAAGGCTTGGAGGAGAAATAGTCTCATCCTTGGTATTAATTACACCAGCATTTGATGTCTCCATCACCAGTATCTCTGGAACTCTTCCTAGAACAATAACTGGGGTTCCATGGGCCTCAACCTTAGTTAAAACCACAGTGGTCCTCATCACTGGGGCAGATACCATCTCAATGACACTCTCTCCTTCAACTCTAATAACTTCATATCAGGTTGCCTATAAGATGTTGATCTTTACCTATGTGCCAAATTGCCTTCCAGTGTTCTCAGCAATTTTTATTAAATAATGAATTCTAATCCCCAAAGCTTTGATCTTTGGGTTTATCGACACCAGATTACTATGGTTATTTATTGCTTTATATCATGTACTGTGGGAAACAAAAGAAGGAATTCTGTTTCCAGAGGGTTAAAACTCCTCCTAGTTTTAAGTGATACCATTTAATCAGAGTTGTGACCTAGTATGGTCAGGTATAAGGTCAGAAACTTGTATGCAGGCTTGATGAGCTGTTTAGGGGAAGCATATCAGAGAGGAGAACATGAAGTCATGTCACCAAGAGATGATGTAGTTGGAAATTCAAACTTGGAGCAGTCAGTATAAAGGTCTTGCATTGGTCTGAACAAATTGTAGTCTTCCTGTGGCCTTATTGGGAACTAACCATTCATTCAGGGGGAATGAAAGTAAAGAGTATTAAAAGCTTTCCTGATTTCACAATAGTATTGCTCTTTGTTTAAGGTGATCACATTTCTCACAGTTTGGGGCTTGTTTGGGGGCTCATTTTTCACAACTGGGGGCTTTTTTTTTTCTGAAGTGTGCCCATTGGTTTTCAATGGCCCAAACATCCACAGGCAAGTTTCCCCTCTTCTGATTGCTAGAACTGTTTAGAATTGTTGAGAACCCAGAAACACAGGTAAAACAATAGATTGAATGGCCCTAGACAGTGTAAGTCAGTGACCTGAGCAACTGCAGGAAAATAGCAATGGCCAAGTACTGCTTTGTCTATCTTAGGATCCTAGGTTGATAAATGAAGTTTGCCTAGGGTTGGAAGTGAGTGTTCTTCTATGAAGTACCAGCCCAAGAATGAGGGCAATCAGAGGGAGATCTTAGCATAGGGGATCTTAGTCACAACCAGTCCTTTGGGGACCTTCAGAGTCTAAGTCCTAAGATGGGAAGTGTGCATTCCTAAGATAATGGTACCAGAAAAGAGATAAAGAATTCTCTGAGTATTCCTTTGGAAGCCTGTCTAAAGGAATGTTGGCTATATTCCTTTGCCTGTCTGCTCCTAAAGGACAGCAGAGAAGAGGATGGGGGAGGAGGGAGAATCTAGATTCTGGGAAGAAGTAAATAACAACTCTGAGTTTTTGACTGGTCTAAATTCAAATTCAAAATTGATGTGCACTCTATAATCCTTTGTTAAAAACTTGTCTGTGAGTGTTTGAAATGTTTCATAAAGTTGTAGATGCAGCCAGCCAGCAAGGAATGCCTTCCTCTTTATCTTCCCCTTCTTCAACCCACCACCCTTGAAGCAGTTTCAGAGGAATGAGTGGGGTGGAAAAGAGAAAAATATTTTGCTGTTTGGATTAGTCTAGTTGCAGGAATAGTGGTAATAGAGAGTTTGAAAAAAAAATTTTTTTAAGTTGCTTTAAAAAAATCTTTCTTTCTGCATTCTAAACTCTGGCCAAGTTTTTGAATGTGAAAAGAAAGATAAAGGAACAGGGGGAATCTTTTTCCCCTCAGATTGGGGAGAGGCAAGCCAATCCATTTGATCATTTTCTGCCTCACCTAAATTGTATTGGATAAAAAGAAGAATTGAATTCATCCTGCTTGTATTGGGAAATGTTAAAATTGAAAGAAGAAGAAGAAGAAGAAGAAGAAGAAGAAGAAGAAGAAGAAGAAGAAGAAGAAGAAGAAGAAGAAGAAGAAGAAGAAGAAGAAGAAGAAGAAGAAGAAGATGGAGAAGGAGAAGGAGAAGAAGGAGAAGAAGAAGAAGAAGAAGGAGGAGGAGGAGGAGGAGGAGGAGGAAGAGGAGGAGGACAAGGAGAAAGGAGAAAGAAGAAAGAAGGGTTTTTCTATCAAAGCCTTAAATGTGATTCACTTTAGAATTTCACTGATTTCTTTTAAATGCATGTTAAGAATTACTTCTCTTCAGATTTTAAAAGGTAAAGACGAGGGTGAGTACTTAGGTAGTCAATTATTTAATATTCATATTTGGAAACTATAGAGGCTCCTGCCTGGGGAAACTGGCAATGCCCTGTCAGCATTGAATTAAATTCCTTAGGTTTCTGCCTGGACCAAAAACTTAGTCTTAAAATATTAGCATATTTTAAGCTAACCTGAGGAGAATAGGTGCAATTAAAAAACTCTTTGTAGAACTTTATATGAATTTCCTAATATGTACAACCTGAAATTCCCAAGACAATGGAATGAGGAGCTGGAATGCTTAGGAAAGCTCTTTACCTGATAAACCTCAAAAAGAATACAGGATTTCAATTCTTTCAGGGAAGTAGGAAAAGAAAAGTTTTTCAGATCTGAGAACTGTGACCATGTGTTCCTTCAAGGGAGTATGTAACGTTATGGATAATGTTTACTTTTATGTACCACGTGACATGAAAAGGGGGTTAAAATGCTTATCATTAGTGATTATAAATTCAAATTTGATATTATTCAAGTCAAAATCTGTCCTGAAGGAATAAAAAGAAGGATCTGAGAGTGCTCTTTCTAGCAGGATTAAGCAGAAAAAGATATTGTTTTTTTGGCATTTATGATTGTAAAGTGCTTGACACAAGGATGGGGATATGTTGGAAACAACATTAATCTAATTTAATTGTTACACAATTTTTAAGTTTGAATTTTGTTATATATGGACTGAGGTTATAAAAGGATGTGACAAAAATTTGATAGTTTGAAACTGTTATGTTTATTTATAATGTAAGAATGCTATTAATGTTTGGCATAATGGTAATTTTTCCATTTGAAATTTTGGTTATTATGAAAATGTAGGTATAATGGTTAGTGTGTGTCCATGTGCTGGTGAGGAAATGAAATTCTGTGCAAGGTGATGTGGAAATGCATTCACCTGAATGGATAATGGGTTGCTTCAAGTTTTAAATATGTAATAAGGTGTGTTGTTGAAAAATTAATTTATCTAAATGTTGTTGGAGGCAGAACCAAGATGGCAGAGTAGGAGGATGGACCTATAGAAGCTCTCCCCACACGACTGATAAAATACCTGTAAAAAATGACTCTAAACAAATTCTAGGGCAGCAGAAGCCACAAAACAACAGAGTGAGAGATTTCCAACCCAAGGCAGTTTTGAAGGCTGACAGGAAAGGTCTATTGCACCAGGATCAGAGGAGAGTGCAGCCCAATCTTGACCATGTGGCACAGTACTCAGAGGACCAGAACAGGTTTCAGGGTATGGAATCACAGGCAGCAGCTGTGATTCCTAGATTATGCAAACCAGAAACATCAAAGACAACTTTGAAGGTGAGTGAGAAAGCTCTTTCACCTGTGTGAGAAGGGAGCAGAGTCCTGCCCTAGCCCTGGCCACAAGCAGAGGCAGAGTCCATTTTTTGAACCTTTGGACTAAAGACCCTGGGGGAATTGAGCTGCTGATATGGATCACAGCCCTAAGTGTTGGTCCTGGGGTGAGGAGGAACAATGGCTGATGGAGCTGGTGGAGGCTCTGGAGAGGGAATCCTACTCACAGATCCTGGGTAGAAGAGTGCTTTTGGTTGTTCCCAGACTAGAGCTCAGTGAGGAGAGGAGTGAATTCCTCTCCCTTGATTGTTCTGCCTTGGAAGAACTGAGAAATTATAGGTCCCCAGAGTATATCCTCCACTTCACAAAACACTCAAAAGTCAAGTAACTGGCTGGGAAAAGGCTCCCCAAAAGGGAAAAAAAGATTATGAAAGGTTACTTTCTTGGAGAACAGGTATTTTCTTCCATCCTTTCATATGAGGAAGAACAAAGCATACCATCAGGAGAAGACATACAAGTCAAGGTTTCTGAATCCAAGACCTCCAAAAAAAATGTGCAATAGTCTCAGACTATAGAAGAACTCAAAAAGGATTTTGAAAATCAAGTAAGAGAAGTGGGAGAAAAACTGGGAAGAGAAATGAGAACAATGCAAGAAAATAATGAAAAGTGAGTCAACAGCTAGTTAAAGGAGACCCAAAAAAATGCTGAAGAAAATAATACTTTTAAAAATAGACTAACTAAAATGGGGAAAAGGGATCCAAAAAGCCAATGAGGAGAAGAGTGCTTTAAAAGGCAGAGTTAGCCAAATGGAAAAGGAAGTTCAAAAGTTCATCGAAGAAAATAGTTCTTTTAAAATTAGAATGGAGCAGATGGAAGCTAATGATTTTATGAGAAATCAAGAAATTACAAAAGAATGAAAAAATAGAAGACAATGTGAAATATCTCATTGAAAGAACAACTGACCTGAAAAATAGATCCAGGAGAGACAATTTGAAAATTATGAGACTATCTGAAAGCCATGACAAAAAAAAAAAAAAAAAAAAAAGAGCCTAGACATCATCTTTCATGAAATTATCAAGAAAACTGTCTTGATATTCTAGAACCAAAGAGCAAAATAAATATTGAAAGAAGAGACACCAAAAGGAAAGCTCCTAGGAATATTGTAGTTATGTTCCAGAGTTCCTAGGTCAAGGAAAAAATATTGCAAGCAGTCCAAAAGAAACAATTTGGGTATTGTGGAAATTCAATCAAGATAACACAGGATCTAGCAGCTTCAACATTATGGGATTGAAGGACATGGAATATGATATTTCGGAAGTCAAAGGAAGTAGGATTAAAACCAAGAATCGTCTACCCAGCAAAACTGAGTATAATACTTCAAGGGAAAAAATGGTCATTCCATGAAATAGAAGACTTTCAAGCATTCTTGGTGAAAGGACTAGAGCTGATTAGCAAATTTGACTTTCAAACACAAGAATCAAGAAAAACATGAAAAGGTAAATGGGAAAGAGAAATCGTTTGGGACTTACTAAAGTTGAACTGTTTACATTCCTACATGGAAAGATAATATTTGTAACTCTTGAAACTTTTCTCAGTATTTTGGTAGTTGGAGGGATTACACACATATAAACAGAGGGCACAAGAGGAGTCGAATAGGAAGGGATGAGATCTTAAAAAATAAAATTAAGGGGTGAGAGAGGAATATATCAGGAAGAGGAAGGGAGAAATGGAATGGGGCAAATTATCTTGCATAAAAAAGGCAAGAAAAATATTTTTCAATGGAGGGGAAAAGTGTGGAAGGTGAGAGGAAAAAAATGAAGCTTACCCTCATCACATTTGACTTAAGGAGGGAATAACATGCACACTCAATTTGGTATGAAAGTCCATCTTTACACTATAGGAAAGTAGTGGAGAAGGGGAAAGGTGAAGTGGGGGTGGATGATAGAAGGGAGGAGGGAGTAATTAGAAGTAAATACTTTAGGGGACAGATAAGGTCATAAGAGAGAATAGAATAAATGGTACACAGGATAGGATGGAGGGAAATATAGTTAGTCTTTAATAATAATTATGGAAGTCTTTTGCATGACCACACATGTATGGCTTATATTGAATTGCTTGCCTTCTCAGTGAGGATAGGAGGGAGGAAGGGAAAGAAATTGGAACTCAAAGTTGAAAATTGTTTTTGTGTGCAACTGGGAAATAAGAAAAACAGAAAATGGGGAAGAGAAATCTATCTTGCCTTAAAAGAAAAGAGAGAAGATGGGGATAAGGGAAGGGAGGGGTGCAATAGAAGGAAGGGCAGATTGAGGGAAGGGGTCATCAGAATGCATGGTGTTTTGGTGTGAGGGGAGGGGAGAGATGGGGAGAAAATTTGGAACTCAAAATCTTGTGGAAATGAATATTGAAAACTAAAAATAAATTAAAATTTCAAAAAAAAAAAAAGAATCTACATACAATAAATAAAGAAAATTTTCCTGAAGCACTAGACATAGGAGATCGGGGAGGGAAAATAAAAATAGAAAAAAGAATTCATCAATCATCCCTTAAAAGAGATCGTATTAAGGGAACTCATAGGGATATCATAGTCAAATTCTGAAACCCCCCAACTCAAGGTGAAGATATTAAAAGCATCAAGATTAAAACAATTTAAATAGGATGGAGCCAACATTGAAACCACACAAGACCTAGCAGCAGACACATTAAAGGACCACAAGTCTTGGAACACAACATATCAAAGAGCAAAGGAACTGGGCCTCTGGCAAAATATTATACCTTGTAAAATTAAGTTTTATTCTGAATGAAAAGAGTGGACATTTGATAAACTCTCAGACTTTCAAAACTTCATTTAAAAAAAATCCTGAACTTAATAGAAGATAAAACATAGAAGGATAAAGAGAAATTTAAGGTATATACCAATGACTGAGTATAAGGGATTCATAAGTAAACAGTGTTTTCCTTTTGTATATGTAAAATGTATGTCTAAGATTCTATTAATAATTGGGTAGCCCGTAACAAAGATTGGGATAAACCTGACCTTGATAATAATTTTTTAAAGTAAAACCATTTGGAATAGGTAAAAAGAGTGACCATTTTATGCAAATGAGGTACAGGAGGAAGAATTGATACAGAGTAATTAGATGGGGAAAGAGAACTGGTAGTTCTGATAACCTACTTTGATCAGGAATGGATTTAAGAGAGAATAATACATATATATTTAGAAGGATATAAAAATCTTCTAAATTCAGTGGAAATAAAATAGGGACATAAGGAGTGGGGAAAGGACAAAGGAGGGATCTTGAGAGGGGAAGGTGAGGGAATAGGTAAAAGAAGGGTATAGAAGAGTGTTTAGATTTATGGGAATGGGAAGATAGGGGAGGGATCCTTGGAGAGGGATAGAGAAGTAATAGAAGGGCAAGGTAAGGGATAGAAGCAAAGCGGAGGAGGCAGAAGGAATAGGAAACAAGAGATATGTACCAACATAAACACAAAGACCAGGAGAAGAATATTTTGGGGAAAAATAATTGTATATATCTATATCTATCTATCTGTCTAGATAGATAGATAGATAGATAGATAGATAGATAGATAGATAGATAGATAGATAGATATAGCTATGGAGGAACATATGAAGAAACATATCTAAACTCCATTGTAACCTTTAAGTAGGAGAGGGAGGGGAAAAAAGAACAATGTAAAAAAAGTACTTGGCAGAGAACAATAGAAAACTCACAAGGAAGCAAAGAATAGATGCACCATTCTCAACACAACATGTACTATTCATTATACAGGCTTTTCTGTAAAGAAAATTTATTGTTACATATTTGAAATCCTCTTCTATGTTTTAGTTGCACATAATGTGTTTTTTTTGTTCTTTTATTTAAGTTCCAATATTTAAGTTTATGATATGCTTTTGTTTCTTTTCTTTATTCTGTATTTGTATTTTAGCCCATGATTCCAAAATAAAATTCTTTTAAATAAAAGAAACACTGGAGAACATAGGAATAAATGGAACATCCTTTAAAATGATAAATAATGTTTACCTAAAACCATCAAGAAGCATTATCTGTAATAAGGATAAACTAGAAGCCTTCCCATAAAATCAGAAATGAAGTAAGAATGCCCTTTATCACCACTATTCAATATTGTACTAGAAATGCTATCTATATCAATAAGAGCAGAAAAGGAAGTTGTAGAAATTAGATTAGACAACAAGGAAATAAAACTATCTCTTTTCAGATGATATTATGGTATGTATTTAGAGAATACTAGAAAATCAACTAAAAAAGACAGAAGTGGAAGAATATAAAATAGAAACTCACATATCATTTAATTCCACTGAATTTCTATATATTACGAACAAAGCAGCAAGAAATAGAGGGATTCCATTTAAGTATAGACAACATAAAATACTCAGGAGTCTACTTACCAAGACAAATTCAGATATTGCATAAACACGATGGCAAAACCTTTTCACACAAAGTCAGATCTAAACAATTGGGAAAACATTAATTGTTCATGGGTAGGTCAAGTCAATGTAGTAAAAATGACAATTCCACCTAAATTAATCTCCTTATTCAGTGCCATACCAATCAAACTACCAAAAAATTATTTTATGTTGTCAGAAAAAATGATAAGAAAATTCATCTGGAAAACAAGAGATCAATAATATCAAAGGAATCAATGAAAAATAATGTCTTCTTGCTTACGAGGAAGAGAAAATGCCTACAATTATTAACATGCTATAGGATGCTCTTATTCAAAGAGAACAATTTGTTCCAAAGGGGAAAAGGGTGTTCATAAAGTACAGTCCATTTGTCTTGGAGAGGACCTAAAGAATGACAATAAATGAAGAAAAATGACAATATTCTTTACATATATGAGAAATGAAGCTTTTACCAGATATAGTTACTATAAATTTTCCCCCTAGTTTTCTGCTTTCCTTATAATCTTGGTTGTATTGGGATTTGCTTATAACTCTTGAAACTTTTCTCAGTATTTGGATAGTTGGAGGGATTATGCACACACACACACACACACACACACACACACGAGATGAGTTCAATAGGAAGGAATGATGTGTAAAAAAAGGAGTGAGAGAGGAATATATTGGGAAGAGTATGGAAGAAATGGAATGGGGCAAATTATCTTTCATACAAAAGGCAAGAAAAAGCTTTTTCAATGGAGGGGAAAAGGAGGAAGTGAGAGGGAAAAAGTGAAGCTTACTCTCATTACTTTGGCTTAAGGAGGGAATAACATACACACTCAATTTTGTATGAAAATCTATCTTACACCACTGAAAGTAGGGGAGAAGGGGATAAGTGGATTGTGGGGGAGATGGTAGAAGGGAGGGCAAATGGATGGAAGGAGTAATTAGAATTAAACACTATTGGGGAAGGACAAGGACAAAAGAGAGAATAGAATAAATGGGGGATAGGATAGGATGGAAGGAAATATAGTTAGTCTCTCACAACATGACTATTGTGGAAGTCTTTAGCAACACATGTGTAGCCTATATTGAATTGCTTTCCTTCTCATTGGGGAAGAAGCAAGGGAGAGAAGTTAGAACTCAAAGTTTTAGGAATGAATGTTGAGAATTGTTTTTCCATGTAACTGGGAAATAAGAAATACAAGTAATGGGGTATAGAAATCTATCTTGTCCTACAAGAGGAGAAGATGGAAATAAGGGAAAGCAGGGATGTGTTAGAAGGGGGGGTGGATTGGGGGAAGGGGTAATCAGAATACATGGTGTTTTGGGATGGGGAGGGGAAAGATAGGGAGAAAATTTGGAACTCAAAATCTTGTGGAAATGAATGTTGAAAACTAAAAATAAATAATTTAGAAAAAAACAAAGGTCTGGAAATCCCTTATTTCACAAATGTCCATATCCTTGCCTGAAAACTTATGCTCAACTTTGCTGGGTAATTGATCCTTGGTTGTAGTCATAGCTCCTTTGCCTTACAGAATATCATATTCCAATCCCTCCAATCTTTTAATGTTTAAGCTGGTCCTGTGTGATCCTGACTGAAGCTCCTTGATATCTGAATTGTTTCTTTCTGGCTGCCTGCAGTATTTTCTCTCTCACTTGATAGTTCTGGAATTTGACAATGATATTCCTTGGTGTTTTTAGTTTGAGATCTCTTTCAGGAGGTTAACAGTGGGTTCTTTCAATGACTATTTTGTCCTCTGAATCTAGGACTTCTGTGCCATTTTCCTTGACCCTGGAGGAGAAAGTGAGGCTGGTGATTTCATGCAACTCTGCCTCACTTAAATTCAATTTATGTGCGAATCAAAAGACATAACCCATACCATTTTACTGTTATGCCTCAATGTCCTCTGACAGGCAAATCCATACCAAAACAGGTATGGATCCACTGGGAGCTGTAGTCACAATCCTGCACAAAGGTGGCCCAGGCCATAGGGTCATTTCTGATTGGAAGCAGCAGTAGGACTCAGGAGCCCCCTGCATTTCTGAGCAGCTTTTTAAGGATCTCATTGCTCACCTCCTGGTGTAAGGAAGAGGACTATAAAAGGTGCTCTCAAAATTGTCTGCTTACCCAACCCTGGCATGATTACCATTGCAGGCAGGGAATCCCACTATGTGATCGAAAAAAAAAGTATAAAATGTTTAAAAACACCTGCAAAGATGATTCCACTCACCATCAGAGCATGGAACATGTGCATGCATATAGACAACACAAAATCCATCAGACCTGAAAGATGAATTGCTCTTGTTGCAAGAGAACTCAACATGTATCGCATCCATTTACAGAATACATAACAGCAACTTATTACCAGGGTGGTCAAATGGCTTCAAACAAACACAGAGGTATAGGCATAACATAACAATTCTTTGAGGAGAGAACAAACAGCTCCTCCTTCCTCAATCCTAAAGAGAAATGTCCAAGCAAAGTCCTATTGGGGGGGGCAGGGAGTGTCCTCCCCACCCTGCACTCTTAGGTTTAGGCTGTAATGACTTCCCACTTCGAAGTCCTAAGGGGTGGCTGGACAACAAAGTCATTAGGGTAGGCTCCTTGGGGGTACATGATACTTCCCTGACCATAGGCAACTTCACCCCTTGGGTGCCAAAATATCCCAGGACAACACTTTAAAAAAGTATGCTCAGTGGCTTCCTGTGCAGTCCCAATCTTGTCCCAGGGCTGAACTCCTACCTCCTGGGTTCTTCCTCCTCCAGCAGGAGCTAGTCTCTCCCAGCTCCAGCCAGGGTCTGTGTGAAAAAATAGCTTTGTGCTCCCATTCCTCTCACTTCACCATGGTCAGCTGGGTCAGTATGAAGAGAGTGTTCCTCTCAAAGACAGAGTCCCACTTGGCTTCCAGGGCTCCATTCCAAATTTTCTCTACTCTGATTGGATTTCTGAATAGAATATACTTTAGAGATCTTCACTCTTACAGCACTGTCTGGAACCAGGCTAATCCACCTGAGTCCTGGCTCTGGCCACCCCCACCACCTGGAGTTTCACAGAATCATAACTACCATAACTGGGAAACAACAATTATCTCAGCACACATACTTTCCTTTTAATTTATGCAGATAGCATCTTTGTCACCATAATGTATCACTAAGCAGCCCAATATACATGGGGTCCTGCTATCACAGGTTCTTAGATGTACACTCATAAAAAGAAAAGCAACTTTTAGGGCATTAGCAATCACTTTAATCAAGCATGTGTATCAATCCTTTAGTCAAACACATATATCATTCACTTAGTTCAGGGGAGTCAACACCCTGAACCTCAAAAAAAGTAGAAAAACCGAAAGTCAACAGACATGCTTCCAAAATGTCTGCCCATTAACATACATATATCTTTACAAGAGAGACCACATCTGGGTTTTCAAAGCCAAGGGACTCTTTAGCAGCTTCCAGGGTCCTCCTCTGACTAAACAAACACTTTCAGTCAGTAAGCCCCAAAATAAAACCCACACTTCAGAGTCTTTACACATTTTGTAGAGTCAGAGGACATCACATCCCTCAAGAACCAGTAACTCATTAACAAAAGGTATAGACCTTCTTACAAATCTCCCCACACCCAACAATGAGTGGGCAAGATCCTCTTAATCACATTCAAATAGAGGCATTTATATTCTTGATTATACTGAAACAAAAATAACAAAAGATTTTACTTTACTTGCCATTACCCCTCTAATTCCTTGTTTTATGCACTCCTTATCTTCCCCTTCCGGCCATTCAGTCTTAATCTATATGCCCTTCTATAAATCCCTGGCCCACCCTACCCCTCAGTTTTCTCATCTGTCTAGATGTTTAGAAGACTTCTAAATCTCTGCAGATATATATAGTTTTCTTTTTAACTCATATGAGAGTAAAGTTTCAACATTACCCACTTTTCACTCCCACCTACTTTCCCTGTATTGATTCTTCCTTTCATGCTGTGCCTTTATGAGATAATTTCTCCTTTTTACCTTTTCCTAATAAATTTTATTTTTGTAAATCACCCCATCATATACAACTCAGCCCCAACCTTTCTCTTAAACCACCTTAGTAATGAAGACAATAGAAAGAATACTGATAACATTTTCATATAAGTGAATAGTTTGACTTAATGAATATGTTAAATTTGGTCTTTAAATTTTTCCTTCAATTTCTTCTGAATCTTTTATATTGAATTTTCCATTATATTCTGGTCTTTTTGTTAAAAATACTTGAAAGTCTCTCAGTTCGTCAAATGTCCATTTTCCCATTTAGGCTCATACTCAACTGTTCTGTGTAAATTATTCTTGTATGTAACCTCAGATACTTTGCTCTTCAAAATATAGTGACCTAAGATTATGGTCCTTGGTTGGCCTTATTGTAAGCAATGCTTCCTAAGGTTCCCTTGACTCAATTCTCCAGGATGTCTGACTCTAGTTAAGTAACCACCAGCTTGTTATCAGGGATCTTAAGATCTTTCTAGTATAATTCTTTTGGATATTCTTGCCACCTCTTCTTAATCTCTTCTGTTTCTACTATCCTTATATATAATCCTTATAATCCTTACTATTATTGTCTTTTATCCTGCTTTTTTTGTATGAAAATTTCCCTTGATATCTTTAATTTTCTTGAAGAGATTTCTTGTCTTTCCTATTCTATTGCTTTCTCACAATAATTCCAGTGCTTTCACTCTTTAAATTATTTTTTATCTGTCTTGTACATAGCTTGCCTTGTATAATTTTGTTTGTACATTATCTCCTCCGTTACACTGTAAACTTCTTGAAGGCAGAGACTAATTTGATTTTTTGTATCCTCAACTCTTAGCTTGTTGCCCATCCTAGGCACTTAATATGTGTGTTTGTCCTTCGTTGCTGAAGAAAATCATGGGATCAGAGAAATGAAGACATGACTTGCACTTGAGTTTGTTTTGAGTGAGGGAGGGCTGTGCAGGTCACCAGCCTCACTTCTCCTCCAGAGCCATCTGAATCCAGTGACCAGATATTCATCAGGATGACTGGAGATGACCCAGGATGAGGCAATTGGGGTTAAGTGACTTGCCCAAGGTCACACAGCTAGTGAGTGTCAAGTGTCTGAGGTGAGATTTGAACTCAGGTCCTCCTGACACCTGCACTGGTGCTCTATCCACTGCATGACCTAGCTGCCCCTAGGTACTTAATAAATTTATATTGGTTGTTGTCCTTCCTTCTTGAAGAGGACCAAAATGATATCACTATGCTTGAGTCAAGTTATAATGTGTCCCACTGTGGTGATCAGACTAATATGAATAAATGAAAGAATAATGGAGAAAGACAACAAAGAAAATGAAGGTGAAGAGATAATGGAAAGGAATGCATCCAGGACACATGGGCATGATGGGGAAGCTCAGAGGAGTGCATCCAAGAGTGAAATGAATGACTCACCTGGCAATCCTTTTTACATGAAAGGTTTTGGAAGCGTCCTTCATCTCCATTCCCTCCAATGAGAGGGAAGGACTTCCATGGGAACAGGATATTAAGCAGACATGAGTTCTAGGTTTGAAGTACCTTTGCAATATTATGAGTTTCTTGGGGCATGATGGCCAAGTTCAGTGGAGTACAGTTGGGAGGGAAATGAAGAGATGGTTGGCCTTGGCATTCTCCTTCAATGGAAACTGTTGGGGGCATCCTTACCAGAAAGAAGATCCCTAAGAGGTAAACATTTCTAAAAAATCATCTAGAAGAGGACATAAGGAATGAAACATTCTACTTTGGAGGGGACACTAAACTGGTGTCATCACAAGATGGTTTTAGGATGAGCTGTTCTAGGACTTGAAGTTGTTCCAGTACTTCTTCCTTATGAAAAGGATCTTCATGGGGTGGGAAACATGAGCGCAAGCAGGAGAAATCACTTGCACAACCCTTTATTCAAATTTTAAAACAATATTTGAATCAGTGTCTTTTCTTATTCAGAGAATGCAACTGTGCTTGGGAGCTCAGGGGGAGCAATACAAAGGGGCTAAGTGTTGGGAAGCAAAGAGACAGAATGGCAGAGATGGTCAACCAATATCGGTTATCATCTAAATAAATGAGAAAAATCAAAGTGATGGAGTGAAATAAGCAAAAGCAGACAAAAATACCCATCGGTAGTAGGATGGTTTGGGTGGTTCTGACCTCAAAGGAGTCTTATGTGAGAAGCTGGTACTATGAATGTTCTGCACTTGCTGGTGGTGTTTGTACAAGAGAAGCACCATGTAGCCACTGATCCAAAACATAAGTCCCACATAGAATAAATTTCTCAGAGTAGTTATGATAAAGTAAACATCTATAACCATTCCTATTGAACATACAATGAGCTACTTTCAGATTTAAGTAGTATTAGTCTATGGCTTCTAATCCCTATCAAAAACAGGCTTTCTAGTTTATCTGAAAGATTACATTCTATATACCCTGTATATTTGTATCTCATATGTGAGTAGATATTTACATGTTACCTGACATTAAATGTAAGTTCATTTTGCTGTTGGACAGTCTTTCGGACTTTGTATCTTCAGTTTTTATTAAAGTCCCTTACTTATACAAAACATGCAAAATTGCTAAGTGACTGACTGAAACAGCACAACAGCTGAAATTGCAGCTGATCCTAAAAACTAGGATTGCTCCCCACAAAACTTTTACACTATTTGTAACAAGTTGAGTTTCAGAATCAGTCAGCAGCCAGGAGCTGTCCAACAAAAGACCAGAGACCAAGTCTGTCAGAAGCCTTTTTAATTCTGTTCCTTAGAAAGTCTTGTCGAAAAGAGGCTGGGTGGAGCCAAGATGGAGGAGTGAGAGCAGCGACTCACCTAAGCTCTCGGACAAACTCCTCCAGGTACCTCTGAAAGGAGAATCTGACCAAATTTTGGAGGTGCGGAATCGAGTGGGAGACAGACGGTGACGGATTCGGAGCTCAGGTGGGACTGGAAGGTCCCCGGGAAGGATCTGTTCCGTGGGGGTGAGCCCACAGCGAATAGCGCAGCGTGGCCAGCGCAGCACGGCCAGCGCAGTGGAGCAGGAGAGATCCGAGAAACCTGAGTGGTGGGCAGAACCAGAGGAGCAGCACCCGGGGTGGGAGACAAGCCAAACCAAGTCAATGAGAGCCGCGGAGCGCCAGATATCAGTGCAGCAGCTCCTGAGACCTTCAGCTCGAAGATCAAACTCCGGTAAGTCACTTACTTGAACTTCTGGGAGCCAGGATGGCGGCGTGATCAGCTAATGCTCTCTCCTTCCCCGTGATGACCATGAAAGAACCATAAAATATCTCCCCAGAAAAATCCCAGATCAGTAGAATTAGAAGAAAGAGACCAATAGTCTCATAACACCTGAGACGAGGAAAATAGCTAAGGGGGATTCCTCATACGGTGGCAGAGGCAAACCTGAAGGACAGAGGACCCAGGGCAGAGAAAATTTGCACTAGGACCCAGGCAAGCCTCATCGCCAGAGGAGAGGAGACCCAGGAGGGTTGGGAACATGCATTAGCATCTAGGCGTGCCTCAGCTGTCCAGGGGAATCAGAAAGACAATAGGGTAGTTGGGATTACCAGCTCCTGAGCTTGCCTTTGCCTGAATTCAGCTGAGGAGATCTCCTGGGACTAGACCACTCTTTCTCCACACTTAACAAGCTAAACCCAGGGCTGATCAGGGAAACACCAAACAAAAACCTGCTTTTAGCTTTTTCACACATCAGCTCAGCAAAAAGTTCTCTAGCTTCTGACTGAAAGAACCAGAAGCCACAACACTCAATCAAAATCATGAACAGGAAAAAGAAGAGGGCCGAAAGAACCATAGAATCTTTCTATGGGGATAAGGACCAAAACACAAACCCCAAAGAGGTCACAGCTGAGACTGTACTTCCATCTGAGACTTCAGACGGGACTATGAACTACTCGCAAGTACAAGGAGCTCTCCTGGAACAGCTGAAGAAGGAAATAGAAGATAAACTGGCCAATGATTTTAAAATTATTAAGAAAGAACTCACTGATGAGAACATCTCCTTGAAAAGGAAAATTGAAAAAATGGAAAAAGAAGTTCAAAAATTAACTGGAGAAAATAAATTCCTGAAAGGCCAAATGGAAAAGGAAGTACAAAAATTAACTGGAGAAAATTGCTTCTTAAAAGGAAAAATTGGGCAGATGGAAAAAGAGATACAAAAGTTAACAGAAGAAAACGATGTGATGAAGATTAGAATTGGGCAAGTAGAAACTAACGACTCAATGAGACAGCAAGAATCAGTCAAACAAAATCTAAAGAATGAAAAGATAGAAGAAAATGTAAAATATCTAATTGGAAAAACAACTGACCTGGAAAATAGATCCAGAAGAGAAAACTTAAGAATTATTGGCCTGCCAGAAACCCAGGATGGAGAAAAGAGCCTGGACAATATCTTCCAGGAAATCATCAAGGAAAACTGCCCAGAAGTACTAGATTCAGAGGGCAAAATAGTCATCGAAAGAATCCACCGTTCCTCTCCTGAAAGGGATCCCAAACTCAAAACCCCAAGAAATATAGTTGCCAAATTCCAGAGCTATCAAGTGAAGGAGAAAATATTACAAGCAGCCAGAAAGAAACAATTTAAATATCAAGGAGATAAAATCAGGATTACACAGGACCTTGCAGCTTCTACATTAAAAGATCGAAAGAATTGGAACCCAATATTCCATAAGGCAAAGGAGCTGGGACTGCAACCGAGGATCAGCTACCCAACAAAGTACAGCATAACATTTCAGGCAAGGAGAAAGTCATTCAACGAAGTAAGGGATTTCCAGAGTTTCCTGACCAAAACGCCAGAACTTAATAGACAATTCGATCTTCAAATGCAGGTCTCAAGAGAATCATAAAAAAGTAAACAGTGGGGGGGGGGGGAACAACTTGCTACTCAATGAGGGCAAGTTGTTCACCTCCCTATAAGGGAAGATGATATCTGTTTATCTTGAGAACTGTGCGTCTATTAAGAAATATAAAAGGGATAAGCATAGGGGGAACGGGTATAAAGTAAATTATATTATGATAAAAAATGTGATTTAAGTATGAGAAGGGAGTGTAATAGGAGGTGTGAAAAGGAAGAAGCAGAAAATGGCAAATTACATCACAAGAAGAAGTACAAAATCATAGTAGAGGGAAAGAGGGGAGGGAGATGAGCATTGTGTGAGAGGTACTCTCATCGGATTTGTTTAAAGGACGGAAAAATAAACTTAAGTAGAAAATCCTAACTAGCTCTATAAGTAGTGGGAGGGGAAGGGGGAAGAAAGGGGAGGGAGGCAAAAGGGAGGGAAGAAGCAATAAGAGTAAAGGGGAGTTAAAGGGAGGGGGGCTAAAAGAAAGAGGGGAAGGCGGCAAGAGGAGGTGGTGAAAAGTGAATACTAGTGAGGGGGGGAAGGGAGACAGCAGAGCTAAAAGCACAAATGGTGGGAAAGAAGAGGGAGGGAAATACACAGATTGTAATCATAACTGTGAATGTGAATGGAATGAATTCTCCCATAAAACGGAGATGGATAGCAGAATGGATTAAAAGCCATAATCCAACAATATGCTGCTTACAAGAAACACATTTGAAACAGGGGGATACACATAGGATAAAGGTTAAAGGATGGAGCAGAATATATTGTGCTTCAGCTGATGTAAGAAAGGCAGGAGTAGCAATCCTAATCTCAGACAAAGCAAAAGCAGAAATAGATCTAATCAAAAGGGATAAGGATAGAAACTATATCCTGCTAAAAGGCACCATAGACAATGAAGCAATATCATTACTAAACATGTATGCTCCAAGTGGTATAGCATCCATATTCTTAGAGGAGAGATTGAGGGAGTTGAAGGAAGAAATTGACAGCAAAACTATACTAGTGGGGGACCTCAACCTCCCTCTTTCTGAACTTGATAAATCTAACCTCAAAATAAACAAGAAAGAGGTTAAGGAGGTAAATAAAACTCTAGATAAGGTAGATATGATAGATCTTTGGAGAAAATTGAATGGGAATAGAAAGGAATATACCTTTTTCTCAGCAGTACATGTAACATTTACAAAAATTGACCATGTACTAGGACATAAAAATCTCAAAATCCAGTGCAGAAAGGCAGAGATAATCAGTGCAAACTTCTCAGATCATAATGCAATAAAAATTATATATAATAAAAGGCCATGGAAAGATAAAGCAAAAATGAGTTGGAAACTAAATAATTTAATCCTAAAGAAGGAATGGGTTAAAGAAGAAATCATAGAAACAATGAACAACTTCATTCAAGAGAATGACAATAATGAGACAACCTACCAAATCTTACGGGATACTGCAAAAGCAGTTCTTAGGGGAAGTTTTATATCTTTGAATGCCTACATAAATAAAATAGAGAAAGAGGAGATCAATGACTTGGGTATGCAGCTGAAAAAGCTAGAAAAAGAACAAATTGAAAATCCCCAAGAAAATACCAAATTAGAAATACTGAAAAACAAAGGAGAGATTAATAAAATTGAAATTAAGAAAACTATTGAATTAATAAATAAAACCAATAGTTGGTTTTATGAAAAAACTAATAAAATTGATAAACCTTTGGTCAATTTGATTAAAAAAAGAAAGAAGAAAATCATATTACTAATATTAAAAATGAAAGGGGTGAACTCACCTCCAATGAGGAGGAAATTAAAACAATAATTAGAAATTATTTTGCCCAACTTTATGCCCACAAATTAGATAATCTAAATGAGATGGATGAATATTTTAAAAAATACAAATTGCCCAGATTAACAGAAGAGGAAATTGAATACTTAAACAACCCCATCTCAGAAAAAGAAATTGAACAAGTCATCAATGAACTCCCTAGGAAAAAATCTCCAGGACCAGATGGATTCACAAGTGAATTCTATCAAACCTTTAAAGAACAGTTAATTCCAATACTATATAGACTATTTGGGAAAATTGGGGAAGAAGGAGTACTCCCAAATTCTTTCTATGATACAAATATGGTTTTGATACCCAAGCCAGGAAGAGACAAAACAGAGAAAGAAAATTATAGACCAATTTCTCTAATGAATATAAATGCAAAAATTTTCAACAAGATTTTAGCAAAACGAATACAGCATCTTATCAAGAGAATAATACATTATGATCAGGTAGGTTTCATACCAGGAATGCAGGGCTGGTTCAATATTAGGAAAACTATTAGCATTATCAATCATATCAACAACAAAACCAACAAAAACCACATGATTATCTCAACTGATGCAGAAAAAGCTTTCAACAAAATACAACACCCATTCCTATTAAAAACACTGGAGAACATAGGAATAAAGGGAACTTTCCATAAAATAATAAGCAGCATCTACCTAAAACCTTCAGCAAGCATTATACGCAATGGAGATAAGCTAGAGGCATTTCCAATAAGGTCAGGGGTGAAACAAGGATGCCCATTATCACCATTATTATTCAATATGGTACTAGAAATGTTAGCGGTAGCAATTAGACAAGATAAAGAAATTGAAGGGATAAAAATAGCCAAAGAAGAAACTAAGTTATCACTCTTTGCAGATGATATGATGATATATTTAGAGAATCCCAGAGATTCAAGTAAAAAACTACTTGAAATAATAAACAACTTTGGCAAAGTTGCAGGTTACAAAATAAACCCACACAAATCTTCTGCATCCCTATATATTAGCAACAAAGTCCAACAGCAAGAGATAGAAAGAGAAATCCCATTTAAAGCTAGAGTAAACACTATAAAATACTTAGGAGTTTACCTGCCAAAACAAACCCAGGGATTATATGAACACAATTATAAGACACTTTTTGCACAAATAAAGTCAGATTTAAGTAAGTGGAAAAACATCAGTTGTTCATGGGTAGGCTGAGCTAATATAATAAAAATGACAATTCTACCTAAATTAATCTACTTATTTAGTGCCATACCAATTAAACTATCAGATAATTATTTTCTAGAGCTGGATAAAATAATATCAAAATTCATTTGGAAAAACAGAAGGTCCAGAATATCAAAGGGACTAATGAAAAGAAATGCTTGGGAAGGTGGCCTAGCGCTACCAGACCTCAAATTGTATTATAAAGCAGCAATTATCAAAACCACTTGGTATTGGCTAAGAAACAGAGGGGTAGACAAATGGAATAGGCTTGGCACTCAAGACACAGTAGACAAGGAATATAGCAACCTCCTGTTTGATAAACCCAAAGATCCCAGCTTCTGGGATAAGAACTCATTGTTCGACAAAAATTGCTGGGAAAGCTGGTTAACTGTGTGGTGGAAATTAGGCATAGACCCATGCCCGACACTGTACACAAGAATAAAGTCCAAATGGGTACATGATTTAGGTATAAAGATTGATACCATGAATAAACTGGAGAAGCAAGGTATAGTGTATTTATCAGATTTATGGAGAGGGGAAGAATTTTTTTCTAAAGAAATGATAGAAAGCATTATGAAATGCAAGATGGATAATTTTGATTACTTTAAACTGAAAAGTTTTTGCACAACCAAACCCAATGCAACCAAAATTCGGAGGGATGTAGTAAACTGGGAAAAATTTTTTACAGCTAAACTCGGGGATAAAGGCCTCATTTCTAGAATATATAGAGAACTGACTCAAATATATAACCATACAAGTCATTCCCCAATTGATAAATGGTCAAAGGATATGAACAAGCAATTTTCAGGGGAAGAAATCAAAGATATCTATAATCATATGAAAAAGTGCTCTAAATCACTATTGATTAGAGAGATGCAAATCAAAACAACTCTGAGGTACCACATCACACCTGTAAGATTGGCAAACATGACAGAACAAGAAAATGATAAATGCTGGAGAGGATGTGGGAGAGTTGGAACACTAATTCATTGTTGGTGGAGCTGTGAGATCATCCAACCCTTCTGGAGAACGGTTTGGAACTATGCCCAAAGGGCTACAAAAATGTGCATACCCTTTGACCCAGAAATATTGCTACTAGGACTGTATCCCCAAAAGATTATAAAAACGGGAAAGGGTCCCACGTGTACAAAAATATTTATAGCAGCACTCTTTGCGGTAGCCAAAAACTGGAAGTCAAGGGGATGCCCATCAATTGGGGAATGGCTGAATAAATTATGGTATATGAATGTAATGGAGTACTATTGTGCCATAAGAAATGATGAACAAGAAGACTTCAGGGAGGCCTGGAAGGACTTATATGATCTGATGCTGAGCGAAAGGAGCAGAACCAGGAGAACTCTGTGCCCAGCAACGACCACAGTGTGTGAGAGATTTTTCTGGTAGACTTGGAACTTTGTAATAACACAAGAACTTACTGAGAAAAAAAAAAATCCTAATGTCGGTCTTCTAAGGCAAAATGCCTTCCACATTCAGAGAAAGAAATGTGGAAGTCATTTGCAGAATGTAGCAGATCATGTTTGTGTGTGGGTGGGTTTCAGTGTATTATGTTTTGATTTGTTATATGATTTCTTCCATTTGTTTTAGTTCGACCACGTAGCATGACGACAGTGAAAATGTGCTCAATAGGAAAGTATATGTAGAACCTATACAGAATTGTATGCTGTCATGGGGAGGAAGGGGGGTAGTGGGGGGGAAGGTGTGGGGGGGATAAAATCTTAATTTTAAGGAAGTGATTGTAGAATATTAAAAAAAAATTTTAAAATTAAATAAAAAATAAAAATTTTTAAAAAAGATTTTTTTTCTGGTAGACTTAGAAATTCATTGCAATGCAAGGACCCCAGAAAAAATTCCCAATGGTCTTTTAAGGCAAAATGCCTTTCACATCCAGAGAAAGATCTACGAATTCAACTGTAGCAGATCTTCTTCTTTTGTATTACATTTTTGTTTGTTATATGAGTTCTCCCATTCATTTTAATTCTTCTATGCAACATGACTATGGTGAAAAGGTATTTAATAGGAATGTATGTGTAGAACCTATATAAAATTGTATTCTGTCTCAGAGAGGGAGGGGTGAGGGAGGGAGAAGGAGGGGGAAAGAGGGAAAAAAATCTAAGTTATATGGTAGTGATTGTAGAACAATGAAAATAAAAATAAATAAAGAAAAAGAAAGTTATGATCAAAAAAAATCTTGATAAAATTTTGTAAGAAATTATTAAGGAAAATTGGCCTGAAGTCCAAAACAAGAAAGTAAAGAGAAATAGAAACACCCTACCGATCACTACTTGAAAGAGATCTTGGGAGGAAAAGCCAAGAAATATCATAGCCAAGTTTCAAAGTTCCTAGGTTAGTAAGAAAATATTATGAACAACAAGAAAAAGGCATTTTAAATATTGCAGAGCTACAATCAGGATTCCACAAGACCTAGTAGCTTCTATTTTGAAGGACTAGAGGTCTTGTGATACCATATTTCATAGAGGAAAAGAGCTCAGGTTATAAGCAAGAGTAAATTACCTAGCAATTTTGAGTATAATGTTGAATTTTTTATATTAAAAAAAGGACATCAAACAAATTGAGAGACTTACAGATTTTCATGACCAAAAGAATAGAATTTAATGGAAAATTCAATAAATAAGATCCAGGAGAAATAAAAGTATTAAAGACATTAAAATTAAAGACAAATATGAGGGACTCTATAAGGTCAAACTGTTTACTTCTTATATAAAGAAATGTTATCAATACTGTTATGACTGTCATTATTATTTGAGTAGTTTGAAAGAAAAACTTGGGTTGAACTGTATGAAGTTGAACTGTATGAAATAGGGTGATTCTAAAAAGTAAAACTGTAGAGAGAGATAAAGAGTAGTTATCTCAAACAAGTGAGGCATAAAAGGAAGAACTGAAATAGAAGAAACAAGTTGGAGTGGAGGGCTGTTAGTGCTAGAACTTTACTTTCACTGGAAATGGGTTAAAGGGGGAACAACAAATACATCTAGAAAGATACAAAAATCTTCTAAATTTAGAAAGAAATAGGGTGAGGGAATAGGATTAGGAAGGGACTTTTACAAAGGTATGTAGATTAAGAATTAGGAGAGGGAGGGGATAAGGGAGAAACTCTTAGAAAGATAGATTATGGTGGATGGAGGAGAGAGAGGAGAAGGGAGGACTTCTTAAAGGGCTTGGTAGATTAAGGAGTAGAAGACCAAGGTAGCTGGTAGAAGTAAATTAGACAAAATAGGATGTATAAGGCAAATAATATGAGGATAGTCAGGAAAATAGAATGGAGGGAAATATATAAGTAATTATAACTTTGCATGTGAATGGGATGAATTTACTCATGAAATGGAAATGGATTAAAAATCTGAATTCAATAATATGCCACTTTCAGGAAACATAATAAAAATGAGACAGAGTTAAAAAGTTAAGGTAAAGTGCTGGACTAGAATTTATCGTGCCAAAAAAAGCAGGTGTGGTAACCATGACCTTATACAAAGTTACAGCTTAAACAGACTTAATTAAAATAGAAAAATGAGGGAACTATACTTCGTGTCACTATTATTATTCAATATTAAGACTATATGAAATAACTAGAAAGTAGACCTGCCCAAACAGACATAGTTAACATATGAACATAAACATAAAACATTCTGTACTCTAAAATAAAATCAGATTTAAATAATTGGAGAAATATTCATCATTCATGGATTGGCAAAGCTAATATAATAAAAATGACAATTTTACTTAATGCACCTATTAATTCAATTCAGTCCCAATTAAATTACTAAAAAATAATTTACTGAGTTAGAAAAAATAATAACAAAATTCATTTGGAAGAAGAAAAGGTCAAGAATTTCCAGGAAACTAAAAAAAGTAAAGAAAGAAGATTCAGCAATACCAGAACTTAAACTAAGTTATAAGGCAGTAAATATCAAGACCATTTGGTACTAGCTAAGAAAAATAAAGGTAGATTAATGTAAGAGAATAGATATACAGCTGAGTGAAGCCAAGATGGCAGAGTAGAAAGATGGACCTACTATAGCTATCCCCCCAAAGTCCTATATGCCTATAAAAATGACTCTACACAAATTCTAGAGCATCAGAAGTCATAAAACAACAGAGTTAAAGAGATTTCCAGCCCAAATTTCCAGATTCTCAGCCTGGAAGGCTGACAGGAAAGGTCTATCACAGCGGGCTCAGAGTGGAGCACAGCCCAGCGTTGGCCATGAAGCATAGCAGGGCCAGGACTGGAGCAGGCTTCAGGGCATGGAATCCTATGTAGCAACTGCAATTCCCAAATTCCTCAACCCACAAACTCCAGAGACAGCTTCAAAGGTTAGTGAGAAAGCTCTTTCACCTGGGTGAGAAGGGAGCAAGGTCCTGACCTACCCCCAGCCCCAGGTGGCTGCGACATCCGTCTTTGGAGACATCAGCCTAAAGATCCTGAGGAAACCAAGTAACTGATCTGAGTCTAAGTCCTGAGTGGCAGCCCTGGGATGAGGAGGAGCCCTTGCATGGTGGAGTTGGAAGTGGTTGTGGAGAGGGAACCCTACTCACAGATCCCGGGCAGAAAAGCTTGTGGTTGCTCCCATATCGGAGCACAGGTCAGGAGAGGAATAAACCCCTAACCCTTGCTTGTGCCACCTTGGGGGAACTGAGAACTTACAAGTCCCTAGAGTATGCCCTCCATTGGACAAAAGAATCAAAAGTCAAATCCCTGACTGGGAAAATGCCCAAAAAGGGGGAGAAAATGAATCTATAGAAAGTTACCTTCTTTATAAACAAGCATTTCCTTCCAAACTTTTGTGTAAGGAAGAACAATGCATACTATTAGAGGAAGTCATCAAAGTCAAGGTTTCTTCATCTAAAACCTTCAAAATAAATTTGAAATATTCTCAGGCAAGGAAAGAGGACAAAAGAGATCTTGAAAATCAAGTATGGGAGGTGGTGGAAAAATTGGGAAGAGAAATGAGAGAGATACAAAAAAATTATGAAAAGTGAGTCAACAGCTTGCAAAAGAAGACCCAAAAAAATGCTGAAGAAAATAACATCTTTAAAAATAGAATAACTCAAATGTCAAAAGAGGTCCAAAAAGAGGAGAAAAATGCCTTAAAAAGCAGAATTACTCAAATGGAAAAGGAAGTTCAAAAGCCTACTGAAGAAAATAGTTCTTTAAAAATTAGAATAGAGCAGATGGAAATTAATGACTTTCTGAAAAACCAAGAAATTTCCAAACAAAACCAAAAGAATGAAAAAATTGAAGACAATGTGAAATATCTAGCAATTAGCTATTTTGTGTGTTATATCCAAGGGGCCTTACTAAAAACTGAAGATATAAAGGTCAAAAGACTGCCAGTCCCAAAAGGAGCTCCCATTTAATGAGTCAGGTAAAATAACTACACACATATGAGATACCCACATACAGGGCACAGAGGATGTAACCTTTCAGATAAAGTAGAGAGCCAGTTTTTATTAGGGATCAGAAGTCACAGAATATCACCTCTTACAAATGAAAATGGCTCATTTTATAATAGCTGAAAACATAGTCTTGAGTGGGACCTTACAATTCCTTGGTTATGTAACTTACATTTTAAATAGGAAGGACCTGTAAATGTTTAACAATGATACTACATATACACATATGTGTATAGATATGTATGTGTTTATATGCATGTATGTGTGTATATATGTGTGTGTGTATATATCTACATACAAATGATATGCTCTTGAATTTAGCTTGTATTATTAACCTTTCTTCCATCACTTTACTAAATTTATACAATCAAGAAAAAAGGAATCAATCCCTAATTTATTCAGTCACTTTTCAGTAGTGTCCAACGCTTCATCGTCTCATTTGGGTGTTTCTTGCTAAAGATACTGGAGTGGTTTGCCATTTCCTTCTCCACTTCATTTCACAAATGGGGAGACTGAAACAAAGAGGGCTAAGTGACTTGTCCAGGTCACACAGCCAGTAAATTTTAGAGTTTCCTGATTTCTGAGGTAAAAAAACTCACAGTCAAAATTGAACAAATGGCTTTCAGAAGCAATACCAGCTAGCTCCAACACACTCCCATCTTTAAGACCTGAAGATCTACTAAAGAGTAAAAGGGGCACAGGCTTTCACAGTGTAATAGTGTGTGTGTGTTGGGGGAAGGAGGCACTGTACTAGCAACTGACAGTATCAGGAAAAAACTTCATATAAGCAATGCAATTTGAGATTAGCTTTGAAGGCACATAGGGATTCAAAGAAATGAAAGGGTGGATGAAATATATTCTTTGCCTGCAGGATAGTCTATGCAAAAGCAGGGGAGATCAAGTCTCACAGTTTAAAAAAAGAAAGAAAACCCAGTTTCCCTGTACCATGCATTGCAGAAAGAAAAATAAAATATAAACCTATAAAGATAGGTAGGCATCTGGTTTGCATAGGATTTGAAATACCCTAAAAGAGTTTGTAAAAGATGATACAGTGTTCTCCTTGAGAAGAGACATTTTTCTTTTAACTTGTGCACCTAGTAAAGTATCATATCAGGCATTTTATAAATAGCATTAACTGATTAGTTTTAGTGGCAATTGAGAATCAGTGGTTTGTATTAAGTACTCACATGAGGCAAGAACCACACTTCGGGAATATAATTTTAACAACTGTGTGAAACATGAACTTGGAAGCAGAAGAACTAGGGAGAAACATTAATTAGGAAGCTATTGAAATAGCCCAAGTGAGAGAAGATGAGGGCCGGAGTTACAGTGGTTGCCTTGTCAACTCTATGGAGAAACCCAAGGGTGTCGTCTTAGAATTGACAAAGCATGAAATGCATATGGAGAAATGAGTGGGTAAGATTATCAAGTGACATTCTCAGGGATAAATTGAGTTGGGGGGTGGGAATTGAAGGGCGATTTACTGCCTCAGATTTTAAATACCATTGCAGCACTGTTAGGATGAAAACCATCTGGTACTGAAACAACCAACTCAATATAAATATTAGAGTGGGACGTATTTAAATTCATTTCACATGATCTAGAATTGGAAACAACCTCAAAAGTCATGTTATTTAACTGTTAATAATTAGAAAGTTTATTTTGTTGTTTTTCTTTTTTAAAATAATTTAAAAACCTGTTGGTGAACATGAACACAACTAATGACTCACTTTGCAATTTTTTACAGTGAAACATGGGTCTTTCAATGTACTTTTCAATATATTTCATAAGTTTTCAGTCATTCCCTCTAAATCCCCACTAAGGTTAACTGTCCATTATTTCCCATTCACTTCTATACTTAAAAGGCCATAGGAAGTATGAGCTCTGTTCATAGGAGTGAGAGAGAAATTGTCACTTTGTTGTACTTCATAAAAATCTCATTTCTTTCTATTTCTCTTATTTGCTGATTTTCCCTACATTTCAGTGTTTCATCATGCTATGGATACATTTTGGAACAGCTGAAAGTGCTATATTGAAAACCTACACCCACAGCAAACATTTTCTAAGTTATGTAAAATCCTGGTCAAGCTAACAGTGAAATGATAGATAGATAGATAGATAGATAGATAGATAGATAGATAGATAGATAGATAGATAGATAGATGGATGGATAGATGGATGGATAGATAGATGGATAGATAGATGGATAGATAGATGGATAGATAGATAGATAGATAGATAGATAGATAGATAGATAGATAGATAGATAGATAGATAGATAGATAGACTGATAGATGGATAGACAGATAGATGGTTACTTACATAATAACCTCACTTAACATTTTGAAATTGATTTGGAGCTCTTTATTTTCTTTTGCCCCAATTTCTTAGTACAGTAGCTCTGTCCTACAGTTCATGTCAGTCCCTCAGATTGGTGTGGGATGGTCAATGATCTTCAGTAAATGGCTGCTGAACCTAAGCTGACTCTTGGGGTTGAACAGCAGAAGAGATATCGGCTGATTTGGTCCTAGATCAATAAGAACATCAGAACTCAAGGAAAGGTGACTTGTTTGTTTATATCAGGTTGATGTGAGGGAGATCACTTTTTGACTTGCTTCATGCCTGATGTCCAGAGCACAAACACATACAGTAACTCCAATACTGCATGGATCATCACTTCTTTCTGATCACCTAATCCAGCTCTGAGCTTCTTCTTTTACTCTTCAAGATGGCTAAATTTGAAGGAAATGTGAATAAGGGTTTGGTGAAGGAAAGTTTTTGTAAATTTTCTCAATAGTAGTTGCAAGTGACATAGGCATGGGAAAGAAAAAGGAGTCATGCTATGGTTTTTCCCATGTGCCTTGATCTCATAATGTCATAGTCACATAGCTGCTATTTCGCCCTAGATCAATCCAGCTCTTCTCCTCAAGACATACAGACAATGCTTGCTATTAATGCCTACTTTGGGATCTTTTTGCTCTTCCAGACTACAATTGGGATCCTGGCAAACTTCCTCCTCCTTTCTCTTTATATTTTGAATTTCCTACCTGGACATAAATTAAGGCCACTAAAGTTGATTGTAACCCAACTAATCTTGGCCAACATCACTGTACTAGCCAGCATAGGAAGCCCAGAAATACTACAAGCTTTTGAGATAAATAATTTCCTGGATGATGTTGGATGCAAAATCACATTTTTCCTTTACAGAACTGCCCAGGGGCTTTCAATTTGCTTCACCTGCCTTCTTAAGCCATCACCATCAGTCCAGTGACTACACATTGTCAGAACTCAAAGCCAAAATTCAAGAACTTATTTCTACCTTGTGTCTCTTTTGTTGGCTCTTTAATATCCTGATAGAAATTCCTGTGCCAATATTTGTTTTTTTTTTGTTTTTTTATTTATTTATTTATTTAGCTTTTTACATACATTTTCACAAATTTTTGGGTTCCAAGTTTTCTCCCCTTTTCTCCCCTCCCCCCACCCCAATACCCCAAGCAATCTAATTTTCCCTATCTCCAATCTGTCCTCTCTTCTGTCATCCCTCCCTTCCCTTGTCTCTATCTTCTCTTTTCTCCTGTAGGGCCAGATGACTTTCTATTCCTCATTAACTGTATGTCTTCTTTCCTAGTTGCAACAACAATACTAAACAATTGTTCCAAAAACTTTGAGTTCCAAATTCTCCCCATCCCTCCCTCCCCACCCATTCCCTTTGGTATGGCAGGCAATTCATTATAGGCCATATCTGTGTAGTTTTGCCAATGACCTCCCTGATAGTCGTGTTGTGTAAGACTAACTGAATTGCCATCCCTCCTAACCTGCCCCTCATTGTTTCTCTTCTGTCCTTTGATCCTGTCCCTCCCCAAGTGTTGACTTTCAATTACTCCCTCCTCCCTTTGCCCTCCCTTCCATCATCCCCCCCCCCCAATATCTCCTTCTCCCCCGCTTTCTTATACTGTAAGATAGGTTTTCATACCAAAATGAGTGTGCATTTCACTCCTTCGTTTAGTCAAATGTGATGAGGGTAAACTTTTGTTTGTTTGTTTGTTTTTTCTTTCCCTCAGCTCTCCTCTTTTTCCCTCCACTAAAAACATCTCCTACTTGCCTCTTAAATGACATATAGTTACCCCCTTCCATTTCCCCCTCTTTCCTCTCACTACATTTCTCTCTCACCATTTACCTTAATTTCTTTTAAGGTATGGTCCCATCCTATTCAGTTCAATCTGTGCTCTCTGTCTCTGCATGTGAATACATGTGTGTATGTGTGTGCATGCGTGTACATGTGTATGTGTGGTCTCACCAACCACCCAGATATTGAAAAGTTTTAAGAGTTAGAAATATTGTCCTTCCCTGTATGAATGCAAACAGTTCATTTCTGGTAAGTCCCTTAATACTTCTCCTTGCTGTTTACTTTTGCATGCTTCCTCTCATTCTTGTGTTTGAAAGTCAAATTTTCTTTTCAGCTCTGGTCTTTTCATTAAGAATGATTG